>OY728130.1:1278806927-1279304294 GCA_963277665.1 Viscum album
AGGTCAAGGACCAAGTTTTTATCAAATAACATCAATAATAATAATATCACAAATCATGTACGTCACCCAACAATGAAATTGTATCAACTGTAACAGGCATAATCTAATAATAGAAATATATTATCACAAGTAATTTGGGTTTCCCCTATACGTGGGTTAGATAATCCTAGTAACAGGCTCATTGCCAACTTCCATTATATCCTATTCTTCTATCTATAACCCAAATAGTAAGACAAAAGTAAAAAAAAGAAACCCCTTTGACACCACTTTATAATTTCCCAGCCTGGGAGCCCCCTTAACTAGTGCCCCATGTCAGTAGGCCACATGACCTCAAGCATTCCTCCCCATATTCCAGAGGATACCAACTAGTAGTGAGGTTCTAAGGTGGTATAATGGGGTGATTATACCCTCATAACATAGTTTCATAGTGGATGTGTTAATAAATAGACAATAGAAGAAGAAGAATATAACAGATGACATAGAGAAAACAAATACGATAATCAAATTTGGAAGCATAAACAATAATAAATAGTAATAGTAATCAAAATCCCATATTCTGATTCATATACATGATGATGACATGCCATGATAATATAAGAAAAAAGAAACATGGGATATAGGGGACAGGCATATACTACATGTTATATATTAATACAAAAAGGCTAAAATACTGCTCGTATAGCATCATGAGCATACTCTTGGTCCTCTACTATCATGCTCCATGATATAAGTAAAAAAATTGAGAATTTTTAGAAGGGTGCTTTCCCTTAACCATACTTGCAGTCATGAAGTCTACTTGGGTACCAAAGGAGCCCCGAGTAGGGTGTGAGATAAACTCAATAGGCCACCACAAATGGTACTTAAAAATAATCCAGCTAGTGTACATAGCATAGCAGTGTGTAGGTAATATTAATAAGAAAAAATATTGGAAAATAAATAATATCTGGCTCAGGATCCAATAGGGCACCTGGCTAGCTCTACCTTCTTTGGCGTAGGCCGGAATTAGTCTTATCAGTAACCATATTTATAGTAGTCATATATATATACATATGTATAATAGATATACATGTATATTCACACTATACGTGAGGATGTTTGGAGCCATATACATGGATGTTGGGTGCTAGCTGGACCCAGGGCATAACTCATGCATCTATAACTAGTCTAATATTCTAATGGATCCAGCAAGGGTATAATCCCATAATATCATATGAATGCGAGACATGATGCTCGTCACACTAGACAGTGGGGTCAGTCATTACACCCAAAACCAAGAGAAAAGAAATGTGGAGCATCATTACCATCATTCAAATAGAATTATAACGATGTGTGACATCATACCTCGCACCCAATATAAGGGATCATGATACGCCATTCTCAACAGAACCCTTAACCATTGTTCAACATCTAACAACAATGGAATAATCAAAATAATAATAATAATAAAATGGGGATCACCTCTAATTCATTTATATCCATTTAGCATAATATCCAAGGGTCAATAGTTCATATAACTCATGTTCATAATTATAAAACATGTGGTGTGGCCTTTCTATCCACTTCTATTCATTTCAACTAATCCATTCAATTTAAAAGGAAGTCAATTCAATTACATGGTCAATCCAAACACTTAGAAGGTGATTTGGTCAACTAAACAATTATATAGAAGATGGAAAGTAAATTTATCACACCTTAAGGTTTGGAAATAAATAAGGTTTTCATCCTCTAATCATTCAATATAGTGCACAGAGTAATTAGATATGGTATAATTAATTTAAGAGGTTTAACACATTTATGGAAATGTGTGGAAATTTACAGTGAGTATCACAACGGAAAAATACTATATAAACACTTAAACATTTGGAAAATATTTCTAGAACACCTGTCTTAGTTCAGTGTACGACCACTCATCTAGTCTCGGCCTTCGATTCAAATAAGAATGGAAGAAAACAACCAAATATAAAAATGCCCTAAAAATAGGGAAAATGATATTATGGAGATTTCCGAGAGGGATCCAATTCTTTCGATAGTGATAAAAACAAATTCCATATCGAGGATTTATCAAGATACCTAATGAAGGAGGAGGGAGAGCTCACGAAAGTGGAATGGAGGGGTTTTCAATTGGAGAATATGAGGAAAAGAATATATAGGTTTAAAAACATTTCAAGGGAAAAATGTAAATTCACCCCCCAAAACTGGGTCGCACGGTTTGGCCACATGGTTTTCCAAACCATGCTACCTCCACCATCGAAGGACCCCCTTCATACAGAATAGTTGTATGGTTTTTCTAGCCATTCATAAACAATGAAAAACCCCACTATCACAAACCTTATCAATCACACATGGGAATGCATCCTGGATTATACGGTTGTAGATAAGTCGTTCGGTCTCTCCTTTATAATAAGTTCCTCATGCGTTTAAGTTTCATGGTTAGTACTAATCATGCGCTAACCATGATTCCCACTCTGTTTTTTCAATTTATAAAGCTCTGGGATATGAACAGTCCTTGAAGCTCTCGAAACCTTTCTTATGTCATAGAGAACATTTATTGAGTGGAAACAAATAATTCAAACAAAAAAAAGTCATACCATTATGGGAAAATACATGTTGTTACACCACTAAGAGGATGATTTGATAGTAAATTCTAATGGTGGGAGGTTCCACGGTTTGGAATTATCCATGTAAGCTAAAACCTAGGTCAGTAAGAACCATTGGCTGGTTAATCCAAATGGATGGATACTTAGGTGTCTCAAGTTAGATAATATCCATAGTGTGTCCTCTCGTTGTTTGATGAGGAACATAAGAATTATCTTGGGTTTGAGTGTTCTCATGTATTATGCTTAGTTTTGTGCTTTGGGAGCACGCTGGTCGATCAAAAATGGAATGGTACCATTTGAACATAAGTTGGGAATTCTGAAAAAAAAATGAATTTTCAATCTGGTGGATGGGTTGTTTTTAAAAATGAGCTTCATAATATATTTTTGATAGTTTTGTCACCTTAAATTGTTTTTTTATGTGGTTTGATGCCTGAGGGTTGTCTCAGGATCCTAGATAAGTCTCAGGGGATTCATCTTTCAAAATAATAGTTTTTAGAGAAAATTGTTTGGGGTGCATGGTTAGTGGTAATTGTAAACCCCAAACTGTGATTCATGTTTGTTAAGGCACACGGTTTGTTTAATATATGTGAGGGTACTAGGCTAACCACATTAGTCCTAAAAAGTGCATAGGTATCTACATAGTTGGAGCATGGTTTTCCTAATAGTGTGACCAAACTGTGCACCTAATTAAAAGAAGAAAATTTACCATTTTCCCCTCCACCCTTATAATTTTCTATCCTTCCTTTCCCTTCATTCATCCAAGAACTCCCATGTACACACCATCCTCTTCCTCCCTTCCTTAATAGGAGATCTCCTTCATTCTTGGTCTGTTTTGAATTTCATCAATTGTGATTAAGATATCTTGTTAAGTTTTTATCCCTCCTCTAGCTTCCTTTTTTAGTTTCTTTTACTATGATGTTTCCCTGTGACATGTGTGTGGGTTATGCCCTATTTTTAGATATTTTTTATCATTATTATCTTTCTTTCATTATATATTTAATCTAGTGTCGATACTGGATGATTAAAGATTTCTAATATTAATATATATGTTTTATATGTTTTTCCTTAAAAGTATTATAGTTTATAAAATGTGTTGTGCCAAATGTTGTTAATCCCAATCATTTCTTATAAAATTATTAATTGATTTTCTTTTTCACCTAAATTATGGCCTAGATGTAGTATAGTTCTCTCTTACACTGTTGGAGCTTGACAACCTCAACTTGGACCACCACTTAAGTGAGTTCGATTTAACATGCATGACAGCCTTATTATTTTATGAAACCAAAAAAACCTCATAAGGTGTGTTTGTCTGGACACTTAGAAAATCCTCAATTTAATCTTCCCTTAAATAATTAAACCACCCCTTAGGGTGTATTCGACATGTCACTTAAATAATGGAACTCTTAGGTGGAACATGGGGATGTCTTAGGTTACTGAAATGTTTTTAAGTGCTTAGGGTGTCATAAGTAAATTCTACAGTCA
The DNA here is from genome assembly GCA_963277665.1 of Viscum album. Taxonomy (NCBI): domain Eukaryota; kingdom Viridiplantae; phylum Streptophyta; class Magnoliopsida; order Santalales; family Viscaceae; genus Viscum; species Viscum album. The sequence goes on from OY728130.1 coordinate 1,278,811,007, forward strand.
AAGTTCTCTTCTTTTTATGTACTATTTAAAAAGGATATATTAATTAAATTATAAAATGATATAGTACCTTATGTGAAAACATAGGAGACACCTCTATGGTTGTGATTTAATTTCAATGAAAGACATAAATTATTACTTTACATGTGTTATGATATAAGTATCATAAATGAATTGGATTCCCTTTTTGTAATGCCTTAGAACTTATGAAATATTTATAAGGTCACCTTGTAGTGTATAAATTATAGTATTGATGTTGGTAAATTAGGATATATTTCTTTTTAAATAATACAATTTTTGGAATGTGTTCATGGAACCGAATGGGTTTTAATTAATGAATTCTTTGGTACAATGTTAATGAAAGGCCTTGAGCCTAAGTGAACTACTTGTTATTTCCATTATCAGTATTGAGTTCTTAATATAATGAGACCGGTTTTGGTTATAGTGATTCATTCCATGTGTAAGACTTGGATTCCAGTTTTGAATGCCAAGTGCCAACCCGGTGGATGCCACATGATTCATTAATGTGAAATCCAAGGGGTAATCCCACTTTGGATCTGGTCATTGTCAAAAAATATTTTATATTATTTTATGTTGTTTTATTTGATCTATGGTTTCTAAATTAATATTATTTGATATTAAAATCATTCAAACTTTTTTTAATATTTTTAATACGGTGTTATTAAGTTTTGAAATTCTCTGCATGTTTACTTCTTATTTTAAATGGAATGCTTTTGAATTTTGTATTTCAAATTAAAAATTCTATTTTCATGGGATCTTTCATTGAACTATTATAATGGAACTATTTTAAATATTTTCATGTGATTATTTCAATTTTTTTTTTAATTAGTCTTCGTTGTTTTAAATTTTGGTTATGATTTGAGTGATATTTGTGAAACAATAATTTCTCTTCTTTCTATCTCTTTTTGATAATCCAGTTTTATCATTTTTGAATTTTAAATTCTCTATCCTCTCTCAGCTTTGCTGATATTATTTTTTTTTAAATTATATTGACCATTGCTTTTGTGTGGTTGGAAAGTAATAAAATACTCATACAATACTTCTTCCATGGGAGACTTTATAATTTTCAAGTGATATGGTGCGAAGAGTGTGGTGGTGTTGATATTGTGAAGTGTTATACATTCTGCCTATGTGGAACATTTCTCAATACTATTAGAAAATATATCAAGGGATAAACAAAATCTTCTATGACTTCTGATAATGCCGTGTTGAGACAATCAAGCTAATAAAACACTAAATAACTAGTACCTATGTTTTATTCTTCTTATATTTATTTCATTTTGGTTTCTTGAGTCTGTAACTCTTCTTCCCATCTCTCACTTTCTTTCACTTTCACTTTATGATTTTTCATATAAAGTCATTCTCTATATTTGGGTTGTGACTCTCAGATTCTAAAGTTAGGAATATTCTGTTTGTGACTCCTAGTATCTAATGTCAGGGTTGAAATTAGATTATGACTCCCCATAAAAATGTCAGATGGATTGGTTGTTCTTCCACTAGAAAAAGTATTTTGTAATCGAGTTATGGTTTCCCTTAGAAAATCAGATTAGTGGAGAATGTATCGCTCACTGAGTAGAGAAGTATAAGAGTAGACTAGGTCCACTTTGAACCAAACTAAAATAACAAACATATTTTAATTATTATTTTTTATTTTATACAAATAATTTACTCTATTAATAAATTTTGATAATTAATTTATTTTATTAATCCATCTATTTAAAAAAAATATTCTGTTCTATTCACCCCCCCCCCTCTCTAGACCATCTTTTATCACCAATGTGACATAAAAATTTATATCTATCATCACCCACCCATTATCATGTTATGAGGGGTATGATTTACAATATCCAAGGAGACATTCTACCTAATAAACAACTCTAAAAAGATCATTTGATATTGGTGATTGAAGAAAATCATGAGTCAACCACTGAGTTGCATGTTCCTCTTGATGATCTAGTTGTCAACACAGTTGATAATGCTATTGGTGTATGATTAAAATATAGATATAAATGTATATGAGATGGAACAATACAAGAGGGGGGCGAATTGTAGGTTGAAAAGTTTTGAATTTAAACTCTTAAGAAGAAAATTAGTTTAAGATATCTTAAACTAATACAATTCACAAAGCCTCTTATGAAACAATACAAATGATCGAACTAGTCCGGGATACGATGGATATAATATGATACCATAGGTTATTAAAAACAATTTTATTTGTATTGAATATAATGATCAAAGTATAAAAAATTTAAATGATTCTACCATGATGTGTATAAAATATTTTAATATAATATGTAATGTAAAATAATGTATTGTAATTAAAACAATTATAATAGAAAAGAATATGAATAAAAAGAGTAAATAAATTTTTTTTCCTTTCTATTATAAATAGCAATGGAAAAGTAAATAGTATTACAATTCTTTTATCCCAAAGAGTAGGTTATCCTTTAACCTAGGATAATAGGTTTGTCTTACCACCACCCGGGTAAGCCCTCGATACGGTGATCGGCATGTCTGTCTTCTTATCCATGGAAGCCCTCGATTAAGAAGGTAATTGGAACCTCTATCTTTCAAATACTTGAAAACCCTCGATATAATGATCGGAAGCACCATATTCCTATCACCATAATCCATCAATCATTTTCACAATGATCGGTCACACAAATAAAAACAAAGGACTTATTGAAATACAAGAACTATGAACAATCCGTTCGCGTCTTGTATATTCAAGGATTTTCGCACAAAGAAAGATAGAGGTTACATTGTCTCTCTCTAGAACTCAATTCAAAATAGTGTGTCTTCTATGTTCAATCGGTCAAGTCTTTTTTCTTCGGTTCAAATAACCTCATATTTATAGGCCTCCTATCCAGTGAACATATTTGATTTGAATGGTCATATTTCTTCAGAAAATTCATAGGGACTTGGACACCTAGTACTATAATGGTAAAAAAATAGAATACATGACATCATTTTGATTAGAATATAACTTACTCCATGACATCATTTCGGTTAGAAGATAATAGGTATAGAAATTTCAAAGAATAAGAATGATGAATATATAAAGCATGAGTAAAAGGATAATGTGAAACATTTAAGTGGTATTAGAGTATGGCATGAGTACAATGCAATACATGAGTATGATGAATAACATGGGTAAAATACATAACATGAGTACGATGCATAACATGGTTATGATGTATAACATGATTACGATTCATAACATGGTTACGATACATTACATGATTACGATACATAACATGGTTAAGATGCATAACATGGTTATGATGCATAACATGGTTACGATGCATAACATGATTATGATGCTTAACAGTACATGTGGTTATAATGAAAAACAACATATGTGGTTACGACGAAAAACAATATATGTGGTTACGATGAAAAACAACATATGTGGTTATGATGAAAAAAAATATATGTGATTACGATGAAAAACAATATATGTGGTTTCAATGAGAAACAATACATGTGGTTATGATGAAAAAACAATACATGTGATTACAATGAAAAACAATATATGTGGTTATGATGAAAAAACAAGGAGTAATTTCTGATTTCTAAAACAAAAAGATTAAAATGAAAGTCAAAACACATTTTTTATTCAAAAAACCCCCCCTTTATGGAAATCACAAAACAAAACAAATAATAAATCCTTATCTCCCCCAGAGTTTAGTAACTCTTCTGAAAGTAATAGTGAATATGACTAAATCCATCTTAGGATAAAAATTATTTCTAAGGATCATATTCTCTTTACATCATATTTTATTATGAGTTCTCCCCCCTTAAAAAGGTATTCTCCCTTTTTCCTTTTTATGGGAAAAATCTTCTGTATAAGGCAATTTATTCTTTTCCAAATTATTCTCCCCCTTTGTGATTTTAAAAAAGAATAAGGTAAAATATTATTTTACTATAATAGTTAGAGAAACATAGTATACAAAACAAAATAAATTACTTAAAATGTAATTAAATAAGTTTTATTATAACAAGAGTTCAAAAATCCATTCTTTCTCCTTTTGTTTTTCTATGAGGTTGAAAACAGAGAGCTCCATATTCTTGAACTCTTTTATATCCTCCGTTAACTTTTCAAGAGCTTATTATTGAGCCTTAATCTTCTCATCTTATTTAGCAATGATCTTTTCCTTTTTATAGAGCCTTTCTTCATGAAGTCAATTGATTGATTCTTATGCTTTGATCCTTACTTCCTAATAATTTTAATCATACATTCTGACTCTATAGGACTTTTCTAAAATCACAACTCTATTTGAGATCAAAAAAATCTCATTACATCCATTTTCCAACTTTACCTTTAGATGTTCAAGCTCTTCAGAGGATATTCCCACTCGGTCTTTGAAAGACTTTTACTTTTTCATTTAAATCGGTGACCAACTTTTGGTATACTGAATTGAGATCATTTACATGCTTCACCAATTCATAAATCTTTTCCACATGATAATTGATATTATCATCAACATTTTACGACCACTTAACAACTTTGTTTCAAGACTTTCTATGCTCAGCAGCACGTTCTTTGAATGCTTTAAAATTGGCTTCAAGTTTCAAAAACCTATCCCTCAGGATCTTTACAGAATATTTTATTTCATTATGACTATTAGAAATGATATCTAGCCTGGATTCAATTTTTGGAAAGAAAGGGATGGTATTTTCTAATCTGTTCAATGCTTGTTCTATATATTGAATTTCCTTCACTGTAATTGTCCTTTCTGAATCGGTATCTTCATTTAAAACTAGAAGTTATCCAAAATGAGTTTCCATACTGAAAAAAAGTAGATGGTTTATTTTGATTCTTATCAGATTCTTTTTCTTCTTATTTATCTGAAATTTGAATAACTTTCTTGAAAGTATTATTTTGAGAAACTTATTTTGATGATTGAGGATCAGAAGATGGAAACTTAAAGGATGGTACTTCTGACAATTATATAGAATTATTTTTCTTGATTGCAACTTCATTTTATTTTACTTTTTCTTCTTATTCTTCTTCACCTTCTTCTTCTTCTTCTCACTTTATTGATTGAGAATTTTGTGTAGTCGATTGTTCAGTTGCCTGTTTTTCTATTCCTTTCTCTACTAGATCTAGTTGGGTTTGAAGAGATGGTTCCCATATGAATATTCATTTTCTAGATTCCTCATCTATCTTTAGAAGACTATCAATATCAATAGATTGAGCCTTTCTCTTCTTCATTCTCTTTTTCTTTTCTTCTAATTTTAGGATTTATTTGGTTTTTCTTTTCTCAGCCAGGGATTCAGCAGGGTCCAATCTGAATTGTGGATTACCTTCTTTCCTTTCTACCTTATCTTTCCTCTATTTTTCCGCAACCTCATCCAATACTACTTTTTGTTTCTTTTATTTCTTAGGGGTTGTATCCTTAGCTAAAATTCTTTTTCTTGATCTTGATTTGGATGGATTTGAAATTTTTTTCACTCCCTTCAGCTATTTATTTTGTTTTCTCATCTTCTGGAACCTTTTAAAACTTCATGGATTCAAGGTTGAATCATAAAATAAGTCTCCAAATCGTATCCTTAATGATAAGAGGCTCCTTGAAATTTTTCAGATCTGACTTAATTGATACATTGCACAGACTCAGGAATTCTTTCAAAAACTTGCTCATGATAGTGGGAAATGTGATCAGCTGAGATTTGATTGCACCCAATTTAAGTTTGTTGATGGTAAATAAAATGAAACCCATGATATTGAACTTCCTCATATTCACTAGGTAGTCAAGAACATAGAAATTAGAAACTTTTAGAGTTTCCTTATCACCCTTTCTCAGTACTAGGAAACCTTGAATCCAAAGGGATATGAGATGGTTTTCAATTGATAGATGATTTCCCTTATTCTTATCATCATGAATCTCAAAAAGATATTCCTCTGCTTTTCTTTTATCAAAAGTTCCATCTAGTTTCAGTAATTTGTGGGAAGGGCAAACAGCATCTCCCTCAAACATAACTCCCATGAAAGAAGATTCTTGTTTAATAGAGGTTGTGTATTTCTTTTCATACATAATAAATGAGACCTTGATCCCTTCATCTATATCTATTTTTTGTAGAATTATAACACTTCTTCATAAAACACAAAATCTTGATCTGATTCAGGTCTTTCCATACATAGATATTCCCATCCTTTGAAATTTATTATTCTTTTCAATGAAGAAGCATAAGTCTCATAAAATTCTCACGAAACTAAACTTTCACCACAAAAGGTCATAAAAGATAAATATTTTGGAGACATTTGTTTCAAATATGAATCAGTTGACTCAGACAAGAAAGACTTGAAAAAAAATCTCAAACACTGAGGTTTTTCCTGGTTATGAAATCTGAGGAATTCTCTGATTATGAAAACTGAGATGATTTTTTATTAAGAAAACTGAGATGATTTTTTATTACAAAAACTGAGGTGATCTCTGATTATGAACTGTGTTGGATATTTATAGATCATAAGAACTTTGGTAAAATTTAGAAGGATTTAGGTGTGGGATGGATAGTAGGGGTTCTTTTAAAAAGTAATTTTACTGTCGAGATTGGATCTAAAAGATCCAACGGTTGATAATGAATTTGAACTCTTGAGGTTTTAAAAAAATATTCAAAATGAATCCGATTAGAAGTTAAATGAAATAATTGAAATTCCAAAAATTTGAAATATAATGGAAAATATAGGGTTTTAGAAGTTGAAAATGTTAGAGTATTAGGATAGATATATTAGTTTCAATATATTGTTCTTATGATAAAAAAAACATAAATACTATAAGAAAGTAATTATAATATCTAAAAGCATATGAAATTGATAAAAATACTAATACCGATACAATTGTAAAGCCGATTAAATTCTAATACCATAAAATTGTAAAATCGATAAAATTCTAATATCGATAAAATTGTAAAACCGATAAAATTATAATATTGATAAAATTTTAAAACCGATAAAATTGTAATACCAATAAAATTTTAATACCGATAAAATTGTAAAATTGATAAAATTCTAATACAGATAAAATTGTAAAACTGATAAAATTATAATACAAATAGAATTGTAAAACCGATAAAATTATAATATTGATAAAATTGTAAAACTGATAAAATTGTAATACTGATAAAATTGTAAAACTGATAAAATTGTAATGCTGATAAAATTGTAAAACTAATAAAATTATAATACAGATAAAATTCTAATATCAATAAAATTTTAAAACTGATAAAATTATAATACCGATAAAATTTTAAAACCAATAAAATTCTAATACCGATAAAATTATAAAACCGATAAAATTGTAATTCTTATAAAATTGTAAAATCGATAAAATTCTAATACTGATAAAATTATAAAATCGATAAAATTGTAATACTGATAAAATTATAATACTGATAAAATTTTAAAACTGATAAAATTATAATACTGATAGAATTTTACAACTGATAAAATTATAATACTAATAAAATTGTAAAACTGGTAAAATTGTAATACTGATAAAATTCTAATAATGATAAAATTGTAAAACCGATAAAATTATAATACCGATAAAATTGTAAAATCGATAAAATTCTAATACCAATAAAATTTTAAAACTGATAAAATTCTAATACTGATAAAATTGTAAAAGTGATAGAACATATATACTCCCCCTTTGAAAAGGAGTAACTTAATGTAAGGAGATGGTTTAAACAATAAGTAGATATTAATGATTACTTTACTGTGATCATTCATAACTTTTATTTAATGTATTCAAATCTATCAAAAGATAATAGTTTTGTGAAAATGTTAGCAAGTTGTTCTTTCATTCCGATGAATTGTAATTTAGTGTGTGGTCTCTAAGAAAGTGATGCATAATATCTATATGTTTTTCATGTGAGTGATGTGTAGGGTTTTTAATTAGATCAATGGCGCTAGTATTATCACATAGTATTTGAGTTTTGGAAAAACTCATGCCATAGACAGTGAGTGTGTGTTGCATCCACGACACTTGAACACAACAACTTCCAGCTACAACATATTCAGCTTCAGCAGTGGAAAGTGATACTAAATGTTGTTTTTTTCATGACCAAGAAACTAATGAATATCCTAATAAATAACAAGTTTTGGATTTACTTTTTCTATCCATTCTACAACCATCAAAGTCATCATCTGAAAAACTTTTCAAAACAATATCATTTCTAAAAGAATAAAATAGTACTAAATCCATAGTTCCTTTTAAATAGAAAAAATCTTTTTACATCTTTTAAAATGGGATTCTTTTGAATTTTCTTGGTATCTTTCACATAAGAATACAGAAAACATTAAGTCTGGATGACTAGCAGTTAAGTATAGTAAGAGTCCTTTCATTCCTCTAAAATTTTTTGATTAACTGGTTTCCCAGTTTCATCAAGATCAAGAGTATTTGAGTTTTCGATTGGAGTAATAATACTTTTTTGTGTTTCCATATCCATAATTTTTAAGTAAATATTTGATATATTATGTTGGGATATATAGGTTCCTTATAGTTTTTGAGAGATTTGAAAACCTAAAAGAAATGTTAACTCACCCAACATACTCATTTCAAACTCAGATTGCATAAGATTCGCAAAATAATCAGTTAGGGATTGCTAAGTTGATCCTAATATAAGGCATCAACATAGATTTGAACAATAAAAATATTTTTTTTATATTTTTATAAAAAGAGTTTAGTTCCTTTAGAATAATTTTTTTGTAAAATAAATCTTGTAATCCTATCATACCAAGCTCTAGGGGCTTGTTTAAGGCCATATAAAGCTTTGTTTAGTTTAAAAACATGATCAAGATGTTTTGAGTCTAAAAAACCAGAAGGTTGTTCTAAAAAATCTTCTTGTACATATCCATTAATAAAATCACATTTTATATACATTTGAAAAAGTTTGAAGTTAAAGAATTCTTCAAAGGCTAATAGAAAATGAATAGATTCAAGTCTAGATACCCGAGCATAGGTTTCTTCATAGTTTATTCCCTCTTGTTGATTATAGCCTTTAGCAACAAGTCTTTCTTTATTTCTTATATTAACTTCATTTTCATCACATTTGTTTCTAAAAACCCATTTTACTCCAATTACATATGTTTATTTACGTCTTTGAATCAAGGTCTGGACTTTATTCCTTTCAAATTAATTTAGTTTATCTTACATCGCTTTAATCTATTCTTCATCACCAAAGGCTTCATTATAAGTTTTAGGTTCAAATTGGGATAGAAAAGAAAGATGTTCTATTTCATTTCTCAAGGAATTTCTGGTCCTTATGGGTTGATTTACATCACCAATGATATTATCACTAGGATGATTCCTAAGAAATAATTGATTTGGGTTTTGTAAAACCTATTCATCAACATAAGCTATAAAGTTTTCTGGGGTAAATATTTCAGAAACATTTTCTTGTGTATTTCCCTTATCAGAATAATTTTCAATCAACAGTTGATAATCAGTTTGTGAAAACACATCCGTTGATATAGGAAGGGGTAGTTTAAAAACAAAAGGATTGGTTTTATTAAATTTATCATGCATTGTTTCCTCAACAGCACAAGATTTTTTGTTAAAAACTCTATAATCCTTCGAATTAGTGGAATAACCTAAAAATATTCCTTCATTGGATTTTGGTGCAAATTTATGTAAGTTATATTTATTATTAAATATGAATACTTTGCATCCAAATACTCTGAAGTAAGAAACATTAATTTTTCATCTAGTCCATAATTCATAATGTGTTTTATTAAGAAAATGTCTAATTAAAACTCGGTGTATAGTATAACATGTAGTGCTTATAACTTCAGCCCAAAAATGCTTATCAATTTAGTATTCACTCAACATGGTTCTTGTCATTTCCTAAAGAATATGATTTCTTCTTTCAAAAACACCATTTTTTAGGGGTTCTTAGAGTAGAAAAGTTTTGAGTAATATTTTTCTTACTACAAAAAGTTTCAAAATCCAAATTTTGAAATTCTCCACCATGATTGCTTTGAATAGTTATGAGTGGTAAGTTTTTCTAATTTTTAACTTAGGCTCTAAAAGTTTTTAAAAACAAAAAGTCTTTATATTTCTTTGCTAGAAAATAGACCCATGTAAATTTTTTGTAATCATCAATTAAAAAAATACATAGTATTTTCCTCCAATAATTCCATTTTATATAGGACCAAAAATATTCATGTGCACTAACTGTAATGCATTAGAAATTGAAACTTCAATTATAGATTTAAAGTGGGATTTAAGTTGCTTTCTATATTTACAAGAGTCACATACTTTTGATGAATCATGCCTAAGATCTGGTATATCCTTAAAAAGTATTTTCTTTGAGAGTTTTCATAGGTTTCTAAGGTTATAGTGTCCTAAACTTCTATTCCATAACCAAGATTGGTCTTCCATTGTGTTTAAGCAATGTAAGTCTTAGATTCTATGGTTTTCTTCATTAAGTGTGTATACAGTCTCATTCCTATGGGAAGAGATAATGAATTTATCCTTGGAATTGTGAACTAAACATTTATTATTCCTAAAATTCACAAGGTAACCTTCATCACATAATTGACTTATTCTTATATGTTTGTGCTTAATACCTTTAATAAATAAAACATTTGAAATTAAAACTTTTCCTAAGAGAATGATATTACTTATACCAATGATCTTTCATTGTGCATTATCTCTGAAGGTCACTCTTAGACCTTTCATTTTAATTATCTTTTCAAAGAAATCTTTATTTCTGGTCATATGTTGAGCAACTCCACTATCCATGTACCAAATATTCTTGTTGTTGGTACACCTTTTGTTTTCCTAAAAATGAAACAATTAGTTTTTTAGAACCCAAAATTTTTTGGATCTAGAAATGTTAGATAAAATAACTTTAGGAATCCACATTTGTTTTTCAAAGTGAGCTTTGTGAAATCCTAAAGATTGGTTTTTATTAAGGGAAAAAAAATTCCCAATTTCCACCACTCTGACACTTAGTGAAAATGGGGAAATTTTAGGAACAAAATAGTTGTGTCTAAAATAGGTTTTAAAGAAGAATAACCTATTCCAGAATTATTTCTTAGAGGATGAATTTGAGAATAAATTTTTTCAAAGTTTTCTTTACCAGAATTAAAGTTTGATAAAAGTTTCTTAAGATAAAAAATTTCATATTTTAGTCTAATGACTAAATTTTCATTCTCACAAGAAATTTTTTTGGAATTGGTTTTTTTTACAAAAACATTTTTCTCTAAAACAATATTTTCAAAATCCTAAGAAAGTTTATCCTTCTTAGAATTTACTTCCATAAGATTCTTTGAAATATCTCCTATATCAAGAGTTTTTTATCAAGATCTTTTGAAAGATATGATACTTCTTTTGTAAGTATAGATATTCTAGAATTTTCCTTATCAATTTTTTTTCTTGAGTTTGAAATTATCATTCTCAATTAGTTTGGAAAATCTAGATACTTCTTCAAAATAAGGTAAATTATATTCTGTTGAGGAAGATTCTCCATGTGAAGAGTATGAATATTTCTCATCAGGGTAGTTAGCATTTAAAGATACATTTATAATTGATTTTTCTTTGTGTACCTTATCCATGAGAAAATGATTTTCAATAGGTAGTCTGGCTATAAGTCCAATATTTTTATGACTAAATGATTCATATTCAAAAGATTCGTCTGAAGATTCACTGCCATTAGAACTCCATGTATCATTTGATTTCAATAATTTATTTTCATTAAACTTGTAATAATTTTTCTTATTTCTTTTAGAATGTTTATCCTTTTTATCTTTCCTTTTAATAAAAGGAAAATTTGGTCAAATATGACCTACTCTTTTACACTCATAACAAGTTACTTCTGAGTCTTTCTTATCCTTTCTCTCTTTCTTTTTGAATCTATACAAAAAAACTTTCTTTCCTAAAATCTTGTTCATTCTTCGAGCAATATTGTCTAGTTCATTCTCTGAATGATCACTTTCACTGGATTTAGATATAGCAACATCTTTCTTAGCTTTAGATCTCGTTACCCTTTTTTGAGTCTTGGCTTTATATGTAGTAGTAAAAGCTACACTTACATTACCATTCTTCTTCTTATTAAAATATACATCTCCTTTCATTCTTGTCCCATACTGTAAGAGAGTACCAAATATTTCATTAAGAGAGATTTTAGTAATTTTATTGTTCTCATCAATAGATGTCCTTTTATATTCACACTCGTTGGGCATGATATCAATAATATTTTCCACAAGTATCTCATCATCAAGTCCTTTTTATCCCATAGATTTAAGACTATTAAAAATTGTCATTAATCTTTTTTGAACTTTGCATATCGGTTCTCTATAGGTAAAAATAAAACCATGATATTCAGCTCGAAGCATGGATCTTGTTGTTTCTATAACTTTAGATGTACCAAAATGTGTGACTTCCAATTTCTTCTAGATACAATTGGATGATTTTCATGATGAAATCTGACTATATATATTCCTAGTCATAGAACATAACAAGGTATTATGTACTTTGTAATTTAGTTGATATTCTTGTTTCTATTAGTTGGTGGAAGTTATGACTTCCTTGTCTGGAATTTTGTAATCTCCAGTGAGCATCATAAAATTATCTGCTCTGGTATTAAGAACAAATGTATTCATTTGATCTCTCTAGTACTCATAATCATTTCCATCAATGATTGGTGGTCTAGTTGGGTTTATATTATCAATTGATCCAATATTCATTCCTTTCATCTTATAAAACAACACTTTTCCACTCCACACATTAGTGTAGTAAGTAATTATAAACAAAGGGTTTAAAAAAAATAACTGTCTTATAGAAAGGAATAAAGTAAGTAAAAAAATCAGTAGAAAACTTCTCTAATACCAATTGTAGTCTTAAAATTTTTGTATTTAAACTCTTAAGATGAAACTTATTTTAAGAGATCTTAAACTAATACAAATCAAAAATCCTCTTATGAAAAAATACAAATGATTGAACCGGTCTTGGATCCGATGGATATAATATGATACCATAGGTTATTAGAAACAAATGTATTTGGATTGAATAAAATGATCAGAGTATAAAAAATGTAAATGATTATACCATACAGTGTATAGAATATTTTAATTCAATATTTAATATAAATTAATGTATTTTAATTAAAACAATTACAATAGAAAAGAATATTAATAGAAAGAAGAAATAAAATTATTTCCTTTCTATTACAAATAGCAGTAGAAAAGTAAAGGGTATTACAATTATTTTATCCCAAAGAGTAGGGTATCCTTTCACCTAGGATAATAGATTTTTCTTACCACCACCCGAGTAATCCCTCAATACAATGATCGGCATGTCTATATTCCTATCCATAGAAGTCCTTGATTAAGAAGGTAATTGGAACCTCTATCTTTCAAATACTTGAAATCCCTCGATACAACGATCAGCAGCACCATCTTCCTATCCCCAGAATCCCTTGATCATTATCACAATGATCGGTCACACAAATTAAAACAAAGCACTTATTGAAATACAAGAACTAGGAACAAGTCATTCATGTCTTGTATCATCAAGGATTTTTGCATGAAGTAAGAGAGAGTTTACATCTTATCTCTATAGAACTCAATTCAAAATAGTGTGTCTTCTATGTTCAAGCATTCAAGTCTTTTTTATCTGGTTCAAATGACCTCCTATTTATAGGCCTCCTATCCAATGGCCATATTTGATTTCAACGGTCATATTTCTCTAGAAAACTTGGAGGGACTTGGACACCTTCCACTATAACGGTCAAAAAAATAGAATACACGACATCATTTGGATTAGAATATAACTAACTCTACAACATTGTTTTGGTTAGAAGATAATAGGTATAGAAATTTGAAAGAATGAGTATGATGAATATATAAAGCATGATTAAAAGGATAATGTGAAACATGTTTGCGGTATTAGATTAATACATGAGTATAATACATTACATGGGTGTGATGAATAACATGGTTACGATACATAACATGAGTATGATGCATAGCATGGTTATGATGTATAACATGATTACGATGCATAACATGGTTACGATACATAACATGATTACAATGCATATCATAGTTATGATGCATAACATGATTAAAATTCATAACATGATTACGATGCATAACAATACATGTGGTTAAGATGAAAAAAAACATATGTGGTTACGATGAAAAACAATATATGTGGTTAAGATGAAAAACAACATATGTGATTATGATGAAAAACAACATATGTGATTACGATTTAAAATAATATATGTGGTTTCGATGAGAAACAATACATTTGGTTATAATGAAAAAATAATACATGTTATTATGATGAAAAATAATATATGTGGTTATGATGAAAAAAAAAGAATTAATTTACGATTTCCAAAACAAAAAGATGAAAGGGAAAGTTGAAACACATTTTGACTCAACAATTGGAACTTTCATAGCATGTCCATTTAATCTTATAAAGATACATAGTGATGGTGAGGTATGTCCTTTATAATTTTTTCAAATGAAAAACCTTTAATAGTTTATGAAAAAATGTCTAAAATGTGGTATGGTATTACATATGGACAAAATGAAGGGGAAACAAAATGTCAGGTCAAGGAAATCATATGGATCAACTAATAAATTAATAGAAAATTTTGAGAGTACCTTAACCCCACTAGTTCCACTTTCGTATATATTAACATTTCAATTTCATTCAGATATAACACTCAAAGATGAAAATGTGTCCTATATTGAATATGAAGACGAAATATTTATAGAGGTCATTACAAACGTGATTAGTATCGAGAGTACAAATGAAATTATTAATATTGAATGGTTGGGAATCTTAGTTGTGAATTCATACATGATGTACATTTTTATAGTTTTTTTGTCTAAAAATTGATCTACTATGTTCATTATAGTTAATAACTATTCATATTTTCCACAAGAATATATATTACTATTATTTAAAGTGAAACCCCTTTTATAAAAAATTTGGACTCATTAATCCCACTATCATTTCTATGATATAATTTAATTTGAATATGAAATAAATTGATGAAAAAATATAAACTAATCACAATAATTAAAAAGAAAATAATAGATGATAGACACTTCTTGATGCCTTCAATGTAGTGGTAAAACTCTACAATCTAATCATACAAAATAAATTTTTATTTTATTTCATTACTTTTTTGTTTTTGTTTTTTTGCAAGAAACACTAGGTGCTCATCGCACTTAATTTGGATACCTAAAATGTTTATTTTTTGGATCTAAAGCATGGATTTTCAATAAATTCACTACACATGATATCCATTGTGAATTTTTAATGAAATAGAATCAATGTTTTATAGATACACTTAAAATTATACATTTTATTTTATTTTTTAATGACATTTTTTTATGATTGGGTGATATTTAAATATCATGTAAATCATGGTATGAGTTGAGTGATTGAACATAATAGCTGGTGTATTTCTTCAAATGAAGACAAATTAAGGTATATATAGTAATATTTACCTATCAAAACATATTTCAAAACAATTTAATTTTTTTTCATTGTTTATATATTATCTAAAATAAAATAATTATGATGATTGTGTATATTATGTTTATATATTTATGAAAGATATCATATACCATCAATAAACTAGAATATCCAAACAAGTATTTCTGATGGTGATTACAATTTCATTTATAATATTTTTTAATCATTTTTTTCTATATTTTCTCAGTACTACCAGTATTGGTAACAATATACATACTTGAAAAAAGAAATAGATTTTTTTAGATATGAGTGGTCAGAGTACATGACATCAAAATGATTTTCACATCAAGTTGAGGTGATTACCTATTATATTTGTGATCTAGTACAAAAAATGATGTTGGAGATATATTTGGTATATAAATAATTAATATCCCAATGGTATGATATTATTTTTTCTAAAATAAACTCTTGTATTATTGGAAATATTTTGGTTCTATTTTTATTATAATTCTATATTTTAAATTACGATCCAATCATTTCTCCATATTTTATCCTCCTATAATTCCAAAATAATTTGAATCCCAACACATATTTTTTCCTTTCTTGAGTGAGGCTATAATATTTATGATCCACCTCCACTTGTGGTTCCTCTTACTGATGATAATGGTTTGAAGGTTTTGACTAAGGTTGTTGAAACTTTAGTGTCTCATTGTGGTAAAGTATTTAAGGATCTATCTTGGGAAAAACACCATACAAGCCCTTTATTTTGTTTTCTTTTCAGGGGATATAGCCATGATTATTATACAATGAATCTATGGTAGTATAAGAAAAATAATCTCAATAACAATCCAAAACTTCATGGGAAATCAATTCATAATATTTCAAACAATAAAATCCATATGCTTCTTCTACGGATGTGGTACACCTTAAATTTAAATTTTCATATACATTTATTAAACCTATATCTCATGAGAGTAATTTTTTTAAAGTTTGGGGCCAAATCCTCAATTTATTATTAAATCAAATACCTCTATACTGTGGGTAGAGGGAGACCCATTACATAGCCTAAAGGCCCAAGGACAAGTGGCCTGAATACAATGCTTGAAAGCCCATTTTTTTGCCTAAAGGACCCCTCGGTGAGATAATGGTGAGTGGTAAATGGGTCAAGGATCCTTCTACCCACAAATATAAAGACATATTATATAATATCTTATGTCTATATAGGTTGATAATTAAGAAGGAATTTTGAATTTTCAAAATAGTGGATGGGTCATTTTTTAAATAGATATTTGGAATTGAATTATGAGAGTTGTATCACCTTAAATTGTTGGTTTTAGATGTGGTTTTAGGATCAAGAGGTTTCTTGAGAACCTAGATAAGTATTAGGATATTTAGGTTTTAAATTTTCAATTTTGAAAGAAAATAGCTTGGGGTGCACGGTTAATGCTAATCGTACCCCAAAAAACCATGTAGCCTATTTGTTAAGGCACATAGTTTATTTAATACATATGAGGGGCCCCAATTAACCATGAATTAGTCTGCAGAAATGCATATGGATCTGTATAGTTAGCACATGTTTTTTCAAATTGTGTGTTATAACCATGTGAGGTGGGGTGTATTTTAGAAAATGAGCCTTCACGGTTGGCGCATGATTTGTCTAACCATGATACAAAACTATGTGTCTCATTAAAAGGGTAAATTTATCATTTTTACCCTATATCCTTATAATTTTATATCACTTTTTTCTTAATTATTCAGTTAGGATATCCCCCCCCCCCACCCCACCCCACACAACCTCCTCTTCCTCCCTTCTTCTATGGGAGATCTTCTTCATTATTGGTCTATTTCGAATTTCATCACTTGTGATCAAGTGATATCAGTAGGTATGTACCTACTATGTCTTCTCTTTTAGTTTCTTTTACTATCAAGTTTCCTCATGTCCTCTATGTGGGTTATTACCTATTTTTAGGGATTGCTTCTAGTTCTTAACTTTATTCCATTATATCAATAATCATGGGTCGATATAGGACAAGTAAAGATTCATAAGATTAAGGTATGTGCTCTATATGTTTTTCCCTAAACATATTTCTATTTATAAAATTTTTCATTGTGCCGCACACTGTTAATTCCAAGACTTTCCTATAAAATTATTATTTATTTTAATTTGTATCCTAAATCCCATCCTAAATGTAGTATAGTCTTTCCTTACACTATTAGAGGTTGAAAACCACAACTCAAACCACCACTTATAGATAGTTCACCTTAACACCCATGGAAACCATATTTTTTATGAAACCAAAATACCTCATAAGGTTTGTTTGTCTTGAAACATATAAAATATTCAATTTAATTTTACCCCAAGTATTAAAATCACCCTTTAGAGTGTTTCATGACACTTAAATATTAGTACTATTAGGTATACTATGGGGATGTCTTGGGTTACTCAAATGTTTTTAAGAACTTAGAGTGTCATGGGTAAACTCTAGATCCCAAGTTCTCTTATTTTTATATACTCTTTAAAGGAAATATATTAATTAAATTATCAAATTATATAGTAGCTTATTGAAAACATCAGGATGAACCTCCAAGGTTTTGGTTTAATTTTAATAAAATCCTTAATATTATTACTTTACTTGTGCATGTGATATAGGTATCAAGAATAAATTGGATTAAATTTCTGGAATGCCTTGGAGCTTATGACTTATTTCTAATGGAACCTTAGAGTATATAAATTAAATTATTAACATTGGTAAAATGTGATATCCTTATTTTTAAAGAAGATAATTCATGGAACATGTGCATGGAACATAAAGAGTTATAATTAATTAAGGTTTCTTTATAATTTTAATGAAAGGCCTTGATTCAGAGTGTGCTAGGTTTTATTTTCCTTATCATCCTTGATATTTTAATATAATTTTATTGGTTATGGTTATAGTGATTCATTCCATGGGTAAGACTTGGATTCTAGTTTTGAATGCCAAGTGAAAACTTGGTGGATTTCACATGATTCATTGATATGAATTTCAAATCATAATCCCACCATGGATCTGGTCAATGTCTTACATTCATGAATGCCTCATCCTAGAACTGATGATTCACATCCAAACTATGGAAACATTAAAATTATTGGTTTTATCTCCCAAGATTTGGCATGATTTCCTCAGACATGGAATTTCTTAGATTATCTCCTTAGATTGAAATCATGTCTACCCTATAATTACCTTGAATTTTATCCTTAGGCTCAATTAGATCCCTTTTAGAAAGTGGAATTCCTTAGAATACTCTTTCGATTTTCTTGGTTCCCATATGTATGAATTACATAACCTGTTATGTGGATTCACCTGGATACTTTTTCTTGGATGCCTAGGCTTATAGCCATGATTACTATGATTACATTACTACCCTGATTGTTAGAGACAGTCTAGAATAGGCTGAATTAGATGGTATTCCCTGGTTTACCTCAACTTTACTATTTTCTTTATTATATATTACACTCTGTTATGTTTTATACTCACAGAATAAAATGATTTAGAGACTATTGGTGGTGGACTATTGATTTTTACTCACACCTTGTTCTGGCCTATGCATGGTACCTGATAAGATATCATGGTTGAAATTTTGGACCTTGGATCGTGCCTCTTTAATGTTACTTTTTTGCGGTTAGGACTTGGAATGGGTGTTATAGACCGATAATGTAATTGGAATTCCTATAAGATTTGGTTATTCTGTTTATTTATTCACTTATCCATATAGCACTATCATATGTATTACCTATTATTAGTTTGGAATTCCTTGTACATGTATCATATTATGTTTTTGAATGTTTGGATTTTATTGTAACATGTTGGGATGTCAGTTTATTATTATCTTCCTATAGTTCATTTTATTAATTCTTCCACTATTTTTATTATTGATACAAAAGGTATATCAATCCCATTGTACTATCATTTGAAGTTAAATACTAGTTAGAAGCCTTTGGAATACAAGGAGTCTCACTTAAGGCCATGTGTCCCTTAGGTTCAGTTTCTTATGAGTGAACTAGGCTTGGGAAATCACAAAGTTATATCATAGCCTTCTATTTCTTTTTTCTTACTTTTTTATGCTGGTATACAGGAAACTAGAAATGTTTCAAAACTTGGTAAATAGATCATGCTTGGGAATGGCCAACCCATTTATGGGGGAAATATCAAGTTTCCAAGGATGGTACTATTGTTCATATTGTTTGTTATTATAGTTTATTATTATATCACCTTGAGTGACTATTTTTCATCTTTCCAATGGTTACCGATTTATCGGATTTATCTCTTGGCATGATATGAAAATATATGAGGTGTGTTCATGCATCATTTTAGGCACATAGGATTCACATGCCATTAGTATGCTTGCTTGTTTCTCATATTCATTTCTTTTATGGTTACTGGACTTTTTATTGTTATGGAATTGGGTTGGTTAAATAAAGTGTTTAAATCAACCTAAATGGTGTTTTCATGTATATCTTAATGATGGAATTTTATTTAAACATCTTGAAATAAATTAAAGAAATGAAATATCCTTCAAAAATTTAATGAATTAAATTGAATGAAATATTTAAATGTGATGGTAATTGGGGTTTTTCTTTAAATCTAAGTGATTTCTTATGGATGTTAGTTAAATGGTGTTCCAATTGAAACTTATAAAGGTATGTACCTCTATAACCTGGGAATGACAACCCATATAACTGAATCCTTATATTCTTGACTCGACCCATGTAGGTTTATCGTAATATTATATTCCTATGAGATAAACCCACTAAGGGTTTATTAAAACCATTAATAAATTAGCTATTGATGGGTTTCACTAAAATGGGATGCTAATTGAAATTTATAGAGCATCTATTCCATGAATTGGAAATGGATACCCATATAACTGAACCTAATTTGGAATGGATTGTCCCAAGCATGTTGACTTTATCTTTTCATTCCTTGGTACTTAACCCCTTGGGGTATATTTATGTTAAATGGGATGGTTATTTAAAGTTTTTTCAACTACTCATATGGTGTTTCATATAAGGTGGCATATTACTTATTGACCCCTGTAATATGATAAAATACCTTTTGCCTATTTTTGGGCCTTATTATTATAAGGTGCTAGTTAATTAAAATAAGATTTAAAACCTAAATGGTTTTTTACTCTATATATTTTGATTAAAATTTTCTTTAATTGACCCCGTTTGTGATAACTTATGCATAATTAATTATTGAAAGGAAATTATAAGATAATTTTCCTATATTTATATAAAGTGTCATCTAAATAAAGTTTCAAGTATAGTTTATAAAAAAATTTCCCCTATAACTAGCACTTGAAATTTCATTTATCTAAGTCTCTGTAATGTTTATGTAAAATATGAATTGATGAAATGGTTGAAATAAAACTTTTTAGTTATGTTTATAGTAATGAACTTAGTGTAGGAGTTGGTTTTATAATTCCTTGATAAATGCCTTGGATAGTAATTTGGATGTTTCTCATGATTTTATGTTGGGTTTTTTCCTTGTGTTGGAATAAGAGTTTGGGAAGGAAATCCTAGTTAACTATTTTGTAATGACCCTAGTTTTAGAGTTAATGCCTCTTGTGAGTGAAGGGTTATCCCAATTTTGGGTAGAACCCTTGGAAATAGGAATCATAAGTGTATGAATATATTGATTTTTAGGCATAGGAAGTGTCATTTATATGCCATTTGGGCTTGGGTAAGACTCTTAGTTTGCAGAATGATTCCTCATGTATATGGGTGGTCATGCGGTAAGTTGATCCTTATTGTAGATTTCAGTATCTTGGATGCTTGAGTTTCATGGTACTGACATTCCTAGGGAATGGTTTACCATTTAGTTATTCATGTGAATGTAATTTTTATTATGTATAACTCAATAACTCATCATCAAGGTTAATATTCATGTGGGATAATGTGACCATGTGTTGATATTTTGTGTAGGACATAAAATACCCGGAATGTGTGGTGTTATTGGACCTGTGAATCAATTGAAATGGGTGAACCCATTATGTTGATATAATAATGAGGCAGTTCACATTTCTATATGTGGTTCCCATTGAATTAATGAATGGTTCCATGAGTTGTTTTTTGGTTCTATGGAAATTTTTCAAGTCTCGAGGAGGATTGAGAAATGTGATTGCATAATAACTTGGTGGTGTTATTTCATGACTACATGGAAAAGGGTCATGATTTTTTGGAGGCCACATCCATCGGTCACTTCTAGAGTATATTGTAATGGGTGTTAGAGAAATATGGTTTATCCCAGTTCTCAGTATAACCGTATAAAAGGATCAGGTTTTGTAACACCACTGATCTAAGTTAGAATCCCAACTTTAGTGTCCAGTACTAAATATGCACATGAGTGGGGATTAGGAAGAGCTTCACATGTGTTCCTATGAATGGATTTTTACTAGTTATGTTTTTAAGTAGTTGGAGTAAATACATGTGGTTTAAGATCAACCATAAGCTATTCTAGGAAGGAATCCTTATTGTGAGTGATAATTTTTCATATTCCAAGGTGGAGTTTCATTTTGGCGCTTTGATAAGAATATGGTTCATGACTATAAACTGTGTTCAGTGGTGGGCAGAGTGTGTTTTATGGAATTAGTTTCTATTTTCAGTAAAATAATGACTTGTAAACTCATATGGTGGGGAGTTTCACATCGATCAAAGAAAGTGTGTCCTTCAAGAGAGATGGAATATGGTCATAGAAAACTAGTTAGAAAAGGTCATATGGATTATGGGAGCCTATGAGTAGGTAAATTTGAACTTTCTAGTCTTAAATATTGTTTTGATCATAAGACTCGGGTATGGGTTTGGGTTGATTCTAGATGCTAGATTCAGGCTTGGGGTGTATAATAAATATTTACTGGTGAAAAATTGGTGGTGCATCAATTCCTGCAAGGAATCATGATGGCGAAATGGTTGTTTGTGTACACAACTTTTTAAGCACACCGTGAGTCGAGATTATACTTCTGTGAGCATGTTTTAATGATCATGGGTACATTTGGGATTTAAGGTAATGTGATCGATCCCTTAAACAATACATTTTATATTAAATGGGTCAACATGAAGTGGTTTGATTGGAGTTTTATTGGATGAATTATTCTAGTGATCTATGACCACTTTTTATACATATTGGTAAGTAAGATGAGTGTGTTTTGGACTATGACCCTTAAAAAGTAAACTGTTGAGGTGCGATGATTGTTTTAGGGTAGATGTTGATCAACCTTGGGTCAGTTTTGATAAACAGTCACCCTACTGATAGTGTTTTCCCCTTGTTTAAGGTTAACATAAATATTTCTTAAGTTACTGATGTGTAGATTAGATTTTTCTTAAGTTATTAAAGGGTAACTTGAATTTTTATTAAGTTACTAAAGTGAAACTTGAAGATTTATTAATTTACTGATGGAAAACTTGAAGTTTTCTTTAATTATTTAAGGGTAACATGAAGATTTCTTAAGTTACTAAAGTGTTAGAAGAATTTTTCTTAATTTAATGAAGGGTAACATGAATACTTATTTTGTTTTTGAAGGTTTGCTTGAATTTTTATTATGTTAATAAAGGGTAACTATATTTTTACTTAACTTACTAAAGCATAATTTGAATATTTATTAAGTTACTGAAGGGTAACTTGAAGTTTTATTAAGCTATAGAAGGATAACTAAAACTTTTCTTAAGTTATTAAAGGCTGATTTGAAAATTTATTAAGATACTATAGGGTAAAATTGGTTGATATTACAATCATGTAATTTCAAGGGGGTCCAGGTATGAGATTTGAGGTGTGTGATTATATGATCAAGGGATTCCTCTAGGGGTAAAGGCAATGTGATCAGGTAGTGATGATGTGTCGGTAGGTTCATCCGATTGTTTTTTAGAAGAATTTACTAGAGGTGTTTTGACTATAGTTTATGCATGTAATTGGAGGCATTCTATTGGAAACTATATCAATCTCATCCCTTTAAAGTTAGTAAACCCTATTCGAGAGTTCTCTGGTCTTTTCAAGGAAGATTTGGCATGTTCAGTTTTTTCCTGGATGGTGATGCATCCCCTACTAGATTTTGTATAGAAAACTAAGAGATTATATTAGGTTGAAGACACTCTCAAGTGTGTTAAGGTATGATACATTGGGGACCATACCTAGCAAGTCAGTAAACCACTAAGAATTTGAATTGATTTGACATTCCAATGGAAAGAGGTCACATGTTTCGGAATTATCCTTGTAAGATAATCTCTATTATGGGAAGCACCATGGGTTGGTTAATCTAACAGGATAGCGGCATAGGTGTCTCAGGTTAGACAATAGCCATAGAGAATTGTCTTTGTGTTTGATGAGGATCATAAGAATCGACTCAAGTTTGAGCGATCTTGTGTATTATACTTGGTGTTGTTATTTGGAAGCATGTTAGGTGATCAAAAATGGAACGGTTCTATTTGAACAAGGGTTGGAAATTCTGAAGAAATTTTGAATTTTCAATCTAGTGGATGTATTATTTTTTAAAATGATATTTTGAAAGCTTTATCATCTTAAAGTGTTGTTTTTTTATGTGGTTTGAGGTCTTAGAGGTGTCTCGTGAGCCTAGGTAAGTCTTGGGAGCTTTAGGATTCAAAATATTAGTTTCAAGAGAAAATAGTTTGGGTTGAATGGTTAGTGCTAACTGTGCGGCCTGTTTGTTAAGGAACATGGTTTTTGTAATGTACTATGCTCTCCTGATCCATTAATTTTCTAGTTTTGAGAATTAGAGGTGTTCGGGGGAGGTTCTAGGAGTTGTTGGTAGAAGCTGGAGGTGCAATAGAGCTACTATAGGAAATACACATCGTGCATATTTTACACGATGTGAAAGATGGTTTCACATCTTGTCTAGGTCCAGTTCACAATTTTTAGATTTTCAGGGTTAAATAATAAAAATGTGATGAGTTTTTTGGTGAAACCAAACCCTGGGGATTACACGACGTGAGAGAGGATTACACGTCATGTAAATCCCTAATGCAGTGTAGTTTTAAAAGTTCTTTTATGGTCAAATTTTCCTTCATTCGGTTAAGAATTATTCTTCCTCTCATTTTGGGTTAACCCTAGGTGCCCCGATGAGTTCTTCGAGCACTCTTCCTCCCTCTTTGATCTGTTTTTCCTAGTGGTTGTTTGTTGGAAATCTGTGGTGATCCCTTCCTTCTTCATAGATGGTTTTCACCTGTTATTTTTTTTGGGTTTTCTATGGTGGTGCAGTTTGGTTTGGGTTGTGTGTTTGGGATGTATTTTTATAGTCTTTGGGTGTAGTGTAGGTTGATCCTCGGTTTCTTATGGTGTGGTTGTGGATTCTAGCACTTTTTTGTTCACCCTATGGTGTGCAGTGAGTCGAAAAAGATTCTTTGAGGTAGGGATTACCTTGTTTATCTTTATTGTGTATCATATGGGATGGGTTTACTTTTTTTATCTATGAATTATGGTTTTACTGGCTTAATCAAAGTTAAAAAATTGGTTAAATTGAAATTTAAATGGGTAAATGGGGTTTTATTTTCATGCTTTTATAGCTTTGATGTTATTTGTGATATTGTATCTTGTACGGTCTTGTGGTCCCACTGAAAATTATGGCTATTAGGGATTTTTTGTGCTAGATATATGTGCTATGATTTATACTTTGGTTGTGATTTTTGTGATATCACCATAAAATAGAAATTTATAAACCACTTATATTTGGCTAATGAAATGGTTTCCCTAAGATTTTGGTTTGTGTGATAATGCCCCTAAAATAGGGTGATTTGTGGTAAAATCCCTTTTTTTAATCTATAAAATGATCTTGATGTGTGGTTGGGGTATGTGGGGATGATGGTTTGTGGTCCATGATTTTGGGTGGTGAGGTGATTTTTGGTCCATTCTTTTGGGGTGGAGAGGTAGTGGTTTCTTTGTGCTAGATTCCCAAGTAGTGATGGAATAAATGATTAATAATGATTAAAATGACACGGGTTGGTTCGTATGATAGGATGAAAATGGTGAATGGATAATTAAATGGTGGTTTGTGTGTTGAAATTTGTTTGATGTTAAATAATGAAAAGAATGAGATGATGAAATGAAATTGGATGGAAATTTGAAATGGGGTTTGTGGCTAGATGTGTTGTGTTGTGCATTTAGAGGTGGCAGCAAAAGTGATGTTGTTATGAGTTGGTTGGTTTGTCTATGAACTCATAGGTTGGGATTGAGTGTTTGATATTATATATATACATACTTTTATATTCTTGTGATTTTTATATGCACCCCACCCATGTCGATCACTACGTGCTGAAACTTGAATAGTCGTGTGGGGGTGTTTTTCCAATATCTGATGAGGAGGATAGATGGATGGGTACCCGGTCTTTCCCTCTCTCTCTTCTAGGTAGGGTAGGTATTGCATAGGTTGTGATGTTTTTGTTCAGTAAGTGATTTCTTCAACAACACTCTATTTTATTAAGGGGGAGATTGTTGATAACAACACTCTATCTCTTTGTGATGATTTTGATGTTCACAAATACCCTTATTTGTTATTCTAATGATTTTACTTTGAGTATATTTTAGGAAATTAATATTATTTATTTCTCTATTTTGGAATAATATTTAAGTTTTTAATTCACATGTAATATTTGATAAAGTATTAATAAATCACTTTAGCGTGTTCTGGAAACATTGTCCATACCCTACGTTGAGAAGCGTAGCGTAAGGATGAAAACTGTCGCTTACAGGTTATCAGAAAAGTATGGTTAAGAAACTATACATTATCAGAAAGGTATGAAAGAAGAATCCTATGTTTGGAAGGAACCTTATGTTTGGAATATCAGAAAATTATTGAAGAAGAATCCTACATTAGTATGGAATGTTATATTTGTTTCTAAAAAGTATGGTTCATTAACCTTACTTTTGTAAACATCCTTAAGTTTGATTATTTACCTTTCGTTTAGAAGCTGATAGAAGTATGGATTATATACTGTACGTTTGAAAGTTGAAGAGAAAAGTAAGGATGATCAACCTTACATTTTTGATCAACCTTACATTTGTGATCAACCTTACATTTGTGATCAACCTTACATTTGAGATCAACCTTAAATTATTAACCTTATGTTTAGAGAATGTATGCTATGAAGTTCAACCCTACGTTTGGCGTCAGAGATTTAAATTACGAATTTATTAAAGTAATGGTATTTATCCAGATTATTAGGCTGATTTCAATCCAGATTAAAAGCCCAAATATAAAGCGCGTCTTTTACTGATTCAAATCCATTTATTTATGATTAAAAGATCAATTTAATAGGAGCTTTTTATAGCGAATTTTAAGGGGAGTTACAACTGCTCTGCTATTCAAACTTTTGAATATCACGATTCTAAAGGAAACTTTTGTGGATCTAAATTTAAATGGGGAATCCTAATCTTTATTCTATATATACCTGTATTATTTTTTATTACAGATATTGAGGCAAATCATTGAAAAGAAGAAAAATATATATCAATCACTTGAGTTTTTCACTACTACAGTTTACAAATACAATTGAGACTTACAGATCTTCTGTTATGAAGAGTGAAAAAACTCTATTTTATAAATAATAAGGAACAATATTGAAGATTCACTGATTATACATTGGATATCTTTTGTGAATCGATTGTTGTTAAAGTTTCAAATTATATTTCAAGATCTACTACAACTGGATCGACTCAGAACTCTTCTACCTAAATATCATTCTTTCTGAAGATGATGATCCATCGACTGACAATTGTGAGTTTTTACAATTATGAAGAAAAACTGGAAAGTATTTCAAAGAACAAATACTCTTTTACTTTGAGTGACCGGCTTCTCATACTAAGTTGTGTGTGTTCGGTTCTGTGTATGAACCAGAAGGCTATATTTTTCCTTAATGTTGTAAAGGTGTCAACTGCCTGCACTTATTTGTGGAATAGTCTATTGATAAGAATACCAGATAGTGAAAATCACCAAGCTCATGGAGTAGAGTATTGGTGGAGTGAACTAGGGGCCTTCTGTTCCCCTAACTACTATACATCATGCATCCTTTTCTATTTATTTTTCATTGATTAATCATTATAATAAAGTTAAAAGGATATATTACAATCTTGTGAAAAAATTGTAATACACAAAATTCACCCCCCCCCCCTCTTGTATGTATTTGGTATAACCTGATCCAACAATTGGTATCAATGGTGGTTCTTTTGATAAATCTATAACAAGCTGAAAGTATTTGGATTATACAAAGCACAATGGCTGATACATGAGAGGGTATGTCAATGGTTCAAGATCCCTACTTTAACGGTGAAAGTTATGGATGTTGGAAATCAAGGATGATCATTTATTTAAAGAACCTTGTATATAGAGTCTAATCGAAAATTCCAACTCCCTATGTGATTCCAGAGAAACCTAAAACATGGAGTGCTAATACATAAGAAGATTACGACATAAACTCGAAAGGTATGAATGTTATCATCTGTGGTCTTGGACCAGATGAATTCAATAGAGTATCTTAGTGCCCAATGGCTTATGAAATATGGCAGATGCTTGCAGTTGCTTATGAAGGAACTGAAAATGTTAGAAAAATGAGGTATTCCACTACTAAATTAAAATTTGACACATTAAAAATGTTTGAAGGAGAAAGTATCACCCATATGAATGGAATTATTACAGAAATTTTCAATAACATAACTACCTTGGGAGATCCTATCAAATAAATAGATTAGGCCCTGAAAGTTCTAAGAGTACTACCACCAAGATGGAATGGAATTTCAGCTGCCATTAGGCAATCATCACCAGTCAAAAATATTACAATAGGAGAGTTAATCGGAAATCTTATGATGTATGAAGCTGAGATGGAAGATGAATAAAATGAGCATAAAGTTTTAATCAAAAAGGAAAATACTTATTTGAAGGAACATCTCAAAAGAAAAGCAGAAAAATAAATAATTAAATCAAAGTGAAATCAGAGAAGTCTGATTCATCTGATTTAGATGTGGAACAGGCTCATCTGGCTAGAAAGTTCAGTAAATTCTACAGAAATAAGAAAGGATTCATAAAATCCTTTAGAAAGGATGAAAAAGAACCAAAGGAAGTCAGATACTATGAATGAAAAAATATGGGTCACATCAGACCTGACTGTCCTCAATTAACAGAATACAAGAAAAAGAAATTCTTCAAGAGAAATGACTATGAGCAGAAAGAAAAGAAGGAAATGAAAGATACATAGAGTGTTTCTGAAGACTGCAGCAGCTCATCAAAGTCGTACTCGAAAAAATGAAGAATAAAATCGGAAATCAAACATGTTCTTAATGGTAGAAGCTAATGAGGTATAATCCTATTACTCATCTAATTTGGATTCTAGTTCTAGCTATTCAAATAATAAACTTACAGCCTACTGTAATATGTTGTAAGATAAATATGATTCCTTACTTAAGAAACATAAATCATTGAAAAATATTCATACTGCTATTTTAGAAGAAAGTGACACTCTGCTAAAACAACATCATGAGTTAATTGAAAAATATAACTCATTAAACACAAACTGTACAGATAATGAAACTAAAATAAAAACACTATAAACAGAATTAGAAACATACAAAATTTCAGCTCTTATTTTTACAAAAGGAGAAAATACACTAAATGAAATACTTGGAAAGAATGTGATTAAAAAGGAAAGATATGAAATAGGAAATAAAGGGAGAAACCTAAACTGTATAAGAACTATTTTGTCCCAAGTAAAAAAGGTAAAATTTGTAACTACTGTGGAACAAAAGGTCACATATCTAAAAAATTTTATTTAAGGAAACCGTAAATAAGTGGGATTAAGAGAGATTTTGTTTCAAGCAGTTTATATGATTTTATTGATTATAGAAAAACAAAGCAAGTCTAGATTCCCAGGTCTTTGCTAGCTAACACTACTGGACCCAATAGAATATGGGTACCCAAACAAATCCTTATTTAAATGCCATTACAGGAAGCAGGTCACAGAATCCAAACTGAAATATGGTATATGGACAGTGGATTCTCCAGACATATGAGTGGAAACTCATCAAATTTTATAACTCTAACTCAAAATTATGGTGGTCTAGTCACATTTGGTGATAATGAAAAAGGTAAGATTATTGGCATTGGAACAGTTGGAGATCCTAAATTAATCTCAATCAATAAAGTACTTTATGTACAAGGATTGAAATACAACCTGATAAGTATCTATCAACTCTGTGATGATGGTTATTTTGTTGATTTTTCTAATAAGTGTTGTTCTATTTTTAAAGATAAATTGATTAAATTTAAAGCACTAAGAACTGATAATGTTTACACCCTGGACTTAAATTCCTTGTGTAAACAAAAAGTAAAATGATTAAATCCTAAGATAAATAAATCTTGGATCTGGTATAGAAGACTTATACATTACAATATATATGTTTTACATAAGTTATCTAAGAAACAATTAGTTTCTGGTTTGCCTAGTCTCAAATTTGAAAGTGATAGATTCTGTGATGCATGTCAACTTAGAAAGCAGCAAAAATAATCCTTCAAATATGTTAACAAAATTGCTACATCTAAACCTCTAGAACTTATCCATATGGATCTATTTGGACCTTCAAGGGTAGCAAGCTTGGCTGGTAAATTATATGTATTTTTTTTAGTTGATGATTATTCTATATTTACTTGGATTTATTTTCTAAAATATAATAATGAATATTTTACTATATTTGAAATTTTTTGCAAAGCTGTTCAAAATGAAAAATATTCTAAAATAATTTCATTAAGAAGTGATCATAGTGGAGAATTTTAGAATCTGGAATTTAATTCCTTTTGCTCAAATATGGGTATTAAACACACCTTATCTTCACCAAGAACACCTCAACAAAATGGAATTGTTGAAAGAAGAAATAAGACTATTCAATAAATTGATAGGACTATGCTAAATGAATATAGTCTTCCTACCTATTTCTGGTCAGAAGCTGTAATCATAGCCTGTTATATAATGAATAGAGTTTTAATTAGACCAATTTTTAAAAAGACACCCTATGAACTCTAGAATAACAGAAAAACTAAAGTAAATTACTTTAAAGTTTTTTGGATGCAAGTTTTACACCTTAAACACCAAAGAAAATTTGGTAAGTTTGATCCAAAATCTGATAAAGGCATTTTCTTAGGATATTCTACTACTTCCAAAGCTTATAGAGTTTTTAATAAAAAGTCAAGGATTGTTGAAGAATCGGTTCATGTGAATTTTGATGAATCTGATCCCTTTGAGAAAAGGAAATAGAAAATTGATGAATCTAACTCTAATGATAACATGATACTTGAGAACTTAAAAGATGAATTTGAAAAATATTTAAATAAAATTTACTCCAGTTCAGAAGAACATGACATTGAAGAACCTAACAGTGTACTACCCAGATAGTCTATAACCCTAAAGAATCTCCCTTTAGGAACTATTATAGGAGACCTAGACACTGGAATAAAAACCAGAAGGAATGTAGGAAATCTTGTTTAATTCCTTGCCTTTCTATCCCAATTAAAACCTAAGACATTATAAGAAGCCTTAGTTGTTGAAAGTTGGATGATAGTAATGTAAGAAGAACTAAACCAATTCAAGAGAAATGAAGTTTGGAATTTAGTCAAAAGACCTCAGAACTACTAGTTATAGTGACCAAATGGGTCTTTAGAAATAAACAATATGATCAAGGAATAATAACTAGAAATAAAGAAAGACTTATAGATAAAGGTTATAATCAAGAAGAAGGTATAGATTATGATGAGACCTTTTCACCTGTAGCTAAATAAGAATCCATTATGATCCTTTTAGCCTATGCATCTCATATGAACTTTAAATTATTTCAGATGGATGTTAAGTCTGAATTTTTAAATGGTTACTTATTGGAGGAAGTTTATGTTAAGCAACCTCCTAGTTATGAAAATTCACAAAAACCAGATTCTATTTGTAAACTTACTAAATCTCTTTATGTCCTTAAACAAGAACCTTGGTATGAAAGATTAAGTTCTTTTATTTTAAAAAAAAATATTTTACTGTTGGGATGGAATATCTAACTTTGTTTAAGAAAACTATTAACTCTAATATTTTATTAGTTTAAATTTATGTTGATGATGTAATTTTTGGTTCAACAAACAAAAAGATTTGTCGTGAGTTTTCAAATTTAATGCAAAAATAATTTGAAATGAGTATGATGGGAAAATTAAATTTCTTTTTAGGACTTAAAATTTATCAAAAAGAATTTAGAAATTTTTTAAATCAAAGAAAATACATTACTAATTTACTAAAGAAATTTAGACTTGAAAACAGAAAGACATATTCAACTCCTATGTGTACTAATATAAAACTTGATTTGGATGAAACTGGAAAATCAGTTGACAACAAGTTATATATAGGTATGACTGGTAGTTTATTATATCTAACTACTAGTAGGCTACATATAATGTACTCAGTATTTCTTTGTGCTAGATTTCAATCTGATCCAAAATAATTTCACTTAAGTGTTGTCAAAATAATATTTAGCTATTTAAAAGGAATTGTTTTCAATCTCTTATCTATCCAAAAACTTCTAATTTTAATTTAATTTCATATTCAGATGAAGACTTTGGAAGTTGTAGATTAGATAGAAAAAGAACCTCAGGTACTTGTCACTTTTTAGGAAAATCTTTAGTGTCATAGTCTAGTAAGAAACAACACTCAGTTTCCCTGTCAACAATCGAGGTAGAATATGTATCTTCAGGCAGTTGTTGTGAACAATTTTTGTGTATGAAAAACACTCTTATGGATTTTGGACTAAATTTTAATAATACACTTATTTTATATGATAATACTAGTGATATGAATATTTTAAAAAACCCTATTAATCATTCTAGAACTAAGCATATTGATATCAGATATCACTTTCTAAGAGATCATGTTCTTAAAAAGGATATATTCTTTGAATTTTTAAGCAATGAAATTCAATTAGCTAATATTTTTACAAAACCACTTCCCACTGCTAGGTTTTATTTTATTATGGGGGGGCTAGATTTATTTATTTTTAAATGAAATTTTGTATTTTAAATTATTTAATTTAATTTTTATTTTATTTGTTTATATTATTACTTGTCTTTATTAATTTAAAATTTTCATCAGTTCTTCTTTAAACTTTTACTGCTTAAGTTTTTACTTTTAAATAATGTAATAATTACTATGTGAATAATGACACAGGAATCAACGATGTCAGAAACCGTTTCCTATTCCAAAACTGTTCATTTTCTCAAAATGCTTCGAAACCCCCGAGAATTTATACTTCTCTTCTCTATCCGCACATGAACCTTCAAAACCCTAGATTTTAGAACCTTTAAAATGTATGAAAGCAATGGCCAAAACCAAAAGGACTAATGAGCCAGAAACCAGCAATGACAAGCAGTAATTCTCGGCAGGACGGAAGATTTTGCAAGGAAAATTGATTGATCTGGAATGGTTGTACCAAATGGATCTGATGCTGAGGAAATCCCTAGAATTTTAGAAACTCAAGAAAACCTTAAATGGGGACTATAAAGAGTTTCTATATGAGTTATAACTTCTTAAATTTTTTAAATCAGTTCATTTTAGTCTAGGAGAAGATGAAGATTCAATAATAGCAAAGATCTAAGACATAGATTTTTCGATTTTGTCTGTGGAGATAGCCAAAATTCTTCACTACCCTCATGAGGGAGCTTTCCATTTTGACTTAAAGAATATTGGTGATAATGTTCATAAATCTAAGGACATTATGTATTTTATGTTTGGATCTACAAATATAAGAAAGATGTTAGTTAAAGATCTATAGCTTGACCAGAATATTTTAGTTAAATTTGATAAAACAGGTATTGCACCCAGAATGTCAGAGATGGAGAAAATATTGTACCCTGATATGTACATAATGTTTCTATTTATGAGTGATATTAAGTTGAATTTTCTGATATTTATGGTCAGATATCTCAACTACTACTTCCAACCAGAAGCAAGGATGAACTTTTATCCCTTTGGAAGGCTCATTTCAAAGATCTTATTTAAGACGGATATAATAAGGTTGTTGGATTCCCAAATGAAATGTCTCCATAGAAACATTTTCAATGCTGGAACACTGAGGAATATTGGATTCTTTTGGAACACAATAAAAGGTAAACTCATGTCTGTTGGAGTAGAAGAAGAACAAGAGAGTTCTCAGGAGCTACCTTCAAAATCAAAGGAAGGAATAGCTGAATCTAGAACTAGTGGAGTATCAAGGAGGATATAGTTTAAGGCAGTTGATAAACCTGCTGATGAGGAAAGTCGAGAAGGACTTCAGAGGAGAAGGCCAAGAGTAGCACAAGCTAATGAGGAACATGTTAAACCAAATATTGGAACAACTGAATCTCTTTTCCATTACAAATTTATTATAGAATCTACAGTATAGGAAATTACACAACCAACAATTTATCATATTGAGGTGACTCCTCAAGTAGAAAAAGAAATTGTGCATCCAACTATTGGAAATCCTGTAGAAGTTAAAGTGGCTAGATCTGAAACTTTATAGCCTACTAAAATTTT
This sequence comes from Viscum album, assembly GCA_963277665.1. Lineage (NCBI taxonomy): Eukaryota > Viridiplantae > Streptophyta > Magnoliopsida > Santalales > Viscaceae > Viscum > Viscum album. The sequence continues at coordinate 1,278,845,042 of OY728130.1, forward strand.
CCAAGAATAATTAGCTCAAGAGGAACCTATATTAGGGGAACCTATATTAGAGGAAATCAATGAAGAAAATGCTCAGGACGAGAAAGAAACTAACCCAGCAGAGAACCCTTCTAAAATTCACACTAAAATTATTGGTGAGTATTTTTTTATAGATGAGTCAGAAAAGGACTTGAAGGAAAATCAGTGGAGAATCTAGTATAGAGGAATGATGAAGAGAATTCAGATGTTGAATCCCTACCTCTAGATCTGATAAATACAGTGGAAGCTCAGACTAAGAATCAAGCCCAAGATTCCTCTGATTCTGATAATGATCATGTGGAAGAGTTGATCCAAAAATTTAATAAACCTCAAGCTGAAAATGATTTTTTAAGAAGAGCATTAGAAAATGAGAATCTAAAATTTCAAAGACTGAAAGCTAGTTCTGTTTCTAAGTAAGAAGTTGAAAATTTCAAGAAGGAAATGTTGGCTGAAGTTAAAAATCTCAAATCTGAAATGTTTATAAAGTCAAATTTACTATAATTTAAATCTTTCATAGAGAAACAATTTGCAGCTATTAGAAATAGTGAAGCTAGTACATCAGGTACTTCACCTGATTTAATCAGAATATTTCAGGCCATTACAGCAGCAATGAGCAATATGAATGATAGACTGCAGGACCTTCAATGAAATAGTTCTCCTTTATCTGTGTTGTTGGATAATCAGAAGTTTCTTATTGACTAGTTGACTTAAAATGAACTTGGAATTAGAGTTTTGATGAATCATTTCACTAATAAGTTAACTCTTTTATAGAAAAAGAAGATATGTTACATGAGATTTTCAGAGTTAATTTAATTGAAGACATTTATCTGACTCAGGAAGGAAGAGATATCATAGTCCAGTTAGGTGATGTACTAATGAAAAGGTTGAGATTGCATATATCAAATCTCAAAGAAATCATTCAGAGGTGCTGAAACCTGTTTTACAAACCTTTATATCCCAACCTTTATTATCATCATCCTTACTGTACTTGTAATTATATTTTCAATTACATATAATTGAATCACATGTTTATGTGTCATTAATTTGTTTTATTATACTCTCTATGTTAGAATGTAAGTACTCCAGATTAAAATATTGATAACTAGTTTATCATAGCATTTACTTAAGTTTGGTGCTACATTATGATGTGTTATATTCCTTCTTCTATCATTCTTTTTGATAACACAAAAAGGGGGAGAAATATGGATAAAACACAACATATTTTTTTTAGAGAAATATAGAAAACACAAAATTTTATTTTATAAACCTTTTACTAAGAGGAAGAAAAGAAAACTTTTCATTTTGAGGGGAGAATTTCTTTTAAGGATAAATTTTTGGATAAACACAAAATTATTTATTTATAAAGGAAGATATATTATTTTACTTTATAAAAGGGGAGAAAATGTAAAAATTAGGAAATAATTTTGTTAAATTAAAATATTGTTTTTATCTTTGAAAAATTCTAAATTATATGCAATTAATTTTGTCAGATAATTTTATTCGTTATTTCATGGGTTTTGTGATCATCAAAATGGGGAAGATTGTTGAGAAAGTGAGGTCTTTAACAACAATCTATTTTAATAAGGGGGAGATTGTTGAGAACAAAACTCTATCTCTTTGTGATGATTTTAATATTCACAAATACCCTTATTTGTTATTATAATGATTTTACTTTGAGTATATTTCAGGAAATTATTATTATTTATTTCTCTATTTGGGAATAATATTTAAGTGTTTAATCTGCGTAGAATATTTGATAAAGTATTCGGAAATCACTTTAGTGTGTTCTGGAAACACTGTTCATACCCTACATTGAGAAGTATAGCATAAGGATGAAAACTGTCGCTTACGGGTTATTATAAAAGTATGGTTAAGCAACCATAAGTTATCAGAAAAGTATGAAATAAGAATCCTACGTTTGAAAGAAACCTTAAATTTTTAATATCAGAAAATTATGGAAGAATAATCCTATGTTAGTATGAAATGTTATATTTGTTTCTCAAAAGTATGGTTCATCAGCCTTAATTTTGTACATAACCTTACATTGGATTATTTACCTTTCATTTAGAAGCTGATAAAAGTATGGATTATATACCGTATGTTTGAAAGTTGAAGAGAAAAGTATGTATGATCAACCTTATGTTTGTGATCAACCTTAATTTTGTGATCAACCTTACGTTTGTGATCAACCTTACATTGTGAACCTTACATTCATAGAATGTATACTATGCGGTTCAACCCTATGTTTGGCATAAAAGATTTAAATTACAACTTTATTAAAGCAATGGTATTTATATAGATTATTAGGATGATTTCAAGCTAGATTAAAAGCCCGAATCTAAAGCGATTCTCTGACTGATTCAAAACCATTTATTTGTGATTCAAAAGATCGATTTTAGAGGATCTTTTCATGGTGAATTTTAAAGGGAGTTACGACTGCTTTGTTATTCAAACTTTTGAATATCGCGATTCTAAAGGCAACTTTTGTGGATCAAAATTTAAAAGGGGAACGCTCGTCTTTATTCTATATATACCTATATTATTTTTTATTATAGATAAAGAGGAGAATAATTGAAAAGAAGAAAAATATATATCAAGCTCTTGAGTTTTTCACTGCTACAGTTTATAGAGACAATCGAGACTTACATATCTTCTGTTACGAAGAGCGAAAAAGATCTATTTTCTGAAGGAGAAGGAACAAGATTTAAGATTCACTGATTCTACATTGAATATATTTTTTGAAACGACTATTTTTAAAGTTGCAAATTATATTTCAAGATCTACTATAATCAGATCGACTCAGAACTCTTCTACCTGAAGATCATTCTTTCTAAAGATGACGATCCATAAACTGTCAATTGTGTATTTTTGTAATTGTGAAGAATAATTTGAAAGTATTTCAAAGAAAAAATACTCTTTTACTTTGATTGACCGGCTTCTCGTACTAAGCTATGTGTGTTCGGTTCTGTGTATGAACCAGAAGGCTCTGTTTTTCCTTAAAATTGTAAAGGTGTCAACTGCCTGCGCTCAGATATGGGACGGTCTATTGATAAGAGAACCAGATAGTGAAAATCACCAAGATCATGGAGTATAGAATTTGTGGAGTGAACTAGGGGCCTTCTGTTCCCCAAACCACTATACATTGTGTATCCTTTTCTATTTATTTTCCATTGCTTAATCATTCTGATAAAGTTAAAAGGAAAAATTACGAACTTTCGAATAAATTGCAATACACACAATTCACCCACGCTCTTGTGTATATTTGGTATAACTTTATCCAACAATGTTTGGAGGTCTGTTAGTTCATTATATGGTAGTTGTGATGGACCAAGTGTTTTTGGGCGAGGTGTGACCGTGCTTGTGGGGTGGTGTCCCAAGTGTTTTTGGCGATATTTGACTGTGATTATGGGGTGGCTTCTGGTGGGGGTAATTCGTGGTAGGTTTAGGGAATGATATTGATTTATTACATCTTCAAGATACACTAATACTCTATCTTTGGAAGTGGTTGTATTGTATCCTAGGTTTTTTCGGGTGAGACATGGTGTGGCCATGTTTGTGGGGCAGTGAGCCCAGGCGTATGTGGGTGAGATGTGTTGTGACCGTGCTTGTGGGTTAGTGTGATATACAGAAGATATGAGAGTGCCATGATGTATAATTTTGGTGTGTGAGAGCGATATACCAATGGGAAATTGGTCAAGGGTACCCTTATCGACATGATTCATGTTATATTATGTTACTTGACTTTGATTATTTGGTGAAAATGCCTTGGTGAGGTTGGGTTTGGTTAGTATACCTATATAGGTGTTGTTTGGTTTTGTTGTTTTCTCACAGGTGCATTAGTATGCTTCTTTCACATGTGCATGAGAGACTTAGATTTTCCTACTGAGTATGCTTGTATGCCCACCCTATGTATATAAAACTGTTTTCAAGATTCCATGAGGTTTACATGGACCGTATTGAACATTACTAGCTCAGACCTTTAGATAGTTTTTGTGTCACTATTTTAGATTTACTTTTGGGTATTTACTTTGGAGACTTTTATTGTATCTTTTTCATTTATACATTAATTGTGGTATAGTTTGGGATTCTTTTTATATTGTTCCATGGAGTTTATTATGGGTGATTCATCTTATCTCTCAATACTATTTATATTATAGAGGGTAATGCCTCCCATACATGAGATTTCTATACCCTCGGTGCTAATATCCAACCTGGGGCCTACTAGAGGTGGTACTCAGGGGTCATTATCTCTCACCCCTCATTTTAGTATCTTTTGAGGGAGGTGGTCGTGACATAGTGGTATTAGATCTAATGGTTGAGAAATAGGAAGATATTTGGAGTTAGGCACAGTGAGGATCAAATGGGTTGGTATGGTAATAGTGCCAGTTGACTTTGGTGTGTGACATAGTTTAGGGAGAATGGTTAGGATATGGTATTTTAGGGCCTCTGTGATCTAGTGCATAGAATTTAAGTTTATTGAATGGCCAAGTGATATGGACCTGCTTACAGGTTAGAGACCAGGAAAGGTACATGCATCATGATAACTTATGTTCTTATTTTAATTAGTTTTCTTTTGTAAGCTTAAAATGAATAAAGTGAATTAAAATAAATATAAATAAAAATTCTTTACTATCAAGCTTAGGATGTTTTTTTTACTTACTATTATGGCTCATGTACGTCGTCCATGTGTGGCTCAGAAAGTTGAGCTTTAGCATGCTGATTTGGTTGATCTTCGTAGGGTTGATCCGACAGAGGAGGATGAGTCTTGAAAGAGGGTGTTGCATGCTTTCCAGCAGCAGTCTTTGGGGAAGTTCAAGGGTAGTGTTTCAAATGTGGAGACAAAGAGTTGGCGGGAGGATTTTGAGATTGATTTTAGTTTGATCTGGGCCCCAATGGAGTATTGGGTCCCTTTATCAGTTAGTCCGATGGGGGAAGCTATGCGTAAATGGTGTACAATGTATCTAGGAGAGCAGAAGGAGGTAGAATTTTTGTCTGTCGAATTCCATAAAAAGTTTTGGGTATAGTTCCTTTCATCAACCATGAAGACAGTAAAGAGGTAGGAGCATATTTATCTTCAGCAGGGGATCATGTTAGTGTGGAAGCTGGGAATTAGTTTCAAGTACCTTATTCATTTTTTCCCAAATCTTTTTCCAGATGAGTAGTCTCATGTGAAACATCTTGAGGAGGCACTCCATCCTTCTATCTATTATTTAGTTACCCCTTTTACATTTCTGAAACATCTAGAGGTTCAAAAGAAGGTAGAGGTGATCAAGTGGATGTACTCAAGAGGAGTTTCTTCATGGGATGGGAAATAAAAGGGTTCCTTATAGATCATAGTTTTTAGTGGAAAGTCTTGGGAACCAGGACCTTATAGGTTTCAACTAGCAGGGAGTCGGCCTCAGCAGCTTCCTTTCCAGCCTTTTGGGGCTAGTGGTTTCCATGATTTTCCTGGTAAATTTTTTCCAATGTGTTTTAGTTGTGGGGTTTGTGTCCATTTACAAAAACATTTCTCATTGGTTACCCAATATCAGTTTGGTGGAGGTGGAAAGGTTCAGTTTTAGGCTCAGCAATAGTTTTGAGTGAAACCATTTCAGTAGTAGGGGCAACAGGCTTATCCTCCACTGAGGGGAGATGGATCAAGTAAAAGATGACCTCAATATGTTCATTGTGTTCAAAGACCATGACCCGAGCATGGTCTTGGAGGTGTTTATCATCAGAGAGGTTGAGGAGTTGGGAATGGTTAGTTGCACATAGTGGAGGCAACAGTTCCAAAGGGTCCAGATAACGTCAAAGGTATGATCAGTTTGTTTAGTACCCTTGTTTGTTCCTTTTTTGATTCAATAAATTCACACTCATTTATTTCACCCTATCTACTCTATGATCTAGGAATAGACGTAGATAGGATTCATGTTCCCCTGGTTTTAACTACACCATTCAAAGTCTAGTCCAACTTGTTTAATGTGTTCTGCAGATGCAGACTGATGATGGGGCCACATCAGTCCCATGGGGATCTTTTCTTGATTAAGATGGAATACTCATAATCAACTGGTTATATTCCATACGTGTTGTTATCAACTTCTTCTGGAGGAGATTCATGTTTTTGGATATGGATGGACAACATGTGTTTTTTGTTAGCGAACAGAGTTTTTAGGTGGACAGTCAGTGTGTTCAACCACTTCTTTCCTTGTTGGATGAGTTGTCAGTGGAATCAGTGGACGTTGGGATGGTAGAGGTTCTCAAGGTCATTAGGGATTTCTAGTATGTTTTTCCTGAGGATGATGTGATGATACCCCCTCGACATGATTTTGATTTTAGGATACAAATTCAGCCCTGTGATTCTCTGATTTCAATGGATCTTTATCAGATGGAACCTTCTGAGTTGTGGGAGTTGAGGATTCAGATATATGATCTAATGAAAAAAGGGTTTTATCTGGACTAGTTTTTCATCGTGGGGTGCTCCAATTTTATTAGAAAATAAGGTGGATGGTAGTATGAGGTTGTGCATAGACTACTCAAGGTTGAATAAAGGGATGGTAAAACCCATTACCCACTTTTGAGTATATGCGATCTTTTCAACCAGTTGATAGGGAATATTTGGTTTTCTAAGATTGATCTATGGTCTGGATATCACCAGTTGAGGGTGAAGGAGGGAGATATCCTGAAGACTGCCTTTAGATGTAGGTATGGGCACTTTGAGTTTGTATTCATTCCATTCGGTGTTATGAACATGACATCTGTTTTCATGGGGATTATGAACTCTATGTTCCATGAGTTCCAAGATTAGTTCATCATCGTATTCATTAATGATATCTTTATCTTCTCAAAGTTAGAGGGGGGTCATTTTGAGCATCTCAAAACTATCGTGTGGGTTCTTCCATGCCACTGGATCTATGGAAAGTTGTCCAAGTGTAAGTTCTGTAAACGAGAGGTGAATTTCCTCAGGAATGTGGTGTCTCGACAGGTTGTGGTATTAGACCTGTGGAAGGTCGAAGCAATTGTTTCTTAGAAATCATCCAAGAATGTGGTAGAGGTTCGCAATTTCCTTGGTCTCGTAGGATATTATCAGAGGTTTGTACCTGATTTCTCTTGAGTCACAGCCTCACTAACAAATTTGACTTGGAAGTACCGGGCTTTTGTATGGATTTATCAATACCAAACAGTGTTCGGTTACCTGAAGGGGAAGTTGGTTAGTGCTCTAGTGTTTCGGTTGTCTAGGGAGGGGATGATGTTTGAGGTGTTTTGTGGTGATTCTCATTTGGTATTGGGATTCGTGTTGATGCAGCAGCGGGCAGTGGTCTATTATGGGTCTAGGAAGTTATGTCCCCATGATCAAAACTATGACACCCATGATCTGAAGCTAGTAGAATTTTTATTTATGCTAAATTTCTGGTGGAATTACCTCTTTGGGGAGTGCTTTGTAGTCTTCAAAGATCACAAGAGTTTGAGGTGTATCTTTTCCCGGTGTTATTTGAACTTATGATAGTGGAGGTGGATAGAGTTTATTTAGGATTTTGATTTTGAGATCTCCTATACCTAGGGAAAATGGAATTTTGTGGCTGACGCTTTGAGTAGAAATTTTTGGAAGCCTATTGTCCAGGCTTCTGGGGATTTTTAGAGAGCAGTGGAGGAGTTGGATTCCTTTCACTTAAATGTAAGGGTGTCTTATGGAAGAGGATGTTTGTTTCAAATGATGGTATAGTCTTCCCTGATGTAGTAGGTAGAGGATTCTAAGTGTGGAGAATCATACACAGAGTTAATGTGCGATTGTTTTGGCCATAGTGATGCTTTGGAGATATTTTCTGAGGATAGTCAGAACCAGATATTGTTTTGTGGGAAGTTTTTTTTTCTAGTAGGAATGTATGGGGGAGTCCTCCTTGAGTTTCATAACTCACCTTTTCTAGTACATCCAAGAGTTTCCAAGATTTATCGTGGCTTGAAGATTTAATTTTGGTGGCTTGGGATGAAACATGCGGTGGTGGAGTTTGTGGAAAAGTGCTCTTTTTTCTATTAGTTAAAGGTTAAGAACTATGTTACTGGTGGTTTTTTGCAGCCCTTTGATGTTCCTAAGTGGAAATTGGATGAAATATCGATGGATTTCATCACAGGGTTACCCAGAGCTCAGGGAGGTTGTGATGCTATCTGGGTGTTCATGGATTGGTTGTTGAAATCAGCCTACTTCTTAGCGATCACGGAGTCATGAATAGTGGATGATTTGGCTAAGAGGTATGTGGATGATGTAGTATAGTTTCATGGAGTTATGAGGTCTATTTTATAATATCGGGATTCTCATTTTACCTCACGAGTCTGGAGGGGAATGCAGTATGATTTTGGCACTCAGTTACACCTCAAAACTACTTTCCACCCTCAAATAGATGGGTAGATAGAACAGAATATCTAGACATTGGATTATATGTTGTGTATGTGTGTCTTGGAGTTTGGTGGATCTTGGTTATGACACCTACATGTGGTAGATTTTTCTTATAATAATAGTTATCACTCTTCCATTAGTATGGATATATTTGAGGATTTGTATGGGAGACTGTTTCATACACCATTGGGTTGGAAGAAGGTTGGGGAGATATTCATTCTTGGTCTCAATGTGGTGCAAAGCATGACAAATAAAGTTCAGCTTGTTTGTGAGGGGATGAAAGTAGCACAGGATCGGCATAAGTCTCATTCCAATCGTATAAGGTGGCCTATGGTGTTCGATGTTGGGGACCACATGTTCTTGAAGGTTTCCCCTCGATGTGGGCAGCAGAGGTTTGGTAAAGGGAGTAAGTTTTCTCCCAGTTTTGTTAGACCCTTTTAGGTGTTGGGGTGAGTTTGTGAGGTGGCATATCGATTGGCATTGCAACCATGGTTGGAAAGGATTCATGACGTCTTCCACATCTCTCCATGATCACTTCCGTTTTATTAACTGGGGAGATTTGGATTTCAAGTATGATGTGACGTTCATGGAGCAACCAGTAGAGATATAGGATCGTCAGGAGAAGGTGTTGTGTGGATGGACCATTTCTCAGGTTCATGTGTTGTGGAGGCATGTTGACCTAGAGGAGAGTACTTGGGAGTGAGAGGCACAGATGTGTTCCCAATACCTAGAGTTGTTTTGAGTTTTGATTTTCTTTGTTTTTATTTGTAATGTGATGTTTGGACCTTTTTATGAGATGAGTTATTTTCCTTTGTGTATAATTCATTTGATAAAGTCCTGACATTTGAAAAGGGGATAACCTAATTCCCAATTGAGATGCATTAACTACTATGTGATTAAACCTGTACGTGAAAGTCAGTGCTGCCTAGAGAATATAGTATCTTAACATGGAGGATGGAATTTCTTAGTTCATGTGTTTGGGACGGTGCAGTTTGTTGGTTACAGTGGTTGTTGGTTTGGGTTGCATGGAGGTTGATATTGTTGTTTGGCAGTGTGGTTGTGTGAGTCGAGAAAGTTTTTAGTTGTAGTTTTTTGGTTATGAGGTCATGAGATATTTTTTTCCGTTTTTTTTTTTTGCGTGTTTGGTTGGTGGTGGCATTTGAGGTATGACGAGATCCTTGAGAGGTATCTCATGAGGTGGTTGTTTGGACCCCTTTTTCTTATGGTCTTGGTTTTGGATTATCAAGGGTGATAATCATTTGAGAGGTATTTTATATAATGGTTCGTGCTCTCTTAGTCTGTTACTTTGCTGGTTTTGAGCATTGGATGTGTTTGGGGGAGGTTCCAGGATTTTTCGGTGGAAGCTAAAGGTGAAACAGAGCTGCTGGAATAAATACACGTCGTGTGTAGTTTACATTATTTGAAAGCTAGTTTCATGTCTTTTAAAGGGATAGTTCACAATGTGTATATTTTTTGGGTTAAATAATAAAAATGTGATGTTATTTTATGAAAAAATGAACCCTAAGGATTACATGGTGTGAGAGGGGATTACATGTCATGTAAATCCCTGATGCGGTGCATTTTTAGAAGTTCTTTTCCGGCCAAATTTTCATTCATTCGTAAGTGGATTCTTCTTACTCTCATTTTGGGTGAACCCTTGGCACCCCGATGAGTTATTAAATCCCTCTTCCCCCCTCTTTGATTTGTTAGTCCTATTGGTTGTTCATTGGAAATCAGTGGTGAGCCCTTCCTTCTTTATGGGTGGTTTTCTCCTGTTATTCTTTGGAGTTTCACTACGATGTTGCGGTTTGGTTTTCATTATGTTTTTTGGATTCCTTTTGATGGTATTTTTGTGTGTTTTAGGTTGATCCATGGTTTCTTGTGGTGTTGTTATGGTTGAGGTCACTCCTTATTCACCTTACGGTGCGTAGCGAGTTGAGAAATCTTTTTTGAGGTATGGATTCCCTTGTTCCCCTTTATTGTGTATCATACGTGAGGGATTATTTTTTTATCTATGGATTCTAGTTGTGTAATATCAATTAAAGATAAATAATTGTTTAAATTGAAATTAAAAGGGGTAAATGGGGTTTGATTTGTATTCTTTTACATTTTTTATGTTATTTTTGATATTATAGTTTGTACGGGCTTTTGGCCCCACTGAAAATTGTGGCCATTTTATGGATTTGTTTTTGTTAGATATATGTGTTTTGATTGCTGCTTTGGTTGTGATTGTTGTGATATCACCCTAAAATGGAAATTGATTAATCGCTTATATTTTTCTAATAAAATGGTTTCCCTAGGATTTTGTCTTGTGAGATAACACCACTAAAATAAGGTGGATTGTGAAAAAATACCTTTTCTAATCTATAAAATGATCTTGATGTGTGGTTGGAGCATGTGGGGTTGATGGTTTGTGTTCTATGTTTTTGGGGCAGTGAGGTGGTTTGTGGGTCATGCCTTTGGGGTCGTAAGGTGGCATGTGGTCTGTGATTTTTGGGAAGCAAGGTGGTGGTTTCTTTGGGATATATGTATGAGTAGTGATGAAATAAATGATTAATTATGATTGAAATGACATGGATTGGTTCAGTTAATGGGAAGAAAATGGTTAAATGAACAATTAAATGGTGGGTTGTGTGGTTAAATGTGGTTGATTCTTAATAATGAAAATGATTATATGATTAAAATAAATTGGTTGGAAATGTGAAATGGGTTTTGTGGATTAATTTTCGATGTTATTCATTTAGAGGTGGTAGAAAAAGCAATGGTGTTGTGAGTTGGTTGGTTTTTTTGTGGACCCATAGTTTGGGCTTTAGTTTTTAATATCATATATATGTATATGTATATAGTTTTATATTCTTTTGATTTCTATACGCACCCCATCCACATTGAGCACTACGTGCTGACACCCACATAGTCACACGAGGGTGTTTTTTCTGCCATCTGGTGAGGAAGATAGATGGTTGGGTACCCACTCTTTCCCACTCTCTCTTCCAAGAGAGGTAGTTATTGCACATGATGTGGTGTTATGAGGTCTATTAGTGCATTATATGGTGGTTTCGATGGCCCAAGTTTTTTCGATCGAGGTTTGACTGTGCTTGTGGGGTGGTGGCCTAGGTGTTTTTGGTGAGATATGATCATGCTTGTGGGATGGATTCTGGTGATGGTCATTCATGGTAGGGGGAGGTCATGAGGTTTATGTCCTACATGTTCATGATACCCTACTACTATGGCTTTGGAAATGGATGTATTGTGACTCGGGTGTTTTCAGGTGAGACATGATGTGGCTGTGTTTTTGGGGTGGCTATCCTAGGTGTCTACAGGGGAGATGTGTTGTGACCGTGCTTGTGGGGCGGTGTGGTATACATAATAGATGGGAGTTCTAATGCGTATGATGTTGGGGTATGAGATCTTCATACTAGTGTGAAATTGGTGTGGGGTACCCTTATCAACATGCTTCTTATTATATTATATTACTTGACATGTGGTATTTTGGGAGCATGCATTGGTGAGGTTGGGTTTGGTTTGTATGTGTGTATAGTTTTTGTTATGTTGTTTTCTCACAGGTGCATTAATATGCTTCTTTTACATGTGCATGAGAGACTTTGGTCTTCCTACTGAGTATACTTGTATGCTCACCCTATATATATATATATATAGTATTCTGGGAGGCTTACATGGATTGTGATGTACATTACTAGCTTGGACCTTTGAATAGTTATTGTGTCATTACTTTAACTTTACTTTTGGGTATTTACTTTGGAGACTTTTATTGTATTTGTTTCATTTATACATGCATTGTGGGATGGTTTGGATTTCTTTTTATATTATTACATAGAGTTTATTATGGATTATTCATCTTATTTCCTAATCTTATTTATATTATAGAGGGTAATGCCTCCCATACATGATATTTTTATACCCTTAATTCCAGTCACCAACCCGGGGCCTACTGGAAGTGAGACTCAGGGGGTCATTGTCTCTCTCCCCTCATTGTGTTATCTTTGGTGGGAGGGTTCATGATAGTTTTTTTAATCCATGTGAGGTACCCCAACTAACCATTTTATCCTTCATAAGTGCATAGGGATCCACACAATTGGTGCACAGTTTTTTTAACCATGTGCCTCATTAAAAAGGGAAAAATTACCATTTTCCACTCCACCCTTTAAGTTTATATCCCATTTTTTCCCTCATTTGGCTAGATGATCTCCTGTTCTCTCCCTCATATTCAACCCTTCCTCCATGGGAGATATCCTTCATTCTTATTTGATTTAAAATTTCATCGATTGTGATCAAGAGATCTCAGTAAGTCTATCCCTTATTTATAATCCTTATTTTATTTTTCTATCAAGTTTCCTTGTGATATTTTTTTGAGTTGTGCCATATTTTTAGAGAATTTATATAGTTCTTATCTTAATTTCATACTAGATCAAATCGTGGGTATATATTAGAAAAGTAAACATTTATAATATTAAGTTAGGTGTTCTATATGTTTTCCTTAAAAATATTATCATTCAAGGTATGTGTTGTTGTACTACACACCAGTAATTTTGAGTTACCTCTAAAATTATTAATTCCATTAATTTTTCACCTAAATCCTAGCCTAGATGTTGTATAGTTCTCATATACACTATTGAAGTTAGACAACCTCAACTCGAACCTCCCCTTAGGGTGATTTTAACTTAACAACCATGAAAACCTTATTTTATTTATCAAACCAAAACACCTCATAAGGTGTTTTTGGCTTGACACTTAGTAAAGAATCAATTTAATCTTCCCCCAAATAATGGAACTCTTAGGTGGACCATGGGGATGTCTTGGGTTACTCAAATGTTTTTAGGCACTTAGGGTGTTAAGATTAAATTCTAGAGACCAAGTTCTATTCTTATTATATACTCTTTAAAAGGAATATATTAATTAAATTATCAAATGATATAGTATTTTATGGGAAACCACAGAAGACACCTCCAAGGTTGTCATTTAATTTCTATAAAATCCATAATATTATTAATTTACTTATGCCTATGATATAAGTTCCATGAATTACTTTGATTCCCTTATTATAATTTCTTGGAACTTATAAAATATTTATAAGGGAACCTTGGAGTATACAAATTATATTATTGATTCTAGTAAATTAGGATATCCTTCTTTTTAAATAAGATATTTTTTAAAAGAGTGCATGGAACCTAAAGAGTTATAATTAATGGAAGATTTGGTATAATGTTAGTGAAAGACCTTAAACCTAAGTTAACTACTTGTTATTATCCTTATTAGTATTGATCTATTAATATAATGATACTGGTTATGGTTATAGTGATGCATTCTATGGGTAAGACTTGGATTCTAGTTTTGAATTCCAAGTGTGAATCTAATGGATTTATCATGATTCATTGATGTGAATTTTAAGAGGTAAACATGTATTGGATCCATACATTGTCTAACAATCATGAATGCCTCTACCTAAAAATAACTATTCACCTCCAAACTCCGAAAATAATAGAATTCATGGGATGATATCCAAGGATTCTTCTTGAAGTCCTTAGATAATGAATGCTTTGGATTATCACCTTGAATTCCAATCAAATATATCATAATATTACCTTGGACTTACTCCTCAGGCTCATTTAGATCTCTTTTAGAAAGTGGAATTCCTTCAAATACTCCTTGGATATACCTGGTTCCTATATGTTGTAATTCCCTAACTCATTTGGTGGACTCACCTAGATACTTATTCTTGGTGTAATGTCCAGACCTGACTAAGCACTAAGACAGTAGTCAGACTGGTGGATCACATGGCCTCAAGCACGCCTCTCAATACACCAGAGGTTGTTGACTAGAAACTAGGGTCTAAGGATGTGATAGAAGGAAGACTATACCCTCATTATTAGAATATCATAATGGTATAACATAAATAAATAACATATAATAGTGGAAGTAGTGATAAATGAAAGAACAGAGCAGTAGAAGAATAATAATAATCAAATGAAACAAAACATGGACAATGACAATATAAAACCGATGCATAAATGTCTTGATGATGATACATACTAATACAGAAGACATGATATAGGCAGAAAGATATAATATAGTATAAGAATTAAGAAAATAAGTAAAATCCTTGAGGGTGAACTCCATGATCATCTTGTGCTCCAGCTCAGTCTTGTGCTCCTAACTCTTAGGTAAAAGCAAAGCATCACAAGAAATCAACCATATTCCTACGAACATAAGGTTTACTTGGGAGCCCTGGTGCAATGGCGGCTCAAGCAAGGTGTGAGATATAAATCCCTATAGGTTATCACTCACAGTGTCTATGACTGAATCCAGCCCATGAATATAAAGTAAAGCAATGTGCAGGTAATGTTAATAATTAAACAAAACTAAATAAATAAATAACAACCTGCTCATGTTCCTAAGGGAAACCTAGTGGCTCTACCTGCTTTTGATCTTAGCTAGAATGAATGTCTGGTCAGTTACAATACATATATAGTAATAATATAGTTATATATCTCATCCACCTATATGAACCAAGTATGTGCCGACGTTAATTAACATATTCCTTGAATACTAGCTACTGGATGGACTAGGCTTAACTCAGACAACCATAACCAATCTAAATGATCCTATAAGCTCAAGAAATAGGGTACATTCCCTATGTCCCAATAAAGTGTGAAACATCATGAAAGAAACTAGGGATGTTGAGTGAGACATCATGTAAACACTATAAACAGGGAGTGTGGCACCTCAACCCAACGTCCTACATAGTATCAATGGTACGAGACGTCATGACTCAACACTTGATATAAAGGAGAATGATTTTCCACCATGATCAACAGATCTCTTACCATCCTTCCACAACTTATATCAAGGCATAATCATAATAATAATAATAATTGAATCTATGAGGTAGTACCTCTCATGGTTTAAATTTATCAAGACATTATAAACAAGGGAATTATATTTATTACAATTCAAAATAAGAATATACATAAGAATGTTGTAAATAGCATGTACTTGCCACCTATTACCATTCATTTCATTAAAACCATTCAATTAATTTAGGAAAAAAACTCATTCAAGAGGCAAGTCATTCAATATAACCAATTCATATCATTTAAAACATTCAAGGTAGGAATTACATCATGATAATCCATTCCATTTAAAACATACCATTTACTTTAATAAAGCATTAAAATTTAATAAAAATCAGTAAAAAGACACTTAAAGGGAACTATGAACAATTGGGGATTTACCTACTTGGGAAAATCCATTTATAAAGCAAGCCAAGAACTTAGGAGGTGCTAGTGTCATTATTCACTTAGCTATAAGTAGGATAATCTATTCACTTAGAAGGTGTTATGGTTTTATAAACATTTAATAATGGGAAAAATCCATTTGAAAATACCATTTGAGTTCATTTCCTAAACATTCCATATATCAATAATACCATCAAGGCATAGGGAAACACCAATGAAATAATCCAAGAATGTCTGAAGTAACTAAATACCATTTTTTAATTTATAATATGGAACACCTCATCCGAGGGGTTTTATTATAAAAACATGATATTGTTTATCAAAAAAATCATTTAATAAATTTAGCATCACAATCAAGAACAACATCTCAACTCATCAAAAGAATCATTTTAAAAAGCTACCAAAAATGAAAATTAAAATATGAAGTTTAACATGGAACTTGGTAGGTGCCTTTATAAATTGGGATTTTGATTAAAAGTACAAATACATTAAAAATATAAGATGAATTCTTAGAAGGTGTTTCGAGAATGTATTCCTTTAATTAAAAAGGGACAAAATTAAGTCGACACACCCAAGGGGAGTCCATGGTTGAGGTTGAAATCCTCTAGAAACTAAACAAAGATCATTTTAATATGAATAACATAATAAAAAGTCAATACTCGGCAAAGGATGGTGCGCAGCACAATGGAAAAATTCATATTTCAACAAAAATTTAGGGAAAAAGTCATAGACCACCTACCTCATACTTAGGATGATCTACTCTTCCAATATCAAGATCTGATTCAGTCCAATTTGGAATAAATATAAGAAACCGACATCCACCCTGAAAATAATGCTAATGATATTTTACAATGATAACTTTTTCAAGATAATATTAAATGAAGAAAGGACCAAAAGGAATCGAGATCTTATCAATGGGGATCCATAGAGACCAGCAGCGTTCGATTTGGACAACATAAGGAGGATTTATCTCCATACCTAGAATAGGATTAAGGAGGAATCCAAGGTTACATGGATGAGATTTACATGGTTGGAGGGTGGGGAAGAAACAAAGAAACAATAAAGTTAAATTCATTAAGAAAAGGGTAATTTTACCCTAAAAACTGGGCTGCACAGTTAGTTCAAACTGTGCATCAACCGTGCGGTGAATAGTGATCAGGTGCTGCCTAAGTGGAAATAACTGTGTAGGCTAGGCGCATAGTTTAGGTAAATAATGCATAGCCCATGTGCTTCACATATTCTCACCACTATAATCCACATGGTTTTCTTCTGGGGGCCTCAAGGTTTCAGAAAAACTGTGCGGCCTGTGCTTGCCTTCTAAACTTGGGATTTCTATGGTCCGGTGCTTCAAAAACTCAACAAGACACCCGAGGGACCCCTCGGGCCTTCACCCAAGTCTAAAAACAACACTTTTAAGTGTTTAAAATCTAATAATTGTGTTCCAAATCTCTATTTAATAAACCTCCAATCCACTAAATGATGATATTCAAATTCCTTTGTATTTTTTCCGATTCTAAAACACTGGTTGTTACAACCTCCCCCCTTAGAACTTCTCATCCCTGATAATCCTTCAAGAACAAAGAAAACATCACCAAACCTACAAGGTTCATGAATTCTCATTTAAAATGGTAATGTTTCATCTCTAAATTCCCAATGCACCTCCAATCATTTCTTAAGAATGTGGCACTTAAGATTTCAAAACCCGATCCAATGTTCATTTCCGAATAAAACACCAAAACAGAGATTACCCAAGCCTATTTTGATAGAGACATGATCACGTCATCATCTCATTAAACATATGGCCAAATTTTCTCCCCACTTTATGCTTTATCATCATAAGGGGGCCATTCTGAACCATGGAGCCTCCACCATCAGAATTTCCCACTAAGTTCTCCCTAACCATTCTAACGGTGATCCCAACATGTTTTATTTAAAAATGAGAACATGGTCACTTATGAGGCCATATTAGGGACCTCACTAAAATGAAACGATCAAATCCTAATCAACCTAACTAAAATTAGTTATGCGAGATTTCATTAAAAGATACAGCCGACCATTAAACCACACTCGCCTTAATCTGGAGACATGTTTTAAAATGGTTCCATTAGACTGTACACATTGAACAAGAGGATGACCAATAAAACCACCTTTGATTGACCATTCCTACAAGTCTTGGCTTAGAAGGAAGACACAATTAAAACTGAATTACAATATCTTCCTCTATGAAATTTCTTATTCACTACAAACATGCTCACTGGAGCCCACACCTAACTTATGGTGATGCTCCCTAGTCAAACCATCACCTGGACACTTAAATTGTCTTGCCTCATCATGAACAAGGGTGTAACCCTGATCCAGCCCACTGAAATCATGACCCTTTAAACATTACCTATGAACCTAAAAAAGTTCTAGGATAACCTCATAATTATCAAACTGGAGACCAAATAACTAATCCAAGGTAGTCCATACTCCAATTTTACAAATGAGATGTTGGTACAAAGCCAAGACATACACATCGGGACATTGAATGAGCCTAGAGTGGAATCCAACTAGAGGTTGAGTCAAATTAAATAATGAATGATGTCCAAGATTCCATCCAATTCATTCCTACTTAGGAACCAAAGTACTAATCAGGACTAACTATGCCTCGATAAAAACCACATGTTAGCATGTAGCTCCGATAGAGATCACTTATCAAGCCCAATAGCTTTAAAACTTTGTATGGAGTATAACCGATACTCTCTTAGTGCATCAAGGATTATGTAAAGATATGTGAAATACTCTTCTATAAGACATAGTACACTAAGATGATGGAAAATTACCAAGAAGATCAGTCGAACCACTACTTGTTGACTTCTTGAAAGAAGCTCGGCTTCACCTGCCAACACATCGTTATTAACCAGTCACAAGCCTTTACCACATAAGGCATCCCATTATCATTCAATTTTAACCACTGAATTCCATCCAAGACTAGTAGTGTTTCTCAGAGGTTTCACACATATTCAACTGCATCAACGTCATGTTGTCAAGCAAGCACCGACATGATTTGAAGCTTCAAAGCATCAAGGGAATTTAAGAAATACCAACCATTTATAGCAGTTCTCCTTGATTGCATTCCTTCTAACTAGATGATACGTATTTACCAGAACTGGTGTGATGATCCCCACCTTAGGAGTTTCATATTCATCAAGATAAGAGATAAACTAGCTGCTTATAAGCACGCTAGATCATATTCACCTTGAATGCACATGTGACACTCCTCTAAGTTACATTCACATAAGTCAAATCATTTGGTATAAAAACCAAAACCAAACTGACTAGTGTTTCAAAACACCCAAGTATCTAGAAATTACTCTAGAATATTGGGATGAACTTGATTCCTTTAACACCTAGGTTACTCAACTCCTAAGATGACCCAATCATATACTAAACAGCACAGGGCTTAACAATTTCACCGAACTCAACTGGTTCATTTCATCATTTAGGTACTCTAAGGTTACCATGTATATCAACGCATAATATCCCAAGATTATAGAAGCAAGTTGACACATCCTCAATATTATCCATAGGTTTTATTTCCTATGCATTCAAGTATCAAATAGCTCAAAGGCACACCATCCCAAATGATTATAAAACAGACTGATGACCTCCCGAGTTGCATAGGAAAGGGAAATAGGTCCATGAGACCAACTAAGCGGTCGATCATGCCCAAGTCATGTCTAAACTACTGAAACCGAGAATTACCTGATACTCACACCCACAAAAATGTTCAAGGATACTAAGACCACCCATCCGAAAAAGGGTTTCATTTAGAATCCAAGGGTCCTACAATGGACAAAGGCACCCAAATGACACCTAATGTTATAAAAATCGCGGCTTTTAGCAAGGCATTTAATCTCTAAGGGCACTAACTGCCTCAGTCCATACCCTTTAAAAAGGTATAAGCATTGACCCTATCATTAGGTCATTCCATTTGGAAAGTCACTAGGCTCAAGAGCCTATGATTTAATTCATTACTAAAAAGAGAAAGGCCTATCGAAAATTCTCACATTTTCGTTCCAAGGAAACTTAAAAAATAAGAGTTAAACTACCATTACATGAAGGTTTAAATGAAGGAAACCACTTTAGGTTCATTTTAAATGTCGCTACATTGATTCAAATTAAATATTTAAACATTGAAAGGATTTTAAACAAAAAAATAAAGTCCCAATTATAAAACAAAAGCACATGGTACTTGATTTAACTAACAATCCATGGGAAAAATAGGTAAGCTATATCAACTTACTTATTTAAACATTTATTATTTTTTGAAATCCCATCATAATTAAGAAATTTATGAATTAAATTACTTTTAAAAATATAAAATGACCTACAAGGGTCCCGTTTAGCCAACCTGGGTTCACCAAAATAAAAATCAATATTATTTGTTTATTTAATAAAGTTTTAAAACACTCATACCAGATTATCTCGTAAGAAACATGCCCCAAATGACCTAATTGGGTCTAGTTGTGCATTTTAGAATTTAACCAGCAATTTTGATTTCAAAATTAAATAGTTTTTACATTTAAACATATCAGTGCATATACCATATGGCCATATATATAAAGGATCAACCATATGGGTGGTCATCTACCAATCCATAAATTTCCCATACACTTTATAGGTTGGAATTTGGCTCCCATTAATCAAAATCATTCCACTTTCATAATTTAACATAGTCATATACAAAGGTTTAATTATATGGGCTGCTATCTCCCAATCCATAAAGTGCACATAAAATTTATAGTTTTGTATTTTTATCCCATTAATAGAAATAATTCCACTTTAAAAGTTTAAACTTTAGCATAATTTTACATTTTATCAATGGTCTCTTGATAAATATACAAATCTCAAAAGAATGGTTCGAGTATACGGGTTACCTTTTCTCAATTATAAGGCACCCATACACCTTACAACTAAAAACTAGTTCTTGTTTAATTACATCCCATAAGTTTATCCCATGAAACCATTTACGTATTTCAAAATAATAACTTAAAATGTTATAATGAGTAGTAAACATAGAATAACATTCTAAATAAATAGACATCATGTCATATAATCATGGAAGTAGAATAACATGCTAAAACAAAATACCCAATAATGTTATATGAATAGGAATGCTAAAGAATTACAAAATCATGGCATAACATTCATGGAACACAATAAAAATCAGCAAGTAAGCTACATATGAAACTGCATGGCATGGAATATGCATGGCATGTGAATTTCCTATGTTCCTATAATGATGCATGTAATGATTCATCATTTCCATACCAGGAAAAGGGTAAAACACCATAAACTCTATAAATCAATAAACAGTGGAAAGTACATCATTCACTCAAGGTGTAATCATAATCAACTATAATAGAAAATAGTGTGAACAACAATCCAAGACCTGGACACTTGGGATTTTCCCCATGTGTGGGGTAATCGGTCCCAGACACAACTGTTTACCAAGTGCTGAAACATTCCTATTATTCTGTCTATGAGCCCAAAACAATAATACAAAATAAAAGAAAGGTTTTGATACCACTTTGTAATGTCTTAGCATGACTAACCACTAAGACAGTAGCCGGACCGGTGGGTCATATGGCCTCAAGTGCATCTCCTTGTATGCTAGAGGCTGACGACTAGCAGCGAGGGTATAAGGAAGTGATAGTAGGGAGACTATACCCTCATTATTAGAGTATCACATAAGTATAATAGAAATAGAAAATAGGTAACAACTAAAGCAGTGATAAGTGAAAGAATGTAGAAGTGTAAGAATAATAATAATCAATTGAAACAAAAGATGGTCAATGCCAATATATAATTGATGTATGCATGTCCTGATGATGATACATACTAAAACAATACATGATACAAGCAGTAGGATACAGTACAGTACAAGAATTAAGAAAATAAGTAAAATCCCCAAAGGTGAAATCTGCAAGCATCCTAAGCTCCAAATCAGTCTTATTCTCTTGACTCCTAGGTACAAGAAAAGCAGCACAAGCAATCAACCATGGTCCTATGAACATAAGGTCTACTCAGGTACCATTGTGCAATGGCATCCAAAGTAGGGTGTGAGATATAAATTTCAATAGGTTACCACCCACAATATCTATGACTAAATCAAGTCTGTGAATATAAAGTAATATAGTGTATAAGTAATATGAATAATTAAATAAAACTGAATAAATAAACCACAGCCTTCTCAAGTTACTAGGGGACACATGGTCACTCTACCTGTTTCAACTCTTAGCTGGAATGAATGTATAATCAGTTACTATACATATATAGTAATAATGTGTATATATATATATAGTTATATATTTCATCCACCTATATGAACCAAAGTGTGTGTCGACGCTAATGGCCATATACCTGGAATACTAGATGTTGGTTAGATCGGGTGTAACCCATACATCCATAACCAGTCTTAATGATCTTGTAATCTCAATAAATATGGTACATGCCCTATATTCCAATAGAGTGTGAGACTTCATGCATGACACTCAGGATGGTGAGTGATCCATCATTTCAACACTCTAAACAGGGAGTGTGGTGCCTCGGCCTAACATCCTATATAGTATCAATGGTGCGAGACGTCATGACTCAACACCTGGTGTAAGGGAGCATGATTTTCTACCATGCTCAATAGATCCCTTACCATAATTCCACGGCCTATATCAAGGTATAATTATAATTATAATAACAATTTAATCCATGAGGCAATGCCTCTTAGGCATTACATTTATAAATCCATTATAAATAAGGGTGTTCCATTTATTTCAATTTGAAATAAGTATGTACTTAAGCATGTTGTAAATGGTATGGCCTTTCCACCCTTTACCATTTGTTTCATTAAAAATGTTGAATTCATTTAGAAAAAAAATCATTCAAGAGGAAATTCATTCAATATAACCAAGTCATATCATTTAAAACATTCAAGGAAGGCATTCCATCAATACAAGACATTCCATATAAAATATTTCATTTACTTTAAAAAAACATGGAAATTTAATTAAAAAGGGGGAAAAAGGCACTATGAAAAATTGGTCATTTACCTACTTGGGAAAATCAGTTTATAAATTAAGACAGTCACTTAGTAGGTTCTTGGTGTCATTATTCACTTAGATAGGATTGGGCCAAGCCATGCACTTAAAAGGTGTAATGGTTCTATAAACATTTAATAAAGGGAAATTCCATTTAACAATACCATTTTATTTCATGTACTAAACATGCCATATATCAATAATAACATCAAGGCATTGAAAAAAACAATGCAATAAGCCAAGAATGTTTGAAGTAACTAAATACCATTTGTAATTTAGAAGATAGCGCACCTCATCCAAGGGGTTTTATTATAAAAACATGACATTGTTTATCAAAAAATTCATTTAATCAATTTAGCATCACAATCAAGAACCACATCTCAACTCATCAAAAGAATCATTTTAAGAAGCTAACAAACATGGAAATTCAAATATAAAGTTCAGCATGGCACTTAGGAGGTGCCTTTATAAATTAGGCTTTTGATTATAAGGAAACCCCCATTTAAAATCTAAGCTGAATGATTAGAAGGTGTTTCGATAATTTATTCCTTTAATTACAAAATACGAAAATTAAGTTGGCACACCCAAGGGAGTCCATGGTGGAGGTTGAAATCTTCTATATACTAAACAAATATCAATTTAATATGAAGAAGTTGATAAAAAGGCAATAATCAGAAAATAATGGCATGCTACACAATGACTACATTCATATTTCAATGTAAATTTAGGGGGAAATCCATAGACCACCTACCTCATACTTAGGATGATCTAATCATCTGATATCAAGCTCTGATTCAGTCTAGTTTGGAAGAAATCTAAGAAATAGACATCTGCCCTGAAAATAGGGCTAATGAACTTACACCACGATGAATTTTTTGAGAGAATATTAAACTAAGAAAGGATCAAAAGGAATCAAGAGCTTATCTATGTGGATCTATAGAGGCCGATAATGTTTGATTTGGATGACGGATGAATGAGTTGTCTTCATGCCTAGAATAGGCTTGAGGAGGAAGCCAAGGTGCCATGGAGGAGCTTCATGTGGCTAGAGGGAGAGGAATAAAGAAATAAAAAACGTAAACTCATTAAGTGAAAAGGGTAATTTTACCCTAAAAACCGGGCTGCACGATTTGGCCAAACGGTTTGGCCAAACAGTGTGCCAACCATACAATGAGTAGTGCCTAGGTACTACCTAAGTGTCACTAACCGTGTAGGCTAGGTGCATGGTTTAGGTAAACCGTGCTCAGCCTGTGTGCTTCACATCTTATCACCACCATAAGTCGCACGATTTGTTAATGGGGTCCGTACGGTTTCAAACAAAACATGCGCCCTGTAACGACCTTCCAAACTTGGGATTTCTAGGGCCTGACACTTTTGAAACTCAACAAGATGCCCGAGGGACCCCTCGGGCCTTCACCCAAGTCTAAAAACAACACTTTGAAGTGTTTTAACTCTAAGAATTACGTTCTAAATGTCGATTTGAGAAACAACCCATCCACCAAATGATGAAATTCAAATTCCTTTTGATTTTTGTTCATTTATAAAACACGGGTCGTTACACTTGGACACCTGGGATTATAGCCATGGGTCCTATGACTACATTACTATTTCAATGGTCAGAGACAGTCCATATTAGGCTGAAGCTGGTGGTATTCTCTGTTTACCTCCACTTTAATATTTTTCTTATTATATATTTCACATTGTTATGTTTTATACTCACAGACTATAATACATTAGACAACATTGGTGGTGGTCTATTGAGTTTTACTCACGTCCTATTTAGGTTGTTTCTTTGTGCCTGAGCAGATCTCATGGCTATAGGTTAGGACCTTGGATTGTGCCTCTTTATTGTTACTTTTTTGGGCTAAGACTTGGCATGGGAGCTATGTACCAAGCATGCACTTGGACTTCCTGCAGGAGTAGGGTCATTCATTTATTTATTCACTTATCCATCAAGCCCTATTGTATGTATTACCTGTTATTCGTTTGGACTTCCTTATACATATAACATATTATGTTTATACATGGTTTTGTTTTATTGGCACATGTTGGTTTTTCAGTTTATTATTATCTTCCTGAGGTTCATTTTATTTATTCCTTCGTTGTTTTTAATACTGATCCATAGGGTATAGTCTCCCCACTATACCATCATTAGACTATCTCTAGTGAATGGGAATGCGCGCTTGAGGCAAGGTGGCCCTCAAGGTTGATTACTTATGAGTGTCCTAGGCTCATGACATCACTTATTACTAACTATTAGGATGCAATTCACCCCTGGCAGTGCAGCGGTGTGTGTCTTATGGTTGTTTTTCTCCATTTTAAGCAAGGGCCATGCCTTTTGTTTCTTAGTTTTTAGTACCGTATTCAAGTCGGTGTTCCCTTGTGTCTAAGCACTGCAGGTTGATAAGGCTGGATATTTAGCAATGAAGGAATCTTACCCAAAACAGGGGGAGTTTCAACGGCAGCCTTCTCCTATTTTATGCAAGTGCTTTGATATTTGTGACCCTTATCTGGGGAAGGTACTTCCAGGCTCCTTGCCTCATCACTTGCATTTTGTGCTTTATTTTCTTTTGATGGGTTTGTAAAAATGGTCTTGATACTTTAAGATAGTGATTCATAATCCATTTGTGATATGTAGAAACTGATCACGCCTCAATCTGACACACGATGTGGCCAATATGACTCAAAATGCGTGTTTTCAATATAAAAGTGTCGTTTTAGTCTAAAACTCACATCACATAACCAAAACCAAGTAAAAAAGCTCTGATTGTATTGAATCTTTAAAACAACAATACATAATTCATCTATGGTATGTAGGAATTGACCTCACATCAATATGACACACGATGTGGATAGTATGACTCAAGGTGCATGATTTCAATATAAATGTATCGTTTTAGTTTAAAACACGCATCACATAGTAAAAACCAAGCAAACAAGATCGATCTGTTTTCAAACTTTAGGAAAATGATTCATAATTCATTTGTGATGTGTAGGAATCGACTGCATGTCAATCTGACACACAATGTATCCAATATGACTCAAAGTGATTGTTTTCACATTAAAAATGTCATTTTACTCTAAAATGTGCATTACATAGCCAAAACCAAGAAAACGAGCTCGGATTATCATGATACTTTTGGAAAACAATCCATAATTCATTTTTGATGCGCAGGAATCAACCGCATGTCAATTTGACACATGATATGGTCGGTATGACTCAAAGTGTGTGTGTTCACATTAAAAGTGTAATTTTAGTCTTAAACTCACATCGCATATCCAAAACTAAGTAAACGAGCACCAATTGTATTGAATCTTTAAAACAACAATAAATAATTTATTTTTGGCATGTAGGAATCGACCTCACATCAATATGACACATGATGTGGATGGTATAACTGAAGGTGCATGTTTTTAATATAAATGTATCATTTTAGTTTAAAACACGCATCACATAGTTAAAATTGAGAAAAAAAGCTCGAATTATTTTCAAACTTTAGGAAAACGATTCATAATTCATTTTTGATGTGTAAGAATCGAATGCACGTCAATCTGACACATGATGTACCTAATATGACTCAAAGTGAGTGTTTTCACATTAAAAAATATTATTTTACTCTAAAACATGCATTACATAACCAAAACCAAGCAAACAAGCTCAGATTATCTTGGTAATTTTGGAAAACAATATATAATTCATTTTTGATGTGTATGAATCAATCGCATGTCAATTTGACACATGATATGGTCGGTATGACTCAAATTTCGTTTTTTCACATTAAAAGTGTAATTTTACTCTAAAATACATATCGTGTAACAAAAATTGGGTAAACAAGCTCAGATTGTCTTGAATTTTTAAGACAACAATACATAATTCATTTGTAGTGTGTAGAAATCGACCGCATGTCAATCTAACACAAAATGTAGTCAGTATGACTCAAAGTGTGAGTTTTAAATATAAAAGTGTTATTTTAGTTTAAAACGTGTTTCACAGTGTTAAAACCAAGAAAAAAGACTTGAATTATTTTCAAACATTAGGACAATGGTCCATAATTCCTTTGTGACATCTAGTAATCAACTGCATATCAATTTGATGCAAAATGTGGTTGGTATGACTCAAAGTGCGTGTTTTCACATTAAAAAAAATGCCATTTTACTCTAATATATATTAGGTGTTTTGAGGTACAATTACAATAAAATATACACATGTCACACACCCACAGAGTCGAATAGGTAGATCATAGCCCCCTAAGGGATAATCCACCCATTGAGCCCCTTATTTATTATATATATATATATATGGCCCTGAGGACCCATGACCTGTAGGCCTTCTTTATTCACCATGTCTGCAGCACATTCATTCACCCGTAGCCTGGCTTGCTTGGCTCCGATTTTTGTATTGACCCCGACACTGAGTCGTCCCGCTGCTTTTGCACGCCAATCATCGTTGACCGTCGCCGCCCTGAACAGTCGCCATATCGCCCGCTGGTCGCCCCGCCTACCATCCGGAGATGCCACCATCACCTGGAAACGCCACCTGCATCCCGCCCGTTGCCCAAAACTCCACCAACCGAGTCGCCCATTGATTGGACCGATCTCGCTTGTGCCTGCCACCATGGACTGGCGACGCCCTCTGCCACATTCACCTTGCACTTGTTGCCCTGGACCAACGACGCCCTTCCCCGCATCCACACGCGACTGTTGTCGCCTGGACCGATGACTTTGTTGCATTATGAAGCCCCTCGTAGTCAGGCATGCCTACCATAGTGGGTGACGTTGAATCTAGCCAAACATGAAATCCTTCATATTTGGAGGCGACGAGAGTCGAAAACCGATCAAATGAACTCAGATTGTATTGATATTTTAGGACAATGATCCATAATTAATTTGTAACTTGTAGGAATCAAACTCATGTCAATCTGACACACAATGCGGTCGGTATGACTCAAAGTGTGTGTTTTCACAATAAAAGTGTAATTTTGTTCTGAAACATGTGTCGCATAGCTAAAATTGAGTAAACAAGCTCACATTGTCTTGAATCTTTTGGACAACGATTGATAATTCATTTTTAACATGTAAGAATAGGTCACATGTCAATGATAGATAATTTATTTGTGTTGTTTGGTAGCTTGTAATCCTCTCTACCTAGAAAGGCCGGACACTTTTAATGGCGCTTAGCATGTCAGCGTTTTTTAGCGCCGACAAATCTCATTTCTAGCGCGTTGATAAAGGTGGTTTCTGTAGTAGTGTCATATGTATACATACAAAAAATAAATCCCAAAGATCAAAAAAAAAAAATACAAGAATAATTAAAAAAAATTATATATTATTATATTATAGGTAGAGGGGATTACAAGCAATCAAACAATATGCACACCCAAACATCCCATTGGATCAAGCCTCATCCCTCCCAACAAGGAATTACAATCGCCCACTGACCCCACATGTGGCCCGAAATCCTAATGGAGCGGCTTGCATCATGTTGTATAACCAGTCGAATGCCTTGTAGAAATAAATAAATATAAAAATATTAAAAATTACAGTTAAATATAGAAGATTTAAAATAAATTACTAATTATGCAAATTTATATAATATTGATTATATATATAACATTAATATCAATTCTATTTAAATATTTTTTAATAATATTTAAAAACTTTTATTAATTATATAAATGAATAAATATTTAATATTATAAAAATATATACTTATATTTAAAAATATTAAAAACAATATTTCAATTTATAAAGGATCAATTTCAATATATAACTAATTAATACTAAATTTATTATCAACTGCATTTAAAATAATACTAAATTGTTATTATTTTTTAAAATATATATATAAATTACAAATCTAATAATATAAAATATTTTTTATCAAATGTTTTTTTATCAATGATTATATTTAAATAGATCTACAATTGGTGATAACTAAATATATTATTATTACCATTGTGAAAAAAATATATTTAATTACTAATTCCTTTTAAAAATTATTAATTGTAATTAAAAATATTATTATTTATATAAATAAATAAGTATTTTTTTTAAATATCATTTATTATGTAAATGTATGATTATATTCACAAATAATTATATGCGTGTGACCTATGTATGTAATAATATTACTAACATATAACAATTCTATATAAATATTTTACTTTAAATAAATAAATAAATATTTTACGGGTTCAAAAAATAAATGAGTGCAGGGGTTGTTGTTGTGACCCTTGAGTGCTTCTGAAAATTACCGATAAAGTGCGCACCGGGTTTATAATTACGCATTGCCATCGCTAATTACACGGGGAGGTCCTGCCTTTAAAAAGGCCCGCCCCTCCGACTCGCCTGGCCGCGATTCCTCTGCCATGGCTGTCTCCCTCCTCTCACTCATCCCTCTCCTCCTCATCGCCGACAATACCCTCTCCCTATCTCCTCCTCCGGCGGCCGACCCGAAGCCCCGCCCTGCCTTCCGATGGACGAGCTTGTGTGATAGCTGGAGGTTGACGGTGGAGACGAACAACGCCGGGCCCTGGACCACCATCCCCGCCCAGTGCAAATCCAGTGTGGTGGAGTACATGAGCAGCACGCAGTACTCCTCAGACTCGCAGGCGGTCACCGCGGCGGCGCTGGCTTTCGCCAAGCAGCTGAGCATCGGCGGCGACAAGAAGGATGTGTGGGTGTTCGACGTCGACGAGACGCTTCTCTCCAACGTCCCCTACTACGTGAAAAACGGTTTCCGGTGAGTCCGAGATTTGGATTTCCGACCAGCCATCACCCACCTCTGCCTCCTCTCTGTTTGTATCTGATAGTTTCGTTGCGTTGGAATCATATGTTTCTGCGAAGCTTCGACGCGACGTCATACAACGAGTGGGTGAATTCTGCAAAATCGCCGGCGTTGGCGGCGGGTCTGGGACTGTACCGTCAGCTCTTGGAGATGGGATTCGCGGTGGTGGTGGTGAGCGGGCGGAGCGTGGCGCAGCAGAACGCGACGGAGCGGAACCTTTGGCAGGCGGGTTACCGGAAATGGGAAAAGCTTGTCCTCAGGTACGCCTATCTTCAACGATTCTCGCATGGGATGGTGTGAGTGGTTTGATTAGTGATTAGTGATGGTGGGAGGGCAGGGGGGAGTCGGAGAAGAATTTGTCGGCGGCGGTGTACAAATCCGGGAAGAGGAAGGCGCTGGTGGGGGACGGCTACCGGATTCAGGGCAACTCCGGGGACCAGTGGAGTGATCTGCTCGGCGCCGCCCTCGCCAACCGCTCATTTAAAAATCCCAATCCCCTGTATTACCTCCCGTGATCGTTGCTGCACCTTATATAAATATATGTGTGTGATAAAATATAGAATGATATTATGGTGCCGTAAACACCTTATATAGGTGGCTCCCCTGTATTCTAGTACTTGTAATCCCCCTTCCCGGACTATTGTAATATTATGGTACAGTCAAACCAAGTATTATGAAACCGTGGTTCCGGTTTAATATTACGTCACCCAGCCTCTGTTTGTTTTATTCATACATACATGTCCTTAATCTAAGGCAAGTCTGAAATCGAAAACACCTTATATAGGTGGTTCACATAGGTCTCGTTTATAACTTCACTATAATACACAAGTCTTTCTTTAGACAAAAAATCAACACGTTATATGTTTCTTTGAACAACATATCCAATTCGTAAGATTCTTCCAATCTCCACTTCACACGAAAGATTCTATACTTTGCAAAAATTTATTCAACATAAAACGACATAAATTCCAAAATAATAACTCCATTTGAGAAACTCTTCACCACCATAGAATGGGGCAAGAGCATCGCTGGGTTTTATCAGCACCATTTTTAGCGTTGATAAATTTTTTTAATAAAAAAAATATTAATTTATATAAAATTATTATATTTATATTAAAAAATAATGGTTATGTAATGACAAGACTTCTCCGGTCTATTCCTTTGTAAAAATTCAATGTTTGAAGTGTTTTGAGAGGCAACGATAACTCATTTTAAGAGTTCGCCAAAATTATAGTTTAGCGCGTCAATAAACCAGGGCATCGGTAGTTCAGCGCGTCGATAGGCAAAGGCGCTGGTAGGTTAGGGCGTCGATAGGCCAGGGCATCAGTAGGCCAGAGCATCATTAGGGCAGGGCGTCGGTAGCACAGGGTGTCGATAGGTCTGAACGTCGGTAGGCCAGAGCATCGATAGGTCACAACGTTGGTAGGTACCATCGGTAGGTCGCGTCGGTAGGTGTCGTTGATAGGTGGTATTAGTAGCTCATATTAGTAGCTCAACATCGGTAGCTCAGCATCGGTAGCTCAACGTCGATGGCTCAACGCCGGTAGCTCGCATCGATGACTCGCTATCGATGGGTCGCGTCGACGAGTCACGTTAGTGACTCGCCATTGGTGGCTCAACATCGATAGCTCCCATTGGTAGCTCAACGTCGGTGGCTCAGCGTCGATAGCTCAACGCTGGTGCCTCAACCATCAGTGACTCATTTTGACAGTTTGCCAAAATTTCCAGTTCTCTCGAGTTATTCCAGTTTCAACCCTTTTACGTTTTATTTGACATTAAATGAGTTACCTATCATGTTTGACCATTTCTAAAGACGTTTACACCGTCTAATATCATAACGTTCCGAGATCTTTGAAACGACCAAGCTACATGGTCTTGACCACAACCCAACTTTTAAGTACTTTGAAATCATCTCACTTTCGTTGATATAGGATCTGACTCTTCTAAGCCGATATCTTCTCTTCCCCGTGTGTTCCCATTCTTTTCTCTTGGTGCGCCCAAAACCTTTCTTCTTTGAGAAGTCACATCCGTGCTGCAACCATGGATCGAGTTTTCCCTGGGATTTTTTCTTGCTGCTTGCGCGACCCTCTGTTTTGGCGCAAGAAGGAATTTTGATCGCCTGTTCTTCGAGGTAGGAATTCTTCTGCCTCTCTTTCTAGTGCATCATGCAGGGTGGCTAAGCTGATGTCTCTTTGTGAATACAGTCGAGTCCCAATTTCTTATAGACTATTATGATAAAATACTGACCTGTTACGATAACAGGTTTTGTTACCTTAGTAATAAATGAGGGGCGGGGAAGATGATGATGATGCTTGTGTTGTTTTATCTGTTATCTTTGATCCATGATGTGAGTTGTATGAGTTGTTTCCCTATGAAAATCATAGTTGTTGGTGGTCTCTGTTTGCGTACTGGACTCATGAATACTTGTTGTTAATCTTACATTGAACGGTTGTGAACATGGAAACTTGATTAATCACGTATATCTGGTTAATTAAATGGATGCCTCAGGATCAAACTTGTTATGCGATCACCCCTGAATTATCAAAGTTGAATTAACGAACGAGGGTTTCTAAATCTAAATACACCTTGTTGTTTGGTGTGGTTGTGTGCTGTGTATGGTTCTGTTCGACCCTGTGTTTGTGCTGGTCATGTGGTGATGTGGATGGGCGTGTGACTGTGAGTATGGGGTGGTACCCGTGGTGTAATGAAATCTCAGGTTGAGAGTTTTGATTGATTAATGAATGGATGAACTTATTATGCATTGAGACTGCATTTGGGCTGTGTTATGGTTGTTGGGGCTTGGTATGTTTGTGCAGTGAGGTCGTCAAGTATGGTTGCGATTAGGTGAGTTGTGGGGTTTTGTTGTTGAGAGGACCAGTTTGGGATATACCAAACACTATGGGGGGGGGGGGTGAGTCAGTGTTGGAGACTTTTTAAACCAATTCCAACTTTTTATCCCTGTACCTCCTGACATGTTGGGATCTTGATTCTCTTATTCTCTTTTCCCTGTCGCATGAAATAATAGAAAGTAGTAAAAATATGCACATGATATTTTTACAAGGTTCGCCACTCAATGAGAGTAGCTACATCCTTTCTATGCATGGGAATGACCAATGCATGGATTCTCTACTATAATGTGATATGCTGTTACAGTGGGTTGACCAGAAAAACAATCTGCTAGTCAGTGTGGCTTCCTACACTTGGAGGAGGGAAGGAAATAATCACTTCCCAACGTGAGTCCCTACACTCGGAGGGGGAAGGGAAATAATCCTTCTTCCTAAACTGGTGATGAACTAGTCCAACTTACAACACCTTTCCAGTTCTTTATACTGCCTCTGGTGACAGTCTTTGCCCTGTTGATAAGGGTTTGAAACACCAATAGAGTCTTCCACCTATTGAGACCTATTGGATGTCACAATGCTACTTTGTTCCTCCTCTCTTCACTTGTTACTTTCCTAGCAGCATGCAAGTAAACAACCACTTCTTTCTCTACAGGAAACCTAAAAGCTGCACACTCTTCTTCTCATGCTTCTTCAGTGAAAAACCAGTTGCATTGAAACTTACTCTTCTTCACACTTTCCCCTTCAGTGCAAAACCAATTGCACTGAGATCACTTCTCTACTTCTTTGCCAGAATCACGAACTCCCTTTGTGATTATCAAATCAATGAAGTACATCTCAAATTAGAATCATCACAGGTATTCTGCCCTGAGTAATAATCAGTCTCTAAGTGTCCATACTTCATTTTTCTTGGACACACATTATTATGGAATAGTGTAATGGTTTCTTCACAAGCGCTGGTTCACTTAAACCAGTTATTCAAAAACCGTTGTTTGCATAGCTCCTTTGTGAAGCTCTATCGAAAAGCTCCTTTGCAGAGCTCCTTTGCAGAGCACACTGCTTTGCAGAGCTCACTGCTTTGCAAAGCTCACTACTTCACAGAGATCAGCCTCTCGCAGAGCTTTGGTTTTCACAGATCTTGGCTACCATTGTGAAACCCACAACTGCCGCAAAGAAAACTGCCTTCATAGAGATCACAACTTCGCAATGCTCACTAAGCCTTTTTGGAACAACCTGTCATCGCGAAGCACATTGCCTTCATGGAACAACTTACTTCGTGAAGCTTCTTCACAATTTGAGAGCTCTGAAATTCTCGTTAAGTCTTTTTACTTCTCTCAAGGGGGTAGAGACCTATTTATAGGCATTTCCCACTGACTCTAGAATCTTCCAGCCACCTCAACGCCACATCAACATAAAATCACAGAGCTTTGTAATTTCATTCGTGAATCACCATGGCTATTTTTCAGATTTGCGAAGCTCGTCGTAATCGCGAAGCGTTCCATCAAATCCTTTGCGCCACCACAATGTTCCTTCTTCCTTTGCTCCACAAAGCTTACTTGCAAAGTTCTTCACCATTGCCATTCGCGAAACTCATCGTAATCACGAAGAATACCATCAACATTCTTCATTTCTTTTTGAAATACACTTCATGAAGCCCATCTTCATGTAATTCATGCCTTTCCATATTTTTAAGTGCTCTTCAAGGAAATCCACTTTTCGCAATGCTATCCCAACTCCAAATTTTGGACCCCAAAAATTTGGCAAACATTGGAAAACTGCGCCACCTTAGACACCTACTTTTGCAAGACCAACCATTCTAATTGGCTGCATCTTTTCTCCACCTTTACTTCATAATGATTACATCAAAATTTCTCCAACCAACTTATGATATTTGTGAAATACAGACCAGCAAAGCATCTTCAGATTTACCGTGGAAGTATTATAACTTCCCTATCTTCCAGCAGCATATTTCTTTCCAATCTCATGAATGGACACTTCTCTCTTCTTCTTAAACCATCAATCCCTAATTCATAAAATCATATGATTTTTTCTTCATTTAATCTCTTGCATGGTTCTCATACAATTGTGATGCATTGCATGAACTTCTTCAAATGCTCATTAACCATTTCCTTTTGGACCTTAAATTCCAAAGAACTGCACCAATCATTCTCAAATAGATAGTACTACACCATTCATCTCCAATCATCCCCAGATAGATGATACTTCACCATTTTTCAGTATTGTAAACAATGTGTCACCTTTGACACAATCTCATTGAACTTATATATTAGTGCAACAATCGTCTGAATTTAACTTGATGGAGAATTTCCCAAGCATGAAATCTAATGATAGGATTCCATAATATTTCTATAGGAATCCTCATGTCATCCAATTTCTATTATATTTGGAGTCATTATTCATATCATTCTTCATTTTGACCAACATTGACAACTGTTGACAACAAATACAATCTTCATACATAAGGTAGTCCCAACAATCTCCCCCTTTGTATTTTTTTTTCAATACCATAATTTTCTCCTCAAATGAATGTGTCAATGTCAAAATGAGAATGTTCTATCTCCCTTACTTCTTTATCTCTCCCAGAATTTCATTTCACTTCTCTCCCCTTTATTGAAAAGAAATACAAAGTTTATGGTAGAGAGGGTATCATTCCATACTTAAGCAATGTGCCATCAATCATTTTACTCTAAGTCTACTTGATCAATGCTCGGTGCAGAAAACAAGAGGATTTTATTTAGACAATAGAGTTGTCCATTACCCACTAAACATGATACCTCATGAGATGAGAACTCATGTACTTGTATTCAAGGTATTTCCACTTTCATTCTAGGCTTAGGATAATAAGTGTGATATGAGATAATCAACATGAAACTCCTGCACTCCCTTCAACAAAAGGATAAAAAACATTCAAGTGCAATTGGCAGGATAAGTGGCCTTGGGGCACTTTCATTCTTCTTATGTCACCGACTGACTTAGTTACCCCCCTTCGTAAAAAGATATTTATTTTGAGTAACCAAGGATGAGAGATCAAGAAATGAAACACTTTTTCCAATGAAACGATCTTCATACAATCTTTAGAGTAATTAAATTTTATACCAACTGATGTTGATACCGTTTGAGATAATGACTCTGGTAGCTTATTTATGTGTCTCCCCCTCAAGGGAACACTTCTCATCACTAAATCCCAGGTTCTCCCCCTAAGATCATGCTTCAACTTCAATTCCCTGTATGATAAGAACAAATACAATACACAGTTATTTAAGGGAATGAGGTGGATCCTCTTTACTCCATCAATGTGAACAAAAAGGTTGAGATGATTTTCTCAACCTAGATGCTCCATTATTCACACTTTCACAACTGATCTTCAATGATGACTATGATTGTGTGGACCTCACTATTTATTCTATCTCTTTGTGTGCGAATCTTCTTTCTTCAAGGGATTTTAGAGTACTAGAATCTCCAGGTGCAACATTTATCTTCTTGAGGAATTCTTGTTGGGATGTAGTAAATTCAAATCACTTTCTAACAGTATGACCAACCTTGTTGCACCTCACACACATAACTTCTTTGTCTTCATATAGAATCATCATTTTTCTTTTATCACTATCCTTAGCCAGTTCATCTTCCATTTTTCTCATTATTTCCAAATCTTATGGCCAAAATACCAATATATCATTAGGGACTGAGGCATCAAGATTAGATCTTCTACATGGTTTCATCTGAGTGTCATCCTTCTTAGGAGTTCTTTTGGATGCACCACCATTCACCTTCTTGGACATAAAATCCAATGACATCTCAGCTTTTCCATTTTTGGCCAGCTTCTATGATCGTATTTTCTTTTCACCTTTGGGTACTTGTTGAAATGAAAATGCACCATTCATGTGACCACTCCTATTGCATACATCACATATGTTATCTAACATTCCAAATCTTTTTGTAGTATACAGATGATTCTGGATCTGTGGATGTTGATTCTTCTTCTCTCGATTTCTCCCCCTTAAGGTGGGATTTCTCCATGCTTTTACATTTAAGTGATTGTACCAACAATCCAATACACAATGCCAAAATCTATTACAACACTGGAATTGACCAACAAACTTTGACTTCTTGCCATCTTCTTTATAAGGTTGCTGAATCTTCTTCTGGTATGTTGTGCTTTCTGTGAGGAGCTATCTTCCACACTAATTACCCTATCAACCCTATCCATGGTGGTAGGTTTCTTCTCACCTTTTTTCATCCATACTTGTTTATAATTTTTCTTTTAACATGTACTTTTTGTAGAAGAAATTTTAGAAACAACAGTATAATTTGGTATGGATGGCACCTTTACATTCTCTGATTCGTGTGATGGATCAATGAGTGAAGTCATAACCTTCTTATCACATGATGGAGGTCTTTTGACGGTAAAATACTCCAGTGATCATTGAGTACTAGAACAAACTATTTTCTTCTTTTATGGAGGATCAATATGTTTCTTCTCAATATTGGTCAACTGAGCTTCCAATTATAGACATCTCATATTGAGGATGACTTTCTGGTCTTCAATAATTGTCATCTTATCTTCGCAAGCCTTCTTTAATCTTTCAACTTCATCTTCATGCATCTTTACTTTGTTTTATAACAAATAGTCAAGTTATTTGATCTTCTTGGAGTCTTCTTCCAAATATAACTCCTTGAATTCATTGCTCTTTTTCAGATCATCTTCAAGTGCAT
This sequence comes from Viscum album, assembly GCA_963277665.1. Lineage (NCBI taxonomy): Eukaryota > Viridiplantae > Streptophyta > Magnoliopsida > Santalales > Viscaceae > Viscum > Viscum album. The sequence continues at coordinate 1,278,882,115 of OY728130.1, forward strand.
GGATTTTTTCTTCCAATGTCTTGTTGACTCCCTCTTTTTCTTCAACTTCTTTGAGCCATTTTGAGGAACTAATTTCAAATTCCCTCTTTTTTCTCTAAAGGATCCAACTTTTCTGGAGAGCTCTAAACATTTACAAAATTTTCTTTGTAAGACCTTTTCCAAAACATCATTTTCTTCTTCCAGTTGGGTGATATCTTCATGCATGAATTGAAATACTCCACAAATCAGTGAGAAACTTTCTTTAGGTATTTTGTGCATAATAATTATTAATATATCAACTGATAACTATTGAGAGTTTGTAGATTGATCATCACCACTTATGCTAGCATTTTCATCATGATATTTATTTTCAAATTTACTAACACATACCTCTTGATCACTTGAGGTAGGAAGGTTATCCATATTATTGGTGTAAACTTGATCCACCTTATCATTTATTTCCATGTCTGATATTTCTTCTTTTTCAGCAACGTATGGAGATCTAGATGCTTCCTCTTCTTTAGATAAGAGGGGATTATTCTTCAACTTTCTCTTCTCCTTATTTTTCCTGTTCATCATCATCTTGGTAGATATAGCCTTATGTTCTGAGATAACTGAATATTCTCTAAAAGTGCACTTCAATTATAACTCAGGAAATAAACTAAAGTCTTCAAAAGAGAATAAATTCACTATAGAGAATCTAACAGAGGTGAACTTGTTCCTATGATACCAATTGAGAGTACCATTTTGGGATATACCAAACACTGAGGGGGGGGGGGGGGGTGAATCAGTGTTGGGGACTTTTTAAACCAATTCCAACCTTTTATTCCTCTATCTCAGGACCTGTTAGGATCTTTATTCTCTTATTCTCTTTTCCCCATGACATGAAATAATAGAAAGAAGTAAAAATATGAACACAATATTTTTACAAGGTTCAACACTCAATGAGAGTCGCTACGCCCTTTCCAGGCATGGGAATGAACAGTGCATGGATTCTCCACTATAATGTGATATGTTGTTACAGTGGATTGACTAGGAAAATAGTTTTCTAGTCAGTGTGGATTCTTACACTTGGATGAGGGAATGAAATAATTGCTTCCCAGTGTGAGTCCCAACACTCGGAGGGGGAAGGGAAATAATCCTTCTTCCTGAACTGGTGATAACCTAGTCCAACTTACAGTACCTTGTTGGTTCTTTATACTGCCTTTGGTGACAGTCTTTTCCCTATTGATAAGGGTTTGTAACACCAATAGAGTCTTCCACCTACTGAGAGTTGTTGGATGTCACAATGCTACTTTGTTATTACTCTCTTGACTTGTTACTTTCCTATCAGCATGCAAGTAAACAACCACTTATTTCTCTACATAAAACCTGAAACCTTCACACTCTTCTTCTCCTACTTCTTTAGTGAAAAACCAGTTGCACTGAAACTCTCTCTTCTTCACACTTTCTCCTTCAGTTCAAAACCAACAACATCAAGATCACTTCTCTACTTCTTTTCCAGAATCACAAACTCCCTTTGTGATTATCATATCAATGAAGCCCATATCATCTTAGCATCATCACCATTATTCTGCCCCGAGTAATAATCAGTCTCTAAGTAGCCACACTTGATTCTTCTTGGACACACAATATTATGGAATAGTGTAGTGGTGTCTTCCCAAGCACTGGTTCACTTAAACCACTTATTCAAAACTAATTTTTTCAAAGCTTCTTCACGAAGCTCCTTCACAAAGCTCCTTCGTAGAGCTCCTTCGCAGAGCACACTACTTCGTAGATCTCACTGCTTCGTAGAGCTCAGCCTCTCGTAGAGCTCTGGCCTTCGCAGAGGTTAGCTTCCTTTGTGAAACCCACAACCATTGCAAAGAAAACTGCCTTTGTAGAGCTCAAAACTTCACAAAGCTCACCAAGCCTTTTCGTAACAACCTGTAATCACGAATCACGTTGCCTTTATGGAACAACTTACTTCATGAAGCTTCTTCACAATTTGAGAGCTCTAAAATTCTCGTTAAGTCTCTCCACTTCTCTTGAGGGGGTAGGGGCATATTTATAGTCATTTACCACCGAATTTAGAATCTTCCTTCCACCTCAGTGACACATCAGCATCAAATCATGGATCTTTGTAATTTATTCCGAAATTCACTCTGTTTCACGAAGCACCATGGCTATTTTCTAGATTCTCGAAGCTCATCATAATCAAGAAGCATTCTGTCAAATCCTTTACACCGCCATAATGCTCCTTCTTCTTTTACACCACCGTGATGCTCTTTCTTCCTTTGCACCACTGCAATGCTCCTTCTTCCTTTTCTCCGCAAAGCTTACTTGTAATGCTCCTCACCTCTGCCATTCAAAAAACTCATTGTAACCACGAAGAATACCATCAAAATTCTTCATTTCTTTTCGAAATAAACTTCATGAATCCCATATTCATGTAATTAAATCCTTTTCCATATTTTGAAGTGCTCTTCAAGGAAATACACTTTTTGCGATGCTAGCCCAACTCCAAATTTTGGACCCCAAAAATTTGGCAAACACTAGGAAACTGCGCCACCTTAGATTCATGCTTCTGTAAGACCTTCCATTATGATTGGCTGCATCTTTTCTCCCACTTTCCTTCATAATGATTGCATCACAATTTCTCCAACCAACTTATGATCTTTGTGAAATACAGACCAGTAAAGAATCATCATATTTATCAAGTATTATAACTTCCCTATCTTCCAAAAACATCTTTATTTCCATTATCACGAATGGCCACTTATCTCTTCTTCTTAAAACATAAATCCCTAATTCAAAAAAATAATATGATTCTTTTATTCACGTAAGATCTTTCATGGTTCTCATGCAATCGCGAAGCATTGTATGACCTTCTTCAAATGATCATTAACAATTCCCTTTCGGAACTTAAATTCCAAAGAACTGCACCAATCATTCTCAAATGGATGTTACTTCACCATTCATCTCCAATCATCCTCATATAGATGATAATTCACCATTATTCATTATTGTAAACAATGTGTCAACTTTGACACAAGCTCTTTGAACTTATAGATCAGGGAAACAATCCTCTGAATTTAACTTGATGGAGAATTTCCCAATCATGAAATCTAATGCTAGGATTCCATAATAATTCTCTATGCATCCTCATGTCATCCAATATCTATTATATTTGGATTCATTCTTCATCTCCTTCATTATTTTGACAAGCATTGACAACTGTTGAAAACAAATACAATCTTCATACATAAGGTGGTCCCAAAAATCTCCCCCTTTGTATTTTGTTGTTAATACCATAATGTTCTAGTCAAATGAATGTGTCAATGTCAAAATGAGAATATTCTATCTCCCTTACTTATTTCTCTCTTCCAAACTTTCATTTCACTTCTCTCCCCTTATTGACAAGAAATAAAAATTTCACAGTAGAGAGGGTATCATTCCATACTTAAGAAATGTGCCATCAATAATTTCACTCTAAATCTACTTGAGAAATAATTGGTGTAAAAAACAAGAGGATCTGATTTAGATAATAGAGCTTTCCATTACCCACTGAACATGATACCTCATGAGATGAGAACTCATGTACTTGTCTTCAAGGGATTTCCACTTTCATTACAAGAATATGATAATAAGTGTGATATGAGATAATCAACTTGAAACTCCTGTACTCCCTTCAACAAAAGGATCAAAAACATTCAAGTGTAATTGGAAGGATATGTGGCCTTGGGGCACTTTCATTCTTCTTATGTCACCAACTAACTTACTTACTCCCTACCTTTGTAAAAAGATATTTATTTTGAGTAACCAAGTATGAGAGATTAAGAAATGACATAATTTTTCCAATGACATGTTCTTTAGAAAATATTTAGAGTAATTTAATTTTATACCAACTGATGTTGATACTGATTGAGATAATGACTCTGGTAGATTATTTATGTGTCTCCCCCTCAAGGGAACACTTATCATCACTAAATCCCAGGTTCTCCCCCTGATATCAGGCTTCACCTTCAATTCCCTATATGATAAGAATAAATACAACACACAATGATTTAAGGGAATAAGGTGGATCCTCCTTACTCCATCAATGTGAAAAAAAGGTTGAGATGATTTTCTCAACCCGGATGCTCCATTATTCATAATTTCACAACTGATCTTCAATGATGACTATGATTGTGTGGACCTCACTATTTCTTCCATCTCTTTGTGTGTGAATCTTCTTTCTTCAAGGGATTTCAAAGCACTAGAATCTCCTGGTGAAACATTAATCTTATTGAAGAATTCTTATTGGGATGTAGTAAATTCAAATAACTTTCTAATAGTATGACCAGCCTTGTTGTACCTCACACACATAAATTCTTTGTCTTCATGTAGAATCATCTTTTTGCTTTTAGAACTATCCTTAGCCATTGCATTTACATTTTCCTCATTCTTTCCAAATATTCTATCCAAACCACCAATATATCATTAGGGACTGAGGAATCAAGATTTGATCTTCTACATGGCTTTATCTAAGTGTCATCCTTCTTAGGAGTTATTTTGGATGCACCACCATTCACCTTATTGGACATAGAATCCAAGGACATCTCAACTTTTCCATTTTTGGCCAACTTCTGTGATCATCTTTTGTTATCAGCTTTGGGTACCTATTGAAATGAACATGTACCATTCATGTGACCGCTCCTATTGCATACATCATAGATGATATCTAACATTCCAAATCTGTTTTAAGTATACAGATGCTTCTAGATCTGTGGATGTTGCTTCTTTTTCTCTCGATTTCTCCCCATTAAGATGGGATTTTTCTGTGCTTTTAAATTTAAGTGATTGTACAAAAAATCTAGTGCATAATGACAAAATCTATTACAGCACTAGAATTGACCAACAAACCTTGACTTCTTGCCATCTTCTTTATAAGGTTGTTGAATCTTCTTCTTGGTAAGTTGTGCTTTCTGTGAGGAGCTATCTTCCAAACTCATTACCCTATCAACCCTAGACATCGTGGTAGGTTTATTCTCACTTTTATTCATCCATACTTGTTTATAATTTTTATTTAAACCTGTACTTTTTTTAGAAGAAATTTCAGAAACAATATTACAATTTGGTATGGATGGCACCTTTACACTCTTAGCTTCTTGTGATGGATCAATGAGTGAAGTCATGATCTTCTTATCACATGATGAAGGTCTTTTGATAGTAGAATCCTCTAGTGATCATTGAGTACTAGAAGAAAATGTTTACTTCTTTTGTGGAGACTCAATATGTATCTTCTCAGGATTGGTCAACTCAGCTTTCAATTCTAGACATCTCATATTGAGTATGACTTCCTGGTCTTCAATAATTTTCATCTTATCTTTACAAGCCTTCTTTAATCTTTCAACTTCATCTTCATGCATATTTACTTTGTTTTGTAACAAAGATTCAAGTTCTTTAATATTCTTGGAGTCTTCTTCCGAATATAACTCCATGAATTCATTGCTCTATTTTAGCTCATCTTCAAATGCATGGATCTTCTCTTCCATTGTCTTGTTGACTCCCTCTTTTTATTGAACTTCTTTAAGCCATTTTGAGGAACTAATTTCAAATCACCTATTTTTTTGTTCAAAGGATCCAACTTTTCTAGAGATCTCTAAACATTCACAAATTTTTCTTTGTAAGACATTTTCCAAAACATCATTTTATTCTTCTAGTTGGGTGATATATTCTTGCATGAATTGAAATACTTCACAAATCAGCAAGACACTTTCCTCAGGGATGCTATGCAAAATCATTCTTAATATATCAACTGATAACTCTTGAGAGTTTGTAGATTGATCATCACCACTTATTCTAGCATTTTCATCATGATATTTATTTTCAAATTTATTAACACATACCTCTTGATCACTTGAGGTAGGAAGGTTATCCATCTTCTTGGTGTAAACTTGAGCCACCTTCTCATTTCTTTCCATGCCTGATATGTCTTATTTGTTAGTAAGGTATGGAGATCCAGATGCTTCCTCTTATTTAGATAAGAGGGGATTATTCTTTAACTTTATCTTCTCATTCATTTTAATGTTCATCATGGTCTTGGTAGATATAGCCTTCTGCTCATATATAACTAAATATTCACTAAAAGTGCACTTCATTGATAACTCAGGAAATAAACTCAAGTCTTCAAAAGAGAATAACTTCACTGTAGAGAATCTAATAGAGGTGAACTTGTTCTTATGATACCGATTGAGAGGACCAGTTTGGGATATACCAAACACTAAGAGGGGGGTTGAATCAGTGTTGGGGACTTTTTAAACCAATTCCAACTTTTTATCCCTATACCTCTTGACCCATTAGGATCTTTATTCTCTTATTCTCTTTTCCCTGTCGTATGCAATAATATAAAGAAGTAAAAATATGAACAGAATATTTTTATAAGGTTCACCACTCAATGAGAGTAGCTATGTCCTTTCCATGCATGGGAATAACCAATGCATAGATTCTCCACTATAATGTGATATGCTGTTACAGTGGGTTGACTAGGAAAAAAATTTCTAGTTAGTGTGGCTTCTTACAATTGGAGGGGGGAAGGAAATAATTGCTTCCCAGTGCGAGTCTCTACACTCAGAGGGGGAAGGGAAATAATCCTTCTTCTTGAACTGGTGATGACCTAGTCTAACTTACAACACCTTCCTGGTTCTTTATACTACCTCTGGTGACAGTCTTCACCCTATTGATAAGGGTTTGTAACACCAATAGAGTATTCCACCTATTGAGACATGTTGGATGTCATAGTGCTACTTTTTTCTTCCTATCTTAACTTGTTACTTTACTATCAGTATGCAAGTAAACAACCACTTTTTTTCTACAGAAAACCTAAAAGCTTCACACTCTTCTTCTCCTTCTTATTCAATGCAAAACCAGTTGCATTGAAACTCTATCTTCTTCACACTTTCTCCTTTAGTGTAAAACCAACTGCACTGAGCTCACTTCTCTAATTCTTTTCCAGAATCACAAACTCCCTTTTTGATTATCAGATCAATGAATTCCATCTCAGCTTAGTATCATCACATTTATTTTTCCCCAAGTAATAATCAGTCTCTAAGTGGACACACTTGATTCTTCTTGGACACACAGTATTATGGAATAGTGTAGTGGTGTCTTCCCAAGCACAGGTTAACTTAAACTAATTAATCAAAACCACTGTTTTCAAATTTCCTTCATGAAGCTCCTTCACAGAGATCCTTCGTAGAGCACACTGCTTTGAAGAGCTCACTGCTTCGCAGAGTTCATTGCTTCACAGAGCTCATCCTCTCGTAGAGCTCTGGCCTTCATAGAGTTTGGATGCCTTTGTGGAACCCAAATCCACTGCAAAGCAAACTGCCTTCATAGAGCTCACAACTTCTCAAAGCTCACCGAGCCTTTTCGGAACAACTTGTCATCACAAAGCACATTGCCTTCATGGAACAACTTACTTCATGAATCTTCTTCACAATTAGAGAGATCTAAAATTATCGTTAAGTCTCTCTACTTATCTCGAGGGGTTAGGGGCCTATTTATAAGAGTTTCCCCCTGACTCTAAAATATTACAGCCACCTTAGCTCCACATCCTTATCAAATCACAGAGCTCTGTAATTTCCACCAAAATTCAATATGTTTCACAAAGCACCATGGTTATTTTCTGGATTCATGAATCTCTTCGTAATTGTGAAGTGTTATGTAAAATCCTTTGCACCACCGAAATTCTCTATATTCCTTTGTGCCACTGCGATTCTATTTCTTCGTTTGTGCCACCACAATGCTCCTTCTTCCTTTGTGCCTCAAAGCTTACTTACAAAGATCTTCACCTCTACCATTCACGAAGCTCATTGTAATAGCGAAGAACACCGCCAACATTCTTCATATCTTTGAGAAATCAAATTCATGAAGCCCATATTCATGTAATTCACGCCTTTTCCATATTTTGAAGTTCTCTTCAAGGAAATAAATTTTTCGCAATGCTAGCCCAACTCCAAATTTTAGACCCAAAAAATTTGGCAAACACTGGAAAACTGCGCCACCTTAGATGCCTACTTTTGCAAGACCAACCATTCTAATTGGTTGCATATTTTCTCCCCCTTTCCTTCATAATGCTTGCATCAAAAGTTCTCCAACCAACTTATGATATTTGTGAAATACAGACCAACAATGAATCATAATATATACCATGGAAAGTATTATAACTTCCCTATCTTCCAGCATCATATTTCTTTCCAATCTCATGAATGGACACTTCTATCTTCTTCTTAAACCATCAATCCCTAATTCATAAAAATCATATGATTTTTTTCTTCATGTAAGCTCTTGCATGGTTCTCATGAAATTGTGAAGCATTGCATGACCTTCTTCAAATTCTCATTAACCATTTCCTTTTGGAACTTAAATTCCAAAGAACTGCACCAATCATTCTCAAATAGATGGTACTAAACCATTAATCTTCAATAATCCTCAGATATATGATACTTCACCACTATTCATTATTGTAAATAATGTGTCACCTTTGAAACAAGATCTTTGAACTTATATATTAGTGCAACAATCGTCAGAATTTAACTTGCTGGAGAATTTCCCAAGAATGAAATATAATGCTAGGATTCCATAATAATTCTCTATGCATCCTCATGTCATCCAATATCTATTATATTTGGATTCATTCTTCATCTCCTTCTTCATTTTGACCAAAATTGACAAATGTTGACAACAAATACAATCTTCATACATAAGATGGTCCCAACAATTGTAAGTTGGGGATTTTCTTGATGAGAGAAAGGATAGGGTGACATGAGTTTGAAGAATGATAATGGCAGTGGTTGGCTTGGGTTCTAGGTTGGGAGGAAGTGTGAATGGGAGTTTTATCATAGTTTTCTTCCTCTATTTGGCTTGGTTGTGAGTCTGGTCATTTGTTATTGTTGTTAGTTTCCCAAGTTGGGATGGAATAACTGGTAAATGCTTAATAACGTCAAAATATTTTGGTGTTAAGTGAATTTATTTTATCAAATCCAGATGTGACCATCGTTCATTTTGATATGTTCATTTAGAGGTAGCAGAAAATTTGGCAGTATCATAGGGTGATTGTTTTTTTTGGAAAACCCATAGATTAGGATGAGTGTTTGGTACCTATATATATATATATACTTTTTGTGATTTCTATACACACCCCACCCATGTTGAGCATTACATACTGAACACCCCCATTGTTTTGGGGAGGGTTTACTTTACCGACATCCTAGTGGGAGGATGGATGGATGGTTATTGGATCTTCCCTACTCCATATTCTAGGCATTGGTAGCCTAAGACTCTTCGGGCAGGTTGTGGTGTGGTTGTGAGGCCCAGGTGTCTGCAGGCGAGGTGTGCTTCCCAGGTGTCTTCGGGATGAGTTGTGTTGTGCTTACTAGGTGTCTTCAGGATGAGGCCTAGGGGTTTTAAGTTAGGGTGAGGTATGGTTGAGGCCCAGGTGTTTGAGAGTGGGATGTATTTTGTGGATTAGGTGTGCGCAGGTAGGTTGTGATAGTGGGGCTTGTGGAAGAGCGTGGTAGCTTCTGGAAGTTCTCCATTTGGGATGAGTAGTTAACCAATGGGAAGTGGTGTAGGGTAACCTATCATCTATGTTATTATTATATTACTTTACCTAACTTGTGTTATTTAGTGAACGTGCCTTTGGTGAGATTTTGCGATGGATAGTATACCTTGTTAGGTGATTTTTGGTTTTTCTGTTTTCTCACGGGGGCATTAGTATACTTCTGAACTTATGCACAAGAGACTTTGGATTTTCCTACTGAGTATACTTGTATGATAAACCTACATATATAGAATTATTTTCATGTTTCTAGGTATATTATGTGGACTGTGATGTACCTTACTATTGTGGATGTTGGGGACAATTGTTCTGTCACTGATTAGTAGTTATTTTTGTATTTACTTTGGAGACTCTTTCCTTTGTATCAGTTACATTTTGAAACATTCATGTGGGATGGTTTTTGTTTTCTTTCATATATATATATAAATGTCTTGTAGTTTTTTGAGGTTGATACATCTTATCTCCTAATTTTCGTTACTATAAAAAGGGCAATGCCTCCCATTTTGTGAGATTTATATACCCTTGGTGCTGGTTTCCACCCTGGGGCCTACTGGAGGAAGGACTCGGGGGTCATTATCTCTCTTTCTTCATTGGCATCTTAGTATGGGTATCTTTGGAGGGAGGGGGTCATGACAGAATGGTATTATAGGCTGATGGTTGATAGACAGTATGAAGTTTGGAGTTAGGAAGAGTTAGGATTGCATGGGATGGTAGGAAAACAATGTTAGGTGATCTCGGTGCATGACATGGGTCAAGGAAGATTGACTAGGACATGAAATTTTAGGGCCCACCTGTGATCCGATGCAAGGCCCTGAGTTTACCAATAACCAAGTGAGGATACACTGTTTGAAGGGTGGAGAACCTAGGAAAGGTACATGCATCATAATGACTTGTGTTCTTGTTTGTATTTAGAGTTGTTGGAAATTTTAAAAAAATAACAAGTTAAAATGAACATTAAATGAAATACCATACTACTTGGGCTTTGGAGTTCCTTGTTTACTTTTCTAGCTATGACACCCAGTCGTCGTTCGCGTGTAGTGCATGCAGTGGAGGTGCATCAGGCTGACCTGATTGACCAACAGAGGTTAAATCCCATGGAGGAAGATGATTAGTGGCGGAATACACTTCATTATTTATAGCGGTAAGCTCTGGGGAAGTATGAAGGAAAAGTTTCAGATATGGAGACAAATATTTGGTTCGAGGAGCTTGTGATCACCTTCTGCTTGATCTGGGATTCGATGAAGTACCAGGTTCTATTGGTAGTGAGCCATATGTGGGGAGCTACGTGTTAGTGGTGGATTCACTATCTAGGGGAGAGGAAGGTGGATGATGTTATGTGATTCGATTTTGAGGAGTTCCGAGTGGAATTCCTTTCCTCGACTATGAAGCCTGAGAAGAGGCAGGAGCTACTCTCCCTCCAGCATGGGAGTATGTTAGTGAGGGAACTGAGGATCAAGTTCAAGGATCTCCTTTGATTTGATCCAGATCTCTTTCTTGATGAGGAGTTGACACGTGCCTATCATGGGATGTGACAAAAACAAATATAACCTAAGTTAAAATATATTATAGTGGGTTACCTAGGTTGTCTCTAGAGAGGAGTGCTCAATAATAGTGTTTGTCACATTAAATAAGAGAAATAAATGATGTTGTTTTTTTGAAATTGTTTGATTTGGAAAATACAAGAAAGAAACTAAATAAAGTAAAGAAATTAAGTTAAAGTTTTAAAAAAAATTGAAAAATGATGTGATTTAAATCAGTGATATGAAATGGTGATCAGGTTAGGGTCGGTTTTCAAATTGTAATTCTATCACAGTTCACTTTACCCAATTCTATTCTGCTAAATCATTAAGAGTGAGAATCCACAATCGTTTCTTCTCACTCCCTTGGTCAAATAAAAATGTGAGAATAAACCTTAATAAAATCTCAGGTTGGTCTACACTCCTTCCAATGTGTAATAGATTTGTATCAAATACCCCCAATTATCTTAGGCAATTCCCAATCGGGTCTTGTTTATCCCAAGTAATCAAGAACATTCACTACTCCTCACACACGTACTGGTGATCACCGAGTACTTCACCACTAAGTCCTGGTCTATTACATTGTTTATAAACCAAAACATAGTGGAGGGAGATATTTATCATTGAAAAAATATAAATAAACAACAGAATCTAAAATCAGATACAATCGTACATGATAATAAAAACTATTATAAGAAATTGAAACTGATTCGCAGAAGAGCAAAGAGGATTTTAAAACATTAATAGAAAGAACTCATGAAATAAAATATAGAAAAACTATCCTTCCCCAATCAAACAGAAGTTTACCCCACCATGGTAAGGGTAATTGTGAATAAGGGGCAAGAATAACACATTACAAGACTAAGAAGTGTAAAACAAAGAAAAGAAAGAACATAAATTTGATCCTCCAGAATCTATCCTTCAGAAGTTTTATTCTGTTATGCCCACCAGACGACCGAAAAACACTGAGGTCCCTACTTATAGAATGTTTTAAATGAAGTTTTATATCGACCCTAAAAATTTGAGAGTCATTGGACATGCGTAAAGAAAGATATGTCCGAATCAATGGACATTACTTTTCTAGACGCCAAAAAATGTTTCACCCACTCCACTTGGAAGCACAAAAAAGATGCCTTGATGAGATTAATATTTTATAAAATTTATTATGAACCATCCTTTGAATGCACTCTGTCGACACCAGATGGAATCACCTCATTCTAAGGTCAGATGAATGAGATATTATTGATTTAATGTGGTGGTTTCTATTCTTCTAGCCCAACTGATTTCTCTATTTGATTGATTTTTTTGTACCATTATGTTTCGAATTGGGTCTTGGTCCAGAAGAAAAATTTGAATCCCATGAGAATAGGAATCCTAAAAAAACAATTCACTTAAATTGGAACAATAATTTAAAAGTTATTTCTGAAAAACAGAAACTATATAAAACTGTCAATTTTACAGAATTACCCCATTTTCACATTTAAGCCCAAAATACACCAAAAACACATAAATGATGAAAATACACTCAAATTGAATAATTTAGAGGAATTAAATCATTGAAAACATATTAATAATATTGAAAATATTAACTCTATCAATTCCCCCACACTTATCACTTGGAATCCTAGACAAGTTAGAATCAAAATAAAATCAAAGTAAATTCAAAACACATATCCATGAGACCCACCAATTTGAAAACAAGAAACAAAATATATCATGCCTCGTAAAAATATATTATTTAATGTTCTTAATTTAAGATCATTAAATATATTTACTCTTAATTTATTATCCCATGCACCCAAAACATTTACCTAACTTTCATTATCTCTCATCACACAAATTTCAATTTTTTAGCAATGTATTTCTCATCCAAACTCATACAAGGGTCACCATAGGCTTGATAAATTCCTAAATCTCCACTTGATGTGATTCAAAGAAATATTTTTATAATGAGGACTTGTAAAGGTTGTTCTGTGTCTTTAGTTTGGTAGGATTTAGATGTGAAAATTTTGAGGCTGAATGAAGAGGACTTGACTATTTTTGAAGCAAAATTGCATTACTCTAATTTTCACACAAGTATGGTCTCCTATTCACTCCCCTTAGTAGAAAATAAGCTCCTTATTCATAGAATATAAAGGAATGTTCACACAGTTCATCATTTTAGCAACAAACATTTCAATCTTCTCAAATATAAAATTTCTTGAAAGCTCCAGAAAAGGCACAACTTTCTTTCTTCATTGGAAGCTCCAGAAAGGCACAACTTCTCTCATCGTGAAAGCTCCAGAAAAGTCACAACTTGCAGAAGAATGATTTTTTTCCCATAGAAATAACATCTCTTTAGAATTTTATTTTCCACCCAAAGTTTTAGAAAATGAGCTAGCACAACACAATACATCTTTCCCCACACATAAATTCAACTAGATCATGCAATTTCACTTCAAGAGCAAGTTGAATAGGGAAAATTGGCTTGTAATGTGGCTAAACTAACTGGATGTTCATGTCATCTATGGGCTACAAGGATTAAATTTACAAGGTAGGCCAAAATAAAAGGGATTATCTTGAAAATGGAGCTTTCAAACCGAAGAAATGCCTCGATAATTTAAAACGCATGTACCCCAAACCCTCAAGTTTTAAAAGGAATAAATCAAATTCTGGTTAAAACAAGCATTATTTGGTTCTCTCAAGAAGTGAGGTGAATGTAAAGAATATGAAAATAATAGGTTCATAAGCCTCACAAAAATGTGATTTCAAATATAAAGACAGTGATATGTGGCATGGAATTCAAAAAATAGAGTATTTTTCATGAAATTACCAAAGAATTGAACTTGAAACAATGTCATTTTTAGCATTCATTTAAGCTCCGTTTCATGGAATAAATTATTTCTCCCATGGAAATGGGTTTCAAAAATGTCAAAGATAATAATTTCAGTACAAAAGTTTCAAAAACACACACAAATTTAAAAATAAACACAAAAAATTTGAAACACACCTATTTTTTTAAAACAAATAGGAAATCAGACAACACATAAAAATTATAAACTACAAAGGTTCCCTCCCCCACACTTAAATAATACAGTGTCCGAAATGCATTCAAATGGATTTAAAACATAAAAATATTTGAAATTGAATAACAGAAATAAAGAAAATATAAAGGAGAGGTACGACCTGATGGAGTTTATTGATAAACAGGTTGGAGGAGTGTGATCTCCTCCATTGGCTTAGATGGCATGGTCCCAAGGAATTTCTTCAACCTGTGCCCATTTACAGTGAATGGATCCTTCACTCCATCCTTCACAATCTACACAGCACCAAAAGGATATACATGATTAACTATAAATGGACCTTCCCTCCTAGAACAAAGCTTACTTGGCATCAGCTTGAGTCTTGAATTGAATAACAACACTTTGTCTCTAGGATGAAAGTCCTTTGGTTGGATCAGTTTGTCATGAGCCACTCTTGTTCTCTCTTTGTAAATCCTGGAATTTTAAAATGTTTCCCTTTTAATTTCTTCCAGCTCCTATAACTGCAATATTCTCTCTTTCCCAACACTTTCAATATCCAGATTCATCTTCCTCACAGCCCAGTATGCCTTGTGTTTCAATTCCACAGGTAGGTGACAACTTTTCCCATAAATCAACCTATAGAGACTCATTCCAATTGGGGTTTTGTAGGCTATCCTATAATCCCATAATGTGTCTTCCAACCTTTGTCTCTAATCCTTAATATTTGGATCAACAATCTTTTCCAAAATTCCTTTGATTTTCCTATTAGTCACTTCAGCTTTCCCATTAGTCTGTGGATGATAGGGAGTTGATGTTTTATGATGCACCCCATACTTTTTCAAAAAAGCCTCTATTATCCTATTGCAAAAGTGAGTCCCTTGATCACTAATGATGGCTCAGGGAACTCCAAACCTATAAAATATTTTATCCCTGACAAAATCGCAAACAACTTTAGCATCGTCAGTCCTGGTGGCTTTTGCTTCCACCCATTTGGAAACATAATCAACAGCAAGAAGAATATAAGAATTTACAAATGAAATTGGGAAAGGTCCCATAAAATCTATTCCCAAAACTTCAAAAATTTCACAAAAATTAAGTGGCTTTTGGGGAATTTCTTGTCTCTTTGAAATATTTCCTATAAATTTTTTCACACCGTTTTCAAAATTCATGAGAATATTTGAAAAGTGTTGGCCAATAAAGTCCAGATTCTATAACCTTACTTACTATCCTTTGAGGTCCAAAGTGGCCTCTATAAGCTAATGCGTGACAAAACTTAAAGACCAATTCAATTTCATTTTTAGGCAAACATATTCTGATCATTTGGTCATTGCAAATCTTCCAAAGAAATGGATCATCCCAGATGTAATATTTAGATTCAGATTTCAGTTTGTAAATTTGGTGAGAATTTAAATGAGATTGGACCTGAGATGTTACTAGATAATTTACCATGTCATTATACCGAGGTACTTATCCTTCAATCAAGTACAACTTCTCTCCTAGAAGGTGATCATTTAGTGGTTCACTATCTAGAATTTCAACTTTAGCGGTGTTGGGTAGTCTACTTAAGTGATCAGCCACTTGGTTATCAGGTCCCTTCTTATCTTTGATTTTTATTTTGAACTCCTACAGTAGTAGAATCCATCTCACTATCCTTGGTTTTTCTTTATCCTTCTTCATCAAGTACCTAAGAGCTACATGATCTGAAAACACAATGACTTTAGTTCCAATCATATATGATCTAAATCTTTCTAAAGAAAAAACAACTGCTAAAAACTCTTTTTCTGTTGTTGTGTAGTTAAATTGGGCTGCATATAAGGTTTTTGAGGCATATGAAATGACTTGTGGTCTGCCCTCAATTCTATAAGAAATTTATGCTCCAACTTCTTGGTTTGAAGCATCAAAAAATAGCTCAAATGGTTCTTCCCAATTGGGTGGCTGCATTACTGGTGGTGTAATCAATCTCATTTTCAACTCATCAAAGGATTCCCTACATGAACCATTTAAATCTAAATCAGTATCTTTCAAAATTAATCTAGATATAGGGAGAGAAATCTTACTAAAATCTTTGATAAACCTCCTGTAGAATCCTACATGTCCTAAAAATGATCTAACATGTTTCACACAAGTTGGGTAAGGCAAAGAATTTATCACTTCTATTTTTGATTTATCAAATTCAATGCCATTCTGAGAAATGACATTCCCAAGGACAATTCCTCTCTCAACCATAAAATGACACTTTTCAAAATTCAAAACAAGGTTTTTTTCAATGAAAGTTTTCAAAACTTTTTCCATATTTTTCAAACAATGGTCAAAAGAATTTCCAAAAACTGTGAAATCATCCAAGAAAACCTTCAAGAAATATTCAATGTGATCATAAAATATACTTACCATACACCTCTAAAATGTACCTAGGGAATTACACAATCCAAATGGAATCCTTTTGTATGCAAAAGTACCGAAAGGACAAGTAAAGGAAGTATTCTCTTGATCCTCAGGAGCAATGGGTACTTGAAAATAACATGAAAATCCATCCCAAAAGAAATAATTAGTTCTACCTACCAACCTCTCTAGCATCTGGTAAATGAAAGGGATAGGAAAATGATCTTTTTGAGTGTCCTGATTCAATTTCCTAAAATCTATGCATACTCTCCAGCTATTCTGAATTCTCATAGAGATTAATTCATTCATTTCATTCCTCACAATGGTTAGGCCAGTTTTCTTTGGGACTACATGGATAGGGCTAACCCATTGTGAATATGATATTGGATAGATGATCCCAGCTTCTAATATCTTCTCAATCTCTTTTTTCACAACCTCTATCAGGGTGGGGTTCAGCCTCCTTTGGGGTTGTTTGACAGGTTTGGAATCTCCCTCAAGAAAAATTCTACGTGAGAAAATTTTTGGGTTTATTCCTAGGATATCACCTAAGATACACCCTATTTCTTGGACATTCTCTCTCAAAATCTCAATCAATTATTATTCTTAAGTTTCAGATATATTATTAGCAATTATTATTGGTAATTTCTCTCCCTCCATAAGGTAAACATATTTTAAATCGGTGGGGAGTGGTTTTAATTCTAGATCAGGAGGATGCTAAAGGGATGAAACTAAATTGAGGTTCTCCACTTCCAATGGTTTGACATCCTGAAAATAAGAAATCATATCATCTTCATCATCATTTAACAAATTATCAAAGAAATCATATTTTACCTCTTCTTCCAATAGGAAATCAGAATCTCCAAGAGTTTGGGAATCCATATGTTCAATGATATTTTTAATGGAAAAATCCTCTCCTAATGATAAAAATTCATGAAACATACCTGATTCTTCAATTGGTTCTATAACATCTTCATGGGAGAGTGAGAAGAGTGAATGATCATCTGATGGGTGCCTCATGGATTAAAAAATATTTAAGTGGACAATATTGTCTCCAAACTCCATGGTAAGTGTCCCTTCATGGACATTGATGATGGTTTTGGACGTCTTCAAGAATGGTCTCCCCAAAATGATGGGTTAGTGTGATGGAATCCTATCATCTTCCATATTCAACACATAAAAGTCAGTAGGGAATAAAAGATCTTTGACTTTTACCAAGACATCCTTCAGAACTCCTGCTAAGAAAACTGTGGATCTATTTGCAAGCTAGAACACCACTCTTGTGGGCTTCAAGTCTCCCATCTACAATGAAGTACATACTTAGTGAGGAAATACATTAATTTATGAACCTAAATTGCACAAATCATTATAGAAATTTAATGAACCAATGGTTTATGGAATAGAAAACATCCCTAGATCTTGACATTTGGTTAGCAATTGTGGTGTGATAAGGGCTGAGACACTTCTTCCCAAACTGATACTATCATTACATTTAAGTCTCCTCTTCTTGGTGCAAATATCCTTAAAAAATTTAGCATAATTTGGAATTTTTTAGTGCTTCAAGCAGAGGTATGTTGATTTCCACTTTCTGGAAGGTGTCCAAAATTTCTTTTTGCAGTGTTTCTTCTTGAAACCTATTTGATTCAATCATCCTTGATAGAAATGGAGGTGGTATATCTTTCTTCTCCCTTTTTTCCCTTTTAAATGGTGTTTCTTTTTTCTTCTTCCTTGCCCTATCCTTATCCTCCTCCTATTTCTTATATTCTTCCCGATGAATTTTCATAGAATTTTCATCATTACCAACTTCATTCTCTCCCAGATTAGGTATTATTGTTTCAAGTTAAATGGTGGATGGTGGTGGGAGTTCTTTCCCACTTCTTGTAGTTATAATAATAACATTCTATTTTAGGTTTGGGATTGTTTGGGAAGAGAGTTTACCTGGATTTTTGGTCAGAAAGTCCATGAGACTTTCAAACTTTTTGGAAAAATCTTTAACAGTGTCTTTTAGTCCTTAAAACTCAGATTTTTGTTGGTTTTGAATTAGAGGTTGTGCAATGGTGGATGGCTGCTCATAGGGTCTTTGGAGAGTGGTTGGTTTTTGGTAAGAAGTCTGGTTATAATATTGTTTCTGTTGAAATGGTGGTGGATTCTGTAATTGATTTTGGAATGGTATTTGGTTTTGAAACTGGTTTTGGTATGGGGGTCTACCTTGATTCTACTAATTTCCAAACCCATATTGGACTTGGTTAGGATCTCTCCATCCTTTATTTTGTTGGAAATGTCTTGGTTGAAAGGTTTCTTCACATGTTTCCATTCCCTATATTTTAGAACATTAGTCAGTGAAATGATCAGGTGATGAGTATAAACCACATACCTTAGTTGGTGCTTGTTGGTCACTAACTTGCTTCAAGGCCATCTATCTCACCAAAATAGTAAGATCTTCAATCACAGTTTCTAATAAGTGTGATTTATGAGAAGTGCTTACCTCATGAATATCTCTTGTTCCAATACCTCTTGTTCCAAACTACTGCGAGTTCTGGGAAATCTTCTCAATCAAGCCCTTGGCTTCTTCTGGCGACTTTTCAATCAGTGCACCTCCATATGATGCATCAAGAAGGTTTCTGTCATTTTCCAGTAGTCCTTTATAGAATAAGACAAGAAAGTTATGTTCCTAAATGGATTGATGTAGATATCTGACACATATCTTCTTAAATATCTCCCAGTACTCGTAAAGGGTTTCTCCAGATGATTGTCGTATAATGTAGATTTCCTTCTGAATGGTTGTGCTTCTATAGGTGGGGAATAATATTTGCATAAAAAATCTTACCAGGTCATTCTAGTCATGTACATATTTTGGTTGTAGGCCGTACAACCATTATTTAGCAGCTCCATCCAATGAAAACGGAAATTCCTTCCACTTAACCTGCTCCTCAGTAACTCCACGGGGTCTGAAAGTTGAGAAAACATGTGTGAACTCTTTAATGTGTTTGTTTGGATATATGCCTGCCAAAACATGAAACATTGGAAGTAAAGGAATCATATTAGGTTTCATTTCAAAATCATTTTGTAACATTGTCATTACAATTTGATTATTTTGATTAAGGAATTTTGGTGCACAGAGGTCTCTAAGAGTTAGGTTTTGATTTTCAGCCATGATGATAGGCTCAGAGTGAACACTAGAAGTTTCACCTGAGTCTGCAAGGGGAATTTCTTAAAATTCAGATTGAAAATTAATGTTTCTAATTATATTCAACAAGTTTATTTAAATTTTAGGATCTATGGGTAAAGGTTCAATTTTTTAGGTTCTAGTCATGCGATTTTGAAGAGAAAAGATGATAAGAGATAAAAGAAAAGAAAAGAAATGTTGGCGCTACCTCCCCGACAACAATGCCAAGTTTTGACACGTGCCTATCATGGGGTGTGACAAAAACAAATATAACCTAAGTTAAAATGTATTATAGTGGGTTACCTAGGTTGTCTCCAGAGATGAGTGCTCAACAATAGTGTTTGTCACTTTAAATAAGAGAAATAAATGATGTTGTTTTTTTTAAATTGTTTGATTTGGAAAATACAAGAAAGAAACTAAATAAAGTAAAGAAATTAAGTGAAAGTTTTAAAACAAATTTACAAATTATGTGATTTAAATCAGTGATATGAAATGGTGATTAGGTTAGGGTCGGTTTTCCAATTGTAATTCTATCACAGTTCACTTTACCCAATTCTCTTCTGCTAAATCATTAAGAGTGAGAATCCACAATGGTTTCTTCTCACTCCCTTTGTCAAATAAATATGTGAGAATAAACCTTACTAAAATCTCAGGTTGGTATACTATCTTTCCAATATGTAATATATTTGTAGAAAATACCCCCAATTATCTTAGGAAATTCCTAATCGGGTCTTGTTTATCCCAAGTAATCAAGAACATTCACTACTCCTCACACACGTACTGGTGATCACCGAGTACTTCAACACTAAGTCCTGGTCTATTCCATCGTTTATAAACTATAACCTAGTGGAGGTAGATATTGATCATTGAAAAAATATAAATAAACAACAAAATCTAAAATCAGATACAATCGTACATGATAATAAAAACTATTATAAGAAATTGAAACTGGTTCGTAGAAGAGCAAAGAGGATTTTAAAACATTAATATCAATAACTCATGAAATACAAAATGGAAAACCTCTCCTTCCCCTATCACACATAATTTTACCCCACCATGTTAAGGGTAATTGTGAATAAGGGGCAAGAACAACACATTACAAGACTAAGAAGTGTGAAATAAAGAAAAGAAAGAACAGAAATTTGATCCTCCATAATCTATCCTCCAGAAGTTCGACTCTATTCTTCCCACCAGACGGACAAAACACACTGAGGTAACTTATTATATAATTTTTTAAATGAATTTTTCTATCGACCCTCAAAATTTTAGAGTCATTGGACAGGTTTAAAGAAAGATATGGCCAAATCAATGGACATTACTTTTCTGGCCGCCAAAAACTGTTTCACCCACTCCACTTGGACGCGCCAAAAATATGCCTTGATGAGAATAATATTTTATCAAATTTATTGTGAACCATCCTTTTAATGTCCTATATAGTAAAAAGCTATAAGAAACACATTCTAAGGTTGGATGAATGAGATATTACTAATTTAATGTGGTGGGGTCCATTCTTCCAGCCAAACTGATTTCTCTATTTGATTGATTTTTTTGTACCATTGTGTTTCGAATTAGGTCTTGGTATAGAAGAAAAATTTGAGGGCCACTAGAATAGGAAGCCTAAAAAAAGTATTAACTTCAATTGGACCAATATTTTAAAAGTTATTCTCGAAAAACAGAAACTATATAAAACTGTCAATTTTACAGAATTACCCCATTTTCACATTTAAGCCCAAAATACACCAAAAACACATAAATGATGAAAATACACTCAAATTGAATAATTTAGAGGGATAAAATCATTGGAAAAATATTAATAATATTTAAAATATTAACTCTATCAGGAGTCTTGGGGTGAGATTCTTAGAGGAGGCACTCCGTCCTTCTCTCCAGTACGCAGTTACTCTATTCACCTTACTGACATATTTAGAGGTCTGAAAGAAGGGTGAGGTAGTTGAGAGGATGCAATCATGAGGAGGTTTTATATGACAGGGGATCCATTAGGGTTATTCTAAGGGAAAAAACCACCAGCAGGTCTTAGGCACCAGGGCCTTTGAGGTTTTGGCCGACAGGGGGTTAACCTCAGCAGTTTCCATTCTGACCTACTAGTTCTCATGCTTTTCCCATAGGCTTGGGAAAAAGGTGTTTAACTTGTGGGGGTTGGGGGAACCTTTTGAGTCAGTGCCCAATTTGAGATTAGTATAGTATAGGTTATTAGGTTCAACACCTAACACAACAACAGTTTTTAGACGGGCCGTTTCAGTGGTAGGAATAACAGACTCCTGCCCCACCAAGGGGAGACAAATTAGGTGGCGGCCATCCTCAGGGTGTTCCTAAAGGAACTAAACCCAAGCATGGTCAGAGAGGTGGACGATATCAGAGGGGTAGAGGAGCTGGGAATGGTCAGTTTCATACCGCAGAGGCAACAGTTCCAACAGGGCCATAGATCATTCGATGTACGATCAGTTTGTTCAACACTCTTGCATGTGACTTTTTAGAATTGGGAGCTTCAAAATCATTCGTTTCAACCATTATAACCCATGATTTGGGACTAGACATATAGAGACTTTCCATTCCCCTGGTGTTGAGTACACCAGTCAGAGGTCAGACCAGCTTGTTTGATATTTTTTGGGGATGTAACTGATGTTGGGGCCACATCAGTCCAGTGGGGACCTCTTCTTTCTACAAATTCAGCCATAAATTGTTATCATTGGCCTTTATCAGTGCTAAAAAAGTGATCCTAAAATGTATCTTTATCAGTGATATAATTTTATCACTGATAAAGAGACGTTTTATCAGCATTGATAAAGGCCTATTTTTATCAGCACTAAAAAACGATGATAAAGGCATGTTTTATTAGCACTTTCTATTTTAGCACTGAAAAAAAACGCCTTTATTAGTGATTTTTATCTAGTGCTAATAAAAGTTACATCCTATTTTATAATGAAACCCAAATATTCTCCTTCATTCTTGCACCCCTCAAGCTCTCGCGAATGCCGAACCCTACGCAGCTGACCCCTACGTCGCCGACCCCTCCTCCGCAGTGAACGCTCCTCCGCTACGAACCCACCTCCGCTGCGAACCCTATCTTCAATGATTCTAGCATGGGATGGTGTGAGTGATTTGAATAATAATGGTGGGAGGGTGGGGGAGTCAGAGAATGATTTTCTGACGGTGGTGTACAAATCCTGAAAGAGGAAGGCGCTGGTGGTGGGAAGCTACCAGATTCAGTGCAACTCCGGGGAC
This sequence comes from Viscum album, assembly GCA_963277665.1. Lineage (NCBI taxonomy): Eukaryota > Viridiplantae > Streptophyta > Magnoliopsida > Santalales > Viscaceae > Viscum > Viscum album. The sequence continues at coordinate 1,278,904,981 of OY728130.1, forward strand.
CAGTGGTGTGATCTTCTCGACGCCACCCCCACCAACTGATCATTTAAAAATACCAATCCTTTGTATTACCTCCCGTGATAACTTCTTCACCATATATATATATGTGACCTTTGTGTGTGATAAAATATAGAATAATATTATGGTATGGTAAACCCCTATGGGGGTAGCTTAGTGGTTTATCCTTTAGGTCTCATGGGAGGTCTCCAAAAAGAGTATTCCAGTACTTGTTCATTGTTTCATTGTAACCACCCTTCTAGAACTATTGTAATATTATGGTATAGTCAAACCAAGAATTATGATACTACTGCCTCCAAATTAATCTAAGATGAGGTTGAAACTTCTAGTTTAATCTCACACAAACTTGTTTGAGTTAATTGCATGTGAGCTTTGAAATACTTGTGCTAATCGCACAAAAGATTCGGTGGTTTTGGTTTAATATTACATCACTGTAATGTACCAGAAATTCTGTATAATTTTTTTTAATTATTTGGAATTATTTTGAGACTGTGAAATTTGACAACACATGATTCCGAGGCCCGGAGTGCCCGGAATGATCTATCAAAAAATTTTAAGCTTTAAATAGCACACATGAGCAGTTTTCCTGAAAAAGTGTAATAACTCTTAAACGAGTACTCGGATAAGAAATCTGAGGGTACCATTGTATTCAAGATGACGGGTTTACCCTAGGAGCGACTTAATTTTAGTCGGCGCATGCCTCTAGTGAGAAAACCCAAAAATGGCATAATCATAAATAAAATAATTAAATAAAATTATTTTATTTTTAAAATGATTATGACTCACGAACAGTGACTTGGATTAAAAATCTGATACCACCAATGAGCTCATGAGGGCATTATTTCCTTAGGCACATCCAAACATTGTCCGACACAGGCCAACAGTGGAAGTTAGTTTTTGGCCGTAAATAAAATTATTATGTAACAATTATTTTATTATCAAATCCATATAACTCATAAACGGTAACTTGGATTAAAAATTTGAGAGTACCATTGAGCTCGTGAGGGCGAGTCCCTCTTAAGAAGAGCCTAACCTCGACTGGAACAGGTTGAGGGTGACTGTTGATATTTTATGAACCATTTTAAGGTACATTCAGTAAATGTGAAAATGATATTTTTTATCTTTTTAACCGGTGCTCGAATTAAAAATCCGAGGGCACCGTTCAATTCAGAATGCTGGGATTCACCTAGAAATGACTTAACTTCAGCCGGAAAGAGCCTAGCGGAAAAGTTATTTTTTCAGACTTTTTGAGAAAAATAATAAAATATTTTTAAGGAAATATTTTATTTCTTTTTCTCACCATTGAGTGGTGGACGGAGACACTGTGGTGTAGTGACAAGATGCATTAACGAAGGGTCAATAATTAATCGTTTGAAACTAAAATGTTGTTATCTAAATGACTCATTTAATATGGATCATTAAATATGGATTATTTAATGAGCATCATTAATGAGCGCAATGTTGCTACGCTGATTATTTTCTTTTAAATAATCCAGCGTGTTGGAGTTTGAGGATTGAGAATTGCTAGGATTCTCTAACAAACCTATGGAAGACTTCCTTACCAATAAAGAATGATGAACCATTGACAATTTCTCTCTCCAACGAAGAACAAAGAACGAAGCAACAGACTTTAGAGGATCGGATCAAGAGGTTGAAAAACGACGACGCGAATCGCATCCTTCATGCTCAGCGGATCCAAAAAATACAAGTATGGGAATTAAATTGATTTTCTATGTGTTTTATGATTCCTCTCATCCCATTCTCGGAAAATAAAACAAACACGGATCAACCGACTAACGGGTTGACCCGCGTCTCATTTGTTCTTGCGGGTGGTTGTTACAGGGTCTTAAATTGAGGATTGTTCTTTTTAAATGATGATTGTTATCACCCATTGTTAAAACATTAACATAGAGGGTGCGTGCCAATCTAAACAAGTCCCGGACCCTCCAATGTTCTTGGTTTATGTGCTTTCTTTGTATGTGATTGGGAAACGTGGTGGCAAGAAGAATGTAAGGGCCTCTCAGTGAAGGCGGTGACCCGAGAGGCCCATAGGTGTAGATGGGAAGGAAAACAGACCACCGGAGTATCTCCGGTGTCCCATGAAAGAAACCGTCGGCACGGAACCACCAGAACGGTGGCATCGGCGACCAGCGGTGGTGACCGGTTCAATCCAGTCGCGTGGAGACAACGACGCCCGCAACCGCCGCGACCTGCTGGGCCGTGGCAGGTGGAAGGCACGGCGTTGACACGCCGTACGAGAGAGGAGCGGCCTGCTCAGGCCACTCGGCTGGACGCGCATGGCCAGCTCGTGCCGACCATTTTGGAAGACATGCCGGCGCCCTGCGGGTGCTGCCAACTGGGAGGAACTGGATTCCCAGCGTCTGGTTCGGCTCGACCGGCCCGCACCGCGCGAGCCGAGTTTTTTGGGCAGGCTAAAACCACTGTCTAGGATGAACCTACTGTCCAAGCCAAACCTAGTGGCTGAGCCAGACCTGTGAGACATGCCATACCTATGGGCGCAATGGGCCGGTCGGGCTGGACCCCTACCGGACCCGGATCCGACCGGTCCCGTTTCGCTAGAACTTTAGTAACTCGCAAACCAGATGTCCGATTGACTCGCCATAAAAAACATGAGGAACATTGCGACGAGGTGGTCATTTTTAGATACTCCACTTGAGTTTTGGTGGAAGTTGGAGTACGGCTGGGTTGGATCAGACTCGAATCCAACCAGACCCTATTTACCTTTTTGCCTATATCTTACAGACTGGGCATCCGATTGACACATCGTCTATCACATTGGAACCCTTAAGACAAGGTGTCCCTTTGAGTTAATTTTTCATGGGAATTTGTGGTAGTAGAGGTACGACCAATGGTATGAGGAGAATAATCTCTGAAACTCAAGTGCACCAAGGGCGGAAATCCTGAGGCTAACTGTCAAGTGAAGAGAGAACCTCCGTGGATCGGCATGAGAATGACCCTTTATGGATTGGTAGTAGTGAGACTCTCCATGGATCAGAAATAGAGAGACTCTCTATATATCAGCATGAGAGAGACCCTCTGTGGATCAGTAGCAGTGCAACCCTTTATGGATCGATAGTACTGCAACCCTATGTGGATCAGCAGTAGAGAGATCCTTTGTGGATCAACAGTATTGCAACCCTTCATGGATCAGAAGCATAAAATCTCAACAGAATAAAATGACCTACCTCAAGACTAATCATTGTTTTTCCTGTTCTCTAAGTTGTATACCTGGTGTGAACTGCGTCTTTTACTTTGTGCTACGTGGTTGAGGTCTTTCTTGGTGGTTATACCTCCGAGGTATTTTTCTTTGTGGTGTTTTCCTTTATGGATTATCGAGAGACCTTTGGGGGTATTGGGGTCCCTACTGAGTATTGTTATATTCACCCTTGCACGAGCTTCACCCGCACGTGTTGTGTATGGTTCATACGATCAACGTTTCAACAGAGGTGCTCAGGGGGACAAGATTGATGGACGCTACGACGGTGGAATTAGTGGCCTAGGACTAGGTGGGGCCTAGTAGGACCGGGCATGCATGACATACTACTTAGGCTTCTAGTATCTTCACTACTCTCATGATCAAGTGTGGTTTTCCACAGATGGCCATCAAAGTTGCCTTTTGTACTATACTATTTTCAATTCCTTTTTAGGTTTCTATTCTGGCCCACTTACTTTCAGTTGTACTTGTACTCAGATTTGTTTTAGTGGTATACTTGTTTTCCCTATTCAGTGTTTTGGGATATGGTTGGATGTGTGTTTATAGAGGTTTAAAGGAAATGCCTTCCCTTTTTGGGATATTCCTTTTCGGTGCTAGACACCAACCCCCAGCCTATGAAAGGTGGGCTTGGGGTAGTCAGAGCATGGGCCCCAAGGGACAGTCTTGAAAATCACCCAGCTTCCATTTGTTTTATTCATACATGACCTGAATCTAAGGAATGTATAAAATTAAATTCTTTACACAAACACCTTACATAGGTGGTTCACATAGGAATTTCTAACACAAGAATCGACATCATCTACATAATAATGAATCTATTTCTTTGTAGGTCTAATTTATGACATCACTATAATGAAAAAGTATTTCCTCAGACAAAAAATCAACATGTTATATGTTTATTTTAACAAAATATCCAATTCATAAGATTCTTCTAATCTCCACTTCACACATACAATTCTATACTTTGTAAAAATTTCTTTAACATAAAAGGACATAAATTCCAAAATAATAAATCCATTTGAGAAACCCTTCACTACTACAGAATGGGGAAATGAAGGTTCTTAGTTTTATCGGCACTAAATAGAAAGCACTGATAAAAAGAGGGCCTTTATCAGTTCTATCTAAAAGCATTGATAAAGGTGTATACTTTATCAGTGCTTTTCTTAGCGCTAATAAAAGATAGATTTATCAGTGCTATTTTTAGTGATAATAATTTTTTTAATAAAAAATATTATTAATTTATATAAAATTGTTATATTTATATTCAAAAATAATGTTTATATAATGTCTTGGACCTATCCGGTCAATTACTTTGTGAAAATCTAGTGTTTGAAGTGTTCTGGGAGGCAACGGTATCTCATTTCAAGAGTTTTTCAAAATTACACTTTTTCCATTGGTAGGTCAGGGTGTCAGTAGAAGAGGGTGTTGATAGGTCACGACATTGGTAGGCCGCAACATTGGTAGGTCAGGGAATCAGTAGGCCAAGACATTATTAGGCCAGGGTGTCGGTATGCTAGAGCATTGGTAGAGCAATGCGTCGGTTGGTCAGGGCATCTGTAGGCCAGGGCATCGGTAGGGCATGGCATCAGTAGGTCAAGCGTCAGTATGTTTCATCAGTATGTCACATCGGTGGGTCACATCGGTAGGTGCCATCAGTAGGTGGTATCATTAGCTCATTTCAGTATCTCATGTCAGTAGCTCAGTGTCTCTAGCTCAACGTCGGTAACTTGTGTCAGTAGCTCGCATCAATAGCTCATCGTTGGTGGCTCAACATCAGTAGCTCGCATCGGTGACTTGTTATCGGTGGGTTATATCGGTGAGTCACATTGGTGACTCACCATCGGTGTCTCAACGTCAGTATCTCACGTCAGTAGCTCAGTGTAAGTGGATCAGCATCGGTAGCTCAACATTGGCACCTTAACCATTGGTGACTCATTTTGTCAGTTTTCCAAAATTTCTAGTTCTCTCAGGTTTTTCCAGTTTCACCCCTTTTATGTTTTATTTGACGTTAAATGAGTTACCTACCATGTTTGACTGTTTCTGAAGCTGATTCCACCATATTCGAGGATAATTATTATATCTTTAATATTATAACATGCCGAGATCTTTGAAATATCTAAGCCATGTGGTCATGACCATGAACCACCTTTTAAGTACTTTGAATTTATCTCACTTCCATTGATATAGGATCTAGCTCTTCTAAACTGAGATCTTATCTTCCTTTTGTGTTTCCATTATTTTCTCTCAGTATACCCAAAACCTTTCTTCCCTAAGGAGTCGCATCCATGCTGTAGCTGTGAATCAAGTTTTCCCTGGGAGTTTTCATATTGTTTGCATGACCCTCTGTTTTGGTGCAAGAAGAAATTTTTTTCACCTATTCTTCAAGGTAGAAATTTTTATTTCACTCTTTCTTGTACATCATACAGGCTGGCTATGTTGATGTATCTTTGTGAATATAGTAGAGTCCCAATTTATTATAAAGTCTATTATGATAAAATACAGACCTGTTATGATAATTGGTTTTGTTACCTTAGTAATAAATGAAGGGCGGGGAAGATGATGACGATGTTTGTGCTGTTTTATCTATTATCTTTGATCCATGTTGTGAGTTGTATGGGTTGCTTCCTTATAAAAATCATGGCTGTTGGTGGTCTCTGTTTTCACACCAGACTCATGAACACTTGTTGTTAATCTTCCATTGAACTACTGTGAACATGAAAACTTGATTAATCTCCTATATCCGGTTGATTAAATGGATGATTTAGGATCAAACTTGTTCTGTGATCACCCTTGAATTATCAAAGTGGAATCAAAGAATAAGGGTTACTAAATCTGAATACACCTTGTTGTACAGTGTGGATGTGTGCTGTGTATAGTTTTGTTCGACCTTGTGTTTGTGATGGTTATATGGTGTTGTGGCTATGAGTATGGGGTGGTACCCGTGGTGTAATGGAATCTCAGGTAGAGTTTTGGTTGATTATGGAACGGATGAACTTGTTATGCAGTGGGACTGCATCTGGGCTGTGTTATGGTTGTTAGGGCATGGTATGTTTTTGCAGTAGGGATGCTGAGTATAGTTGTGATGAGGTGAGTTATGGGGTTTGTCTATAATTTGGGGGTTTTCTTATTGAGAGAAAGGACAGGGTGACATGACTTTGAAGAATGATAATGGAAGTGGTTGGCTTGGGTTTTAGGTGGGGAGGAAGCGTGAAGGGGTGTTTTCCCATTGTCTTCTTCCTCTATTTGGCTTGGTTGTGAGGCTGGTCATGTGATGTGGTTGTTTGTTACCCAGGTAGGGATGGAATAATTGTTAAATGATTAATAACATCAAAATTTTTGGGTGTTAAGTGAATTTATTTTATCGAATTCGTAAGTGACCGTCATTTATTCTGATACGTGCATTTAGAGGTAGCAACAAAGTTGTAAGTATCATAGGGTGATTTTTTTCTGGGAGAAACCATAGGTTGGGCTTAGTTTTTGGTACATATATATACTTGTAGTTCATTGTGATTTCTATACGCACCCCACCCGTGTTGAGCACTACGTTCCAAACACCCACATTGTTATGGGGGAGGGTGTAATTTCCCAACATCTCGATGGGAGGATGGATAGCTGGTTATTGGATCTTCCCTACTCCCTCTTCTATGAATTGTTATCCCAAGACTCTTCAGGCAGGTTGTGGTGTAGTTGTAAGGCCCAGGTTTTTACGTGTGAGGTGTTCTTCCCATGTGTCTTCGAGATGAGTTGTGTTGTACTTCCCAAGTGTCTTCGGGATGAGGCCTTGGTGTTTTTGGGTAGGGTGTGGTATGGTTGAGGGCTAGGTGTTTGCGGATGGGATGTGGTTTGTGGACCAGGTGTGTGCAGGCAGGTTGTGATAGTGGGGATTATGGAATAGAGTGGTAGCATATGGATGTTCTCTATTAGGGATGAACATTTAACCAGTGTGAAGTGGTGTGGGGTACCCTATCATTGTTGTGCTTATTATATTACTATACCTGACTTGTGTTATTTGGTGATCATGCCTTTGATGAGATTTTTGGATGGATATTATACCTTGTTAGGTGATTTTGGGTTTTTCTATTTTCTCATGGGGGAATTAGCATGATTATCCACTTATGAACAAGAGAATTTGTCTTTTCCTATTGAGTATACTTGTATGATCACCTTATATATATAAAAATACTTTCAGGTTTTTAGGGTGATTATGTGGATCGTGATGGACCTTAATAACTCAGACATTGGGGACAATTTCTGTGTCACTTCTTAGTTTTTATTTTGGTATTTACTTTGGAGACTCTTTCCTTTGTATCAGTTACATTTTTAAACATGCATATGGGATGGTTTTTGTTTTCTTTTATATATATATACATGTATTGAAGTTGTTTTAGGTTGATACATCTTATATCTTGATCTTGGTTACTATAAAAGGGTAATGCCTCCCATTTTGTGAGATTTATATACCATTGGTGCTGTTCGCCACCTTGGGGCCTGTTGGACACGAGACTCAGGGGTCATTATATCTCTTCCTTCATTTCCAGCTCAGGAGGGGAATCTTTGGAGGGAGGGGGTCATGACAGAATGGTATCAGAGACTGATGGTTGAGAGACAAGATGGATTTTGGAGTTAGGCATAGTGAGGATTGCATGGGATGGTAGGGAAATGGTGTTAGTAAATTTTGGTGAGTGACATAGGCTAGGGAAGACTATCCAGGACATGGGATTTTAGGTCCCCTCATGATCTGATGCAAGTACCCTGAGTTTAACGAACGACCAAGTGAGGCTACACTAGTTGTAGGGTAGAGACCCTAGGAAAGGTTCACGCACCATAATGACCTGTTTTCTTGTTTTTCTTTAGTGTTTTTGGTAATTAAAAAAATTGTTAAAATGAACCTTAAATGAAATTCTATATTACTCAAGATTAGGATTTCCTTGTTTACTTTTCCATTTATGGCACCTAGTCATCGTCTATGTGTAGTGCGGGGAGTGAAGGTCCAGTAGGCTGGCTCAGTTGACCGACAGAGGGTTAATCCCATAAAGGAAGATGATCAGTGGCAGAAGACACTTCATTCTTTCTAGTGGTAGACTTTGGGGAAGTACGAAGGTAGAGTTTTAGATATGGAGACAGAGAGTTGGATTGAGGAGCTTTTGATCACCTTCAGCTTGATCTAGGCTTCAACGAAGTACTGATTTCTATTGGTAGTGATATAGATTTAGGGAGCTATGTGTCAGTGGTGGACACTCTATCTAGGAGAGAGGAAGTTGGATGATGTTATGTGAGCTGATTTTGAGAAGGAGTTCTGGGAGGAATTCTTTTTCTCGACCATGAAGGCTGAGAAGAGGTAGGAGAGACTCTCCCTCCAGTAGGGGAGTATGTTGGTGATGGAACTAGTGATCAAGTTCAAAGATATCCTTTTCTTTTCTCTGGATATATTTCCTGATGAAGAGTCTCAGGCAATATACTTATAAAAGGCGCTCCGTCCTTCTCTCTAGTATGAAGTTACCCCCTTCACCTTACTGACATACTTAGAGGTCCAAAAGAGGGCTGAGGTAGTTGATAGGATGAACTCACAAGGAGGTCTACCATGAGAGGGGATCTAGTAGGGTTTTTTTGAAGGGAAAGGAAACCAACATCAGGTCTTAGGAACCAGGGGCTTTGAGGTTTCGACCGGTAGGGGGTCAACCTCAACAGTTTCTATTCCAACCTACAGGTCCATGGGGTTTTTCTATAGGCTTGGGACTGAGGTGTTTTAATTGTGGGGGATATGGGAACCTTCATAATCAGTGCCCAATTTGAGCTCATTATGGTGGAGGTGGGAAGGTGCAGCACCCACCTCAGTAGTAGTTGCCGGGCAGGCCGTTTCAGTAGTAGGGACAATAGGCTCCTACCCCACCAAGGGGAGATGGAGTAGGTGGAGGCCGACCTCAAGGTGTTCCTTAGGTACCTTGACCCGAGTGTGGTTGGGGAGGTGGCCAACAATAGAGGGGCATAGGATCTAGGCATGGTCAGTTGCACACCACAGAGGCAACATCTTCAGTAGGGCCGAAGATCGTTCGAGGTATGATCAATTTTTTCAATACTATTTCTTGTTCCTTGTTTGATTCGGGAGCTTCACACTCCTTCATTTCACCCAGTCTATCCCATGCTCTATTACTAGACCTAGAGATAATTTCTATTCTCCTAGTGTTGAGTACACCAGTCGGAGGTCAGACCATCTTGTTTGATGCTTTCTAGGGATGTAGACTGATGTTGGGGCTGCATCAGTCCAGTAGGGACCTATTCTTTTTACAGATGAATCCATATGATTTTATCCTCAACATTGACTATTTGTACTCTATGCATGCCTTTATCAACTGATTCTGGTGGAGATTCATGTTTTAATATGTGGATAGCCAACATGTGTCTTTCATTGGTGAGCAGAGTTATCAAGTGGGAAACCGGTGTGTGGAGGCTCTTCTTTCTTTATTGGCTGAGCTGTCAGTAGAATTGGTGGATGGTGAGATGGTAGAAGTTCCTAGAGTTGTTGGGGGTGTTCAAAGTTATTTTTTCTGAGGAGGTTGTGACTTGAACCCCACGACATGATGTTGAGTTCGGGACAAATTTGCATCCCGGTGCTTCTCCAATTTCTATGGATTCTTATCGGATGACACATTCTGAGCTACTATAGACAAGGATTTAAATCGATGATCTGATGAAGAAGGGATTTATCTGGCCCAGTGTGTCTATGTGGTGTGCTCCCATGTTGTTCTCAAAGAAGGGGGATTATGGTATGAGTTTATTCATAGAATACCAAATGTTGAATCAGGTAACGATCAAGAACCATTACCCTCTCTCTAGGATAAACGATATATTCGAATAAATAAGGAGAGAAAATTGGTTCTCTAAGATTGATATGCGGTCTGGATATTACTAGTTGCAGGTGAAGGATGATGACATCCCAAATAATGCTTTTAGGTGTAGGTATGGGCACTTAAAGTTCATGGTAATTCCATTCAGTTTTACGAATTCACCAACCATGTTCATGGGGATTATTAAGTCTCTATTCCATGAGTTCCTCAACTAGTTCATCATTATGTTCATCGATGAAATCCTAATCTACTCAAAGTCAAAGGAGGAGCATACTGAGCATCTTATAACTTTCTTGGAGGTTCTTTAACACCACCATATCTATGGGAAGTTGTCTAATTGTAAGTTCTGGCCAAGAAAGGTACACTTCCTTGGGAATGTGGTGTCTCAGCAGGGTGTAGAAGTGGACCCATCGAAGGTTGAGTCAGCTATTTATTGGGAAGCACCTAGGAATTTGGAGGAAGTTCATATCTTCCTTGTACTAGTAGGATATTAGTAGAGATTTGTACCCGATTTCTCTTGAGTTGTATTTCTGTTAATATCTTTGACCAAGAAATACCAGGCCTTTGTGGGGAGTGAGCAGTGTCAGGAATCTTTCAACTATCTAAAGGGGAAGTTGGTTAGTGCTCTAGTGCTCTGGTTTCCAGAGGAAGGGGTGACGTTTGAGGTGTTCTGTGAAGCTTCTCATCTAGGCTTGGAATGCTTTATGATGCAACAATGGGGAGTTATATCTTATGGATCTATGCAATTACATCCCCATGAACGTAACTATGCCACCCATGATCTAGAGCTAACATCAATCATGTTTGAAATGAAGTTATGGAAGCATTACCTCATTGGGGAGTATTTTTTGGTCTTCACAGATCACAATATCTTGAGGTATATCTTCTCTTAGTGAGATATGAAATTGCGATAGCATAGGTGGATGGAGTTTCTACAAGACTAAGAATTCAAAATATCTTACACCTGATACCTTGAGTAGGAAGTCACAGAGAGAGGTAGTCCGGGAATCTGCAGATGCTTGGAATAAAATTAAGGAGTTTTCTACCTTGTGCTTAGATATAGAAATGGATGGTGATAGAGGTTTTATATTTCAGATGATAATGCGGTCATCTTTGAAGCATCAGAATCAGATGTTGTTCCATGGGAAGCTATTTGTCCCTGTGGCGATGTGAGAGGGAGTTCTATGTGATTTTTAAAACTCACCCTTAATGGTACACCCAGGAGTTTCCAAGATGTACCATGACTTGAGAGATCATTTTTAGTGGCCCAGGATGAAGTAGGAAGTGGAAGAGTTTGTGGCGAAGTGCTTAGTGTTCCAGTAGGTGAAGGCTGAGCATCGTGTTCTCAGTGGTTTTTTACATCCCCTAGTATTCCTTGAGTTGAATTGGGATGAAATCTCAATGGATTTAGTCACAATATTACCCAGGACTCAGGGAGTATGTGATGTTATCTGGGTAGTAGTGGATTAGTTGATGAAATCAACTCACTTCTTAGCAATTAAGGAGTTGGGCGTAGTGGATGCCAACACAGAAGTATGTGGATGAGGTGGCTAAGCTACATGAAGTTATGAGATCCATCATCTCAGATAAGGATACACATTTTACCTCAAGAGTCTACAGGGGATTTCAGTGTGCTTTTGGAACTCAGTTATGCCTCAACACTACTTTCCACCCTCAGACAGATGGGAAAACAAAGCAGACCATCCAAACGTTGGAGGATATGTGATAAAACACATTTTTATTGAATATTTTATTGATAATTAATGATTTAATTTCATCACATTGTTTTAAATATGTTTATTTATAAAATATTTGGGATTAGTCCATTCATTTGAAAATATGGTGAAAATTCCAGTTTTACCCTTTAAAATTCACTATAGAATTTCGAACATAAATATTTTAATATGAATTATTTAAACTCAAAAATTTTGTAAATATATTCATTAATTAATTGGATAAAACTTTCATTCAGGACATTGGAGCTAAATCATGCATTTGATGGGTGAAAATGGGCCATGAAGTCAAAGTTGGGCTGGACTCACCAGACTAGACATTGGTTCTGTATTTGGGACATAACTTATACATCTGTGCATAGATTGAGCCCAAATTTGTAGAGGATATCTAAAAATAATTTTATCACAAGTCATAATTCTTTAAGGACAGATGATTCCTGCTTTTTGGTAATCAAACAAGTGGTGGAACATGGATTAATTTATTTGGCCGAATTTCCCCATTCACACTTGAAACCTATTTAAACCCAGCCTCCCCTCCACTCTATAAATTGGTGTTTTTCTCATTTTTAGGGGTTTTTACGTGCCTTATAGGATTGGGAGTAGAGTTTAAGTGGTTCTTTTCCATTTAAATTATCCATTGGAGGAGTTAATCTTTCAAGCTAGGATCTCCTCCAAAATGCTCTTCTCTTCCTCTTCTTTGTTGTATTGTTTTTGTTCTTTCAATAAAATTCTTATCTTATCTTAAATTTATTTTATTTTTATAAATTTTATTATTATTTTATCTTCTTATTTGGACTTAAATTCTTTATTAGAATCATGATTGGGTTATATCCATTATAAACCATTGCAAATGCAATTCGCTTCTACGATGATTACACCACCCATGGAAGAGTAGTCTTTTTAGTAATCAATTTATCTCTTACCTTATTCATTAATTTATTTTAAATAAATGGGATAATTTAATTCACTTAATATTATATATAATTGAGTTTTAAATTTAAATTAAACTAAGCAAGAAATTGAACAATCGACACAAAAACACGTGAGGTCAAGATTTTGTGTAAATTGTAAGAGTGCGAACTTAATCAGTAATACAAGACCACACAAGATAAGTTTGTAGAGTTAAAATATAATCAATAAAATAAATTAATCATCATTTAAAAAGTGGATAAGTCCTATAATTAACCACTGAACATAATATAACCTTAGAACATCAATCAAAGCAGGGTGCTGCTATTGCATGTTCCGAAGCTAGCCTAGGGTTTAAGTAATTACATCTTTGTGGATAAGTTAACTCCCATAGGGTTTGAGGGTTAAAAAATTAGGGTATTATAATTAAGTGGATATTAATTTAAATGATAATGATTAATAAGTAAATTAATAGGTATATTTAGATCAATTACGCCTTTAAAATATTTTCTAAAAAAACATATTCTTGTTGTGTCATTTTAATCGAACTTCATTAAAAAAAACAATCTTCTTCCAGAAAAATTCATCAAGATTTATAATTGGTAGAAAAATTCCCCAAACTTTTTATGTAGTGTGTTTTATTCTCTTTTATTTTATTTTCATAATACCTTGAATAAGTTGTTTCAATTACTGCCTCTTTGATAGATGACCTTGGTCAGCCACTCTGCTGCACTTAAGTACCCAAAAAACCATTAATCATTTGAGGGAGCCCATGAAAGCGCCTTTCAATATGTTGTGGGTGTGTGTTCTTAACTTTTGAGGATATTGGGTGTGACACTTTCCCTTTGTTGAGTCTTCTTACAATAATATCTATCACTCTTCCATTGTAATGGATCCATTAGAATCCTTGTATGGGAGACCATTTTGTTCACCATTGTGCTGGATAGAGGCTGGGGAGACAGATGTTCTTGGCTCTGAGGTAGTGTAGATCATGACAGATAAGGTTTAGCTCATGTGTGAGAGGATGAAGGAAGATCAGGATCGTAAGAAGTTGTATGATGATTGTATGAGGAGGCCCTTGGAGTTCAAGGTTAGGGACCATATGTTCTTGAATGTTTCCCCTCAACATGGAAAACATAGGTTTGGTGGAGGGAGAAAGATTTCTCCTAGGTTCATCAGACCCATTGAGGTGTTGAGATGAGTTTTTGAGATGGAGTACCAAATTGAATTTCCACCACAGTTGGATAGGATCCATGAAATATTCCACATCTCCCAGCTTCACTAGTATCTACACGATGACTCCCACATCATTGGTTGGGGAGAGTTAGATATTGAGGAAAAAAACATTCATGGAGTGGCCCATGGAGATCTAGGATCGTCTGGAGAAGGTGCTACATGGATATGCCATTCCCTTGGTTCATGTGTTATGGATACATGGTGGACTAAAAGAGAGTACTTGGGAGAGGGAATTGCAAATGCGTGCCCAGTACTCGGAGTTGTTTTGAGTTTTTCTTTGTCATGTTTTTCTTTGTAATGATTGAACCTTGTTTTCTATGAGATGAGTTGTTTCCTTGTTCTGTAATGTGTGATAATACTTGAAATATGCAGAGGGGAGGACCTGATCCCTAATCAAGATGCATTAATGAAGATGTGATTAAACCCATGCGGGTGAGTCAGTGCTTCCCAAAGAAGATAATATATTGACATGAAGGAATGTATTCCTTGATTCATGTGTTCAGGCAGTGTGTCTTTTGGTGCTTGTGTGGTGTGTCTTATGGTCATTTGGGATAGTACATTTCAGGAGAGGTTTTCCTGGATTTCGAGGTTTTACTTCACCTTTGTAACCAACAGGGTGGTTTATCCTTGAGAGGTATCTTATGAGGTGTTTTTTCAGACCCTTATGGGTTTGGTTTTGAATTCTTGAGGGAGATAATAGTTTTAGAGGTATCTAATGTAATATAATGAACCTCTATGGTACATTCCTTTGTGAAAATCAAATGTTTGATGTGTTTTTTGAGGCAATGGTAGCTCATTTCAAGATTTTTCCAAAATTCCAGTTTTTCCATCAGTAGGTTTGGGAATCAGTATGTTAGGGAATTGGTAGGTCAGGGAATTGGTAGGTCAGGGCATTAGTAATTTGGGGCGTCAGTAGGTCAGGGCGTCGGTAGGTTAGGGCGTCGGTAGGTCCAGGCGTCAGTAGGTCAGGGCGATGGTAGGTCGGGGCGTCGGTAGGCCAGAGCGTTGGTAGGATAGGGCGTTGGTAGTTTGGGCATCAGTAGGTTCCATTAGTAGGTGGTATCAATAGCTCATTTCAGTAGCTCACATCGATAGCTCAGCATTGGTAGCTTAGAGTTGTTAGCTTAGCATCGGTGGCTCAGTGTTGGTTGCTCACATTGGTGACTCGCTGTCAGTGGGTTGAGTCGGTGAGTGGTGTTGGTGACTCTCCATCAGTGGATCAACATCAGTATCTCATGTCGGTAGCTCAGTATTGGTGGCTCAGTGTCGGTAGATCAACATTGATGCCTCTTCCATTGGTGACTCATTTTGACAGTTTTCCAAAATTTCTAGTTCTCTTGAGTTTTTACAGTTTCACCCCTTTTATGTTTTATTTGACATTAATGAGGTACCTATCATGTTTGACCATTTATAAAGTCTTATCCACCATATATGAGGAGAATTATTATATCTTTAATATCCTAACATGCTGATATATTTGAAACGGGAAAGCCATGTGGTCTTGACCACAACCTGACTTTTAAGTACTTTGAAATCATCTCACTTCTGTTGATATAGGATCTGGATCTTCTAAGCTAAGATCTTATCTTCCCCATGCGTTTCCATTATTTTCTCTCAGTGCACCTAGAACCTTTCTTCCCTAAGGATTCACATCCGAGCTGAATCCATGGATCGAGTTTTCCCCAGGAGTTTTTCTTACTGTTTGAGAAACCCTCTATTTTGGCACAAGAAGGAATTTTGGTTACCTATTCTTAGAGGTAGGAAATCTTCTGTCTCTCTTTCTTGTGAATTATGTGGGGTGGGTAGGCTAATATCTCTTTGTGAATACAGTTGAGTGACAATTTCTTATAAAGTCTATTATGATAAAATACGGTCCTGTTACAATAATAGGTTTTGTTACCTTAGTAATAAATGAGGGGTGGGGAAGATGACGATGATGCTTGTGCTATTTTATATGTTATCTTTTATCCATGTTGTGAGTTGTATGAATTGTTTCCCTATGAAAATAATGGCTGTTGGTGGTCTCTGTTTGTGCACCAGACTCATGAATGTTTTTTGTTAATCTTCTGCTGAGAAGATGTGAACATGAAAACTTGATTAATCATGTATATCCGATTAATTAAATGGATTACCAAGGATCAAATTTGTTCTATGATCACCCCCTAATTATAAAAGTGGAATTAAAGAATAAGGATTGATAAATATAAATACACATTACTATATGGTGTGGCTGTGTTCTGTGTATGGTTCTTTTCGACCTTATGTTTGTGTTGTTCATGTGATGTTGTGGCTGGGAGTGTGGTTGTGTGTATGGGGTGGTATCCATGGTGTAATGTAATCTCAGGATGAGAGTTTTGGTTGATTGTGGAATGAATGAACTTTTTATGCAGCGGGACTGCATCTGGGATGTGTTATGGTTTTTGAGGCATGGTATGTTTGTGCATCGGGGCTGCCAAGTATGGTTGTGATGAGGTGAATTATGGGGTTTGGTTCAAATTGGGGGTTTTCTTGTTGAGAGAAAGGATAGGGAAACATGACTTTGAAGAATGATAATGGCAGTGGTTGGCTTGGGTGCTAGGTGGGGAGGAAGTGTGTGGGGTATTTTCTCATAGTTTTCTTCCTCTGTTTGGCTTGGTTGTGAGGCTGGTTGTGTGCTATAATTGTTAGTTTTCTGGGAAGGGATGAAATAACTGGTAAATTCTTAATAACGTTCAAATTATTGGCTATTAAGCAGCTTTCTTTTATCAAATTCATAAGTGACCGTCATTCATTCTAATATGTACATTTAGAGGTAGCAACAAAGTTGGTAGTATCATAAGGTGATTGTTTTCTTGGAAAACCCATAGGTTGGGATGAGTGTTTGGTACCTATATATATATGCTTGTAGTTCCTTGTGATTTCTATACGCATCCCACCCATGTTGAGCAATACATGCCGAACACCCCCATTGTTATAGGGGAGGGTGTCCTTTCCCAACATCCTAGTAAGAGGATAAATGGATGGTTATTGGATCTTTCCTTCTCCCTCTTCTAGGCATTAGTATCCCAAGACTCTTTGGGCAGGTTGTGGTGCGGTTGTGAGGCCTAGGTGTCTACTGGAGAGGTGTGCTTCCCAGGTGTCTTCGTGATGAGTTGTGTTGTGATTTCTAGGTATCTTTGGGATGAGTCCTAGGTGTTTTTGGGTAGGGTGTGGTATGGTTGAGGCCTATGTGTTTGCAGGAAGGATGTGGTTTGCGTCCCAAGTGTGTACGGACAGGATGTGAGAGTGGGGCTTATGGAAGAGCGTGGTAGCATCCAAAAGTTCTCCATTAGGGATGAGAAGTTAACCATTGGGAAGTGGTGTGGGGTACCCTATCATAGATGTGCTTATTGTATTATTTTATCCGACTTGCGTTATTTGGTGAGCGTGCCTTTGGTGAGATTTTGGGATGGATAATATACCTTGTTATGTGCCTTTGGGTTTTTCTATTTTCTCACAGGGGCATTAGTATACTTATCCACTTGTGCATGAGAGACTTTGTCTTTTCCTACTGAGTATACTCGTATGCTCACCCTACGTATATAAAACTGTTTTCAAGTTTCCAGGGAGATTACATAGACCATGCTGGACCTTACTAGCTTGGACGTTGTGGATAATTGTTTTATCACTGCTTAGTTTTTATTTTGGTATTTACTTTAGAGACTCTTCCCTTTTTATCAGTTACAATCTGAAACATACATGTGAGATAATTTTTGTTTTCTTTCACACACACACACACACACACATATATGTACATGTCATGGAGTTGTTTGAGGTTGATACATCTTATCTCCCGATCTTGGTTACTATAAAAAGGGCAATGCCTCCCATTTTGTGAGATTTATATACCCTTGGTGCTGGTCACCACCCCAGGGCCTACTGGAGGCAGGACTCAGGGGTCATTATCTTTCTTCCTTCATTGCCAGCTCAGGAGGGGCTTCTTTGGAGGGAGGGGGTTGCGACAGTTCATTTGTATACATTAAATAAAAAACACATGTTTATAATTAATATATATATTTTAATAATTCATATATATATATATATAATGTTTTAAGAAAAGTATTTCTAAGATTACTATTAAATAAATAAATAAATAAATATATTTAAATAATTATAAGATTATAATAAATTTCATTAAATGGTAAATATATTTATCAGAGTTATTAGATTTATTAGATTTATTTGATTTATTATATTCATTATATTTATTATATTTATTATATTTGTTATATTTATTATATATTTATCATGTTTATTTATAATTAATATATATAAATACCTTTTAAATATATATATATTTATAATTATAATTATTAAATAAATATATATGTTTCTAATGAATTTGGTCAATAAATATATTGATCATGCCCTAGTGAGTATACTTGATGAGCATATATGTTATTATCATCATGAATTAATGTTCATTTATACGTTACACCCTTCTTATTATTCATGTTGTCCATATTTGATGACTCGTTTTTTATTATATATACTTTACTAGGTATATGATTAATTCATGTTACCCATATGAACCATTATATATTTTTTCAAAAAAACTTATAAAATTATATTAAATATATTTAAATAATATATATATTTATTATATTTATAATTATTAAATTTTAATTATATATAAATACTTTTTAAATATATATATTTGTAATTATAATTATAACTACACATATATTTAAATAATTATAAAATTACAATAAATACATATATTTTAATTATATATATATAATTATATACAAATATTTATAAATATATTTATTTATAGTTATAATTATAACTATAAATAAATACATATATGTAAATAATTATAAAATTATAATAAATATATTTATCATACTTATAAAGTTATAAATATATATAATTAAATAAATATATTTATAAATATATTAAAATATTTAAAAATAAATACAAATAGTTATAATTATAATTCCTAAATAAATATGAATATATTTAAATAATTAAAAATTATAATAAATATATATTAATTACATATATTTATATACAGATATATATAAATAAATACAAATAGGTATAATTATAATTCTAAATAAATATAGATATATTTAAATAATTGAAAAATTATAATAAATATATTAAATATATATATTTATAAAATTATAAATATATTTATTATAATTATATAATTATATATATATAAATATTTATTTATAATTACAACTATAAATAAATAAATATTTATTTATAATTACAACTATAAATAAATAAATATTTATTATAATTTTTAATTAAAAATAAATAAATATTTATTTATTGTTATAAATATAAATAAATATATATTTATTTAAATAATTATTAATTTATAAAAAATATATTTATTATTTTCATATATAATGTTATATATAATTAAATATATACATTTATAATTATATACAAATATTAATAAATAAATAAAAATATTTATATTTATATTTATAATTATAAGTAAATATAGATATATTTAAATAATTATAAAATTATAATACAAAATTAATTATATATGTTAATAAAATTATAAATATTAGAAATATAAATTTGTTATAATTTTATAATTATTTAAATAAATAAATAATTATTTATAATTATAATTATAAATAAATATGTATTTATTCAAATAAGTATAAAATCAGAAGAAATATAGTTATATATAGCTATAATCTTATAAATATATATAATTAATATATTTATTATATATATTTATAAGATTATAAATATAATAAGTATATTTCTTATAATTTTATAAATATAAATAAATAAATATTTATTTATAGTTATAATTATAAATAAATAAATATATATTTATGATATATATAATTTTATAAATATATATAATAATATAAATAAATTATTAACATTATATCTTTATCAGTGATTTTTTAGAGCTGATAAATGCATTTTTTATCAGCGCTTTCTGTTTTAATGCTGATAAAACACACCTTTATCAACACTTTTTAACTAGTACTGATAAAAGGTTCAACCACTTTTATAAAGAAACCTGAACAATCTCCTCCATTCTCACACCCCTCAAGCTCTCGTAGAAATTGAACCCTATTCCATTGAACCTTCCTCCGCTACGGACCCTCCTTCGCTGCAAATGTTCCTCCACCACGGACCCTGTGTAATGTCCCGGTTCCGGAAGCAGCCCAGAGGCACCCCGTACCCGGTTGGTCACATGGCCCTAAGCGCATTTCCCCTAACGCTTGAGGCTACTGACTAGAAGCGAGGGCCTTGGGTGTGATAGTGGGGAAACTATGCCCTCATTAGCAGAGTAACACAGTAGAAGATAAACAGATAACAATAGAGGAATCAGTAATAATATCAAAAAAACAAGAAATAGTAGAAGACTGAAGAAATAAATAGCTGGAGCACATATATAAAAATTATGCATGATACATATGTCCAGTAAAGCATCCAAACATGTCACAATAAATACAGTACTAAACCAAAGTACAAGAAAAACATTAAACAGCTCTACAACATCGCTAGCCAAAGCTTGGTCCCATGCTCTCCAGCTCCAAGCAGTCAAGTACCGAAAGTAGAAGGGCGCTTTCCCTTATCTATACCTGCTACAATATAATCTGTTTGGGCCCAAAAGCATGACCCAAATAGGGTGTGAGACTAAATCCCAGTAGGCAACCACCACGATATATGTGCCTAACAATCAATGAATATATATGGCAGGTAATAAGAAAAAGAGGCAGTAAACAAGGAAGTACTCAACAGTAAACATTCCTACAGTTCAAAGCATTCAGTTCCACAGAGCAAGTAAAACGATAATTACAAACAGGTAAACCTCTAGGATATACTCCCAACCTATCCCCTCTGGTCCTACCTAGCAACCACAAACAACCCTCTGGGAAGTACACATAGTCTAACCCCTCTAGTTTATCTTTTGTAAAGTCTCTCTAAGGAAGCACTCAATGTCAATTCCCCTTATAGCCAAGTATGAATAAAGACTCTCTGAGGAAGCACTCACCGTCAATTCCCCCTATAGTCTTTTAACAGAAACTACAAGCACTCTAGGGAAGCACTCAACATCAATTCCCCCTGTGGCCTCATAACGTAACTATAGACCCTCTGAGGAAGCACTCAACGTCAATTCCCCCTATGGTCTCGCAGCGTGATTAAAATAATGGACACTCTAGAGAAGCCCTTACATCTATTCTTCCTATGGTCCACTACACTAGGTTCTCACAGCCCTGTGTAAGTCAGAAAAACATGGAAAATCATATCGGCCAAAGTAAACCTCAAGAACTACTTGGCTAACAGTCTACAACATAATAGAATAACAGATAAGCAATATCACTCCATCCTACAATACTAGGCATGGAAAGCAAACAACAACCTAACAGGAAAACTATACCAACTAGTCATAAAAAAAATATGCATGGGTAAACACTTCCAAATCATAGAAATTAACCATATTCTCATTCAATTAACCTCTATTCAAGCATATAAGCATAGCAGGTAAACAACTGGGCTAAATCAGTAAACACGCAATACCTCGTTCAAGGATATTGGGAAATTTTGCACATATAACTCAAAGAATTTAAATGAAAAGGCACAAACCACCTACCTCGGTGTTGGGAGATCGCTATACGTGAACCTCAAGCCTTGAATCACACAAAAACACCGTATATCTACAAAAAAAACTAAAATGTTCAATGGAGGATAACTTGAGAAAGATAAGGAATCAGAAAACAAAGCTCAAGCATAAGGAAGAGTTTACCGAGGTGATCCCAACACAATCGGCGATGATCGATTTGGATAACAGACGCTATATCAGGGGATCAGATAAGATTTGTGGTTGTACGGGTTCTCTCAAACAAACCAGACCTAGAAGTAGGTCTTTCTGGCGATTAGACGTGACCCTGATAAGTTTAATGAAAAAAATACACGATGTGTACTTTAGAAGTACACGACGTGTACTTTATTTTTCCATACTCCGCTTTAGGCGGTCTCTAGGTCACCACATGGCCGTGTGCACGATCACTACATGGCCAGCACACGGGCTACCCACGGTAACCGAGTACACAACGTGTACTCATAAAGTACACGATGTGTACTTCAAAAATTTCCAGAAACTCCTCTTTTTCTAAAAAAAGAACAGAAAAGTAAAACATACCTGAAAAGAAGATCCGAGTTCTTAAAAACTTCCCCCCTTAAAGAAATTCATCCTCTCATTTCCCTATTAAGGCGGAGTAGAGAAAGAAATGCTGAATAACTCCGGCCACTGTGATCGTACATCGACCTCCCTCTCCCAAGTCTCATCCTACACTCGCCCATGTTGCCATAGAGCTCGTACCAGAGGAACAAAATGACCATATAGAACCTTCATACTTCAATCAATAATCCAAATAGAATGCTCCTCAAATGAGGTATCCACCTCTAACTCAACCTCCTTGGGTTGGAAAACATGAGACTAGTCTGAGAAGTATTGTCGAAGCTAAGAAACATGGAAGAAGTCGTGCATAGCCTGGTACCTCTGAGATAACTACAAAAGATAGGCAGTCGGTCCAACTCTCTCCAATACCTCGAATGGCCTGAAGTACCTTGGAAAAAGCTTACCCTATATCCTAATCCATCTAGGTATCAACCTCAGCGTGACACATAGGAAAACCTGATCCCCGACCTCGAACTCTAGAGGTCGTCTCCACTGATGAACATAAGACTTATGTTGAGACTGTGCAGTATCCATCCTCTTTCGAATCAACTATATATACTATGTGGTCTCCTAGACAAGACGAGGTCCCATCATAGCTGCCTCTCCTACCTCCATCCAACATAAAGGTGATCGACATGGCCTACTGTACAAAGACTCATAAAGGTTCCATTTGAATAGTTTCTTGAAAACTATTGTTGTAGGAAAACTCCACAAGAGGTATGTGCTTCTCCCAAGAACCTCCAAAATCAAGGATGCATGCTCGCAACATGTCCTTAAGCACCTAAATCGTATGCTCAGACTGGACATCTGTCTGAGGGTGGTAATCTATACTCAAAAGTACCTGTGTACCCAAAGCCTTCTGTAGCCCCTGCCAGACCCGAGAAGTAAAACGGGAATCCCTGTCTGAAAAAATGGAATGTGGAACTCCATGTAAATGTACAATCTCACGGATGTACAACTATCCTAGCTCATCAACAATGGAGGTCTCATTGATCGAAAAAAAGTGAGAAACTTTCGTGAGTCTGTTAATGACAACCCATACCGCATCATTCCCTCGAGGAAACTTTAGTAAACCTGTCATGAAATCCATCGTGACATCATTCTACTTCCACTCGGGAATGGGTAACTGCTGCAAAAGCCCTGCTGGTCACTGATGCTCCGCCTTCACCTACTGACAGTTGGAACACCTTATGAAGAAACCAACAACATCTCTCTTCATACTTAACCACCAACACTGATAGTGAAGATCACGATACTTCTTGGGGACTCTAGGATGAACTTCCCAAAATCGAGGAATGAAAGTCCTACATCAGCTCCTCGGGTATGCCTGATAGCACCCATAAGTGCCCCTAGAAACACAATATCTCATCATCGCCTATGGTCCATACAGAAATAGGGTGCTCTCCTAACACGCTTTCTCACAGG
Organism: Viscum album; assembly: GCA_963277665.1. NCBI lineage: Eukaryota > Viridiplantae > Streptophyta > Magnoliopsida > Santalales > Viscaceae > Viscum > Viscum album. The sequence goes on from OY728130.1 coordinate 1,278,928,570, forward strand.
GCTTGGACTTCTAAACCTGATAGCTGCCTCATTCGCACTTGATCAAGCAGAGTAGAGGTAACAGCTACAGAAGAAATAAAAGTCTTCCCCTATCTATTGTGCACCTCCAAATGCATCCCAGAGAATAGAGCCATAAGCTACCACTCACTACTAGCCTCCTGAAATTCTTGTATCTGTGTCCTCCTACTCAACGCATCATCCACTGCATTGCCTTTCCCTGGCGTGTAGGCAAGCTCAAAGTCAAAGGACTGAAGGTACTCAACCCACCTTCACTGTCTCAAATTCAGATCATGCTGAGTGAAGATTTACTTGAGACTTTTGTGGTTGGTTAAAACCAAAAAATTATCTCCCAGAAGGTAATGTCTTAAACAACGTAAAGCATGAACAACAACAGCCAAATCGATATCGTGCGTCGGGTAGTTCCTCTCATGTGGCCTCAACTGCTGAGACCCGTACACAACAACTCCTTCCCCCTGCATAAACACAGCTCCCAAAATGATACCTGAAGCATCATAGTAAGCGGTATATCTCTTTCTTGGATCTGGAAAGACTAGTACCAGTGCTGAAGTCAACCTCCCTTTCAGCTCCTGAAAGTCTGACTCATAAGAATTTGACCACAAGAACTTCACACCCTTCTTAGTCAGGTCCGTCAGTGGCGCTGATAAGCATGAAAAGTATTGTATGAAACTCCTTTAGTATCCAGACAACCTAATAAAACTTCTCACCTCAAAGACATTCTTCGGATGCTTCTAGGAAACTATTGATCTCACTTTCTCTGGGTCTACTTATACTTCTTTCTCTAAGATAACATGACCCAAGAAGTGAATCCGATCTATCCAAAAGTGGCATTTTGAGAGCTTATCATATAACTGATGCTCTCTCAATGTACTCAAAATGATCTCAAGATGATTAGAATGGTCGTGTTGAGTGTGAGAGTACACCAAGATATCTTCCACAAAGACAACCACAAAAGAATCCAAGTATGGATGTAACACTCAATTCATTAGTGCCATGAAAACTGCAGGCGCGTTCATGAGACCGAACAGAATAACCAGATACTAGTATAGACCATACCTACTCTGGAAGGCTACGAGAGGTATATAAGATGGTCTAACATGCAACTGATGATAACTGGATCTCAATTCAATCTCTGAGAACACCCGGTATTCTCAAAGATGATCAAAGAGATCATAAATCCTCAATAATGGATACTGGTTTTTGACCGTCATATGGTTTAGATTCTGATAATCCACATAAATCATGAGGTTACCATCTGCCTTCTATGCAAATAGGACAGGCGAACCCCATGGAGAAGTACTGGGTCAGATGAAACCCTTTTCCTGCAACTCCTCTAACTGCTTCTTGAGCTCCTATAACTCTGGTGTAGCTATCCTATAAGGAGGAATGGACACCGATACCTCTTCTAGCACAAGCTCAATGGAAAAGTATACCTCACGCTCCGAAGGAAAACCTGAAAAGTCCTCTAGAAATATATCTATGAAATGATCCACCACTGGAGGAAATTACAACTGTGATGTCCCCTGGTCATCCAGGTATAGACTAGCAATCTGGGCAGTAACTCCTCCTAACCCATGATGATCGGGTCCTGCTCTGCTTTCCTGGACATCCCATTTGACCTTATGAAGAAATAATCCACCTTCTGGTGATGTAAAACTCACCCTACGGTGATAATAGTCGAACAATGCCTGGAAGGGAACTAACCAGCCCATTCTGAGAATGACATCATAGCCTATCATCTCTAAGACATAAAGGTCCCATAAGAATTGACACCCACCAACTTCTAGAGGGAACTCCTTGCACTATCGCACACTATCCATTATAGTACCCAACAGAGTGTCTAGAGTCAAGATATAAGCAGAAGAAAAAATACAGAGACCGAGATTCTCCACAAAAACAATAAATATAAAGCTAGGGGAAGCCCTTGTATTGAAAAGAGCAGAGGCTAAAACTAAGGAAACTAAGATCGTACCTCAAACTGTAGAGGGTTTGGGATCCTGCTCTTGATGGGTCTGCTCCACTGCAAAATTATAACCTAAACCATGGCCCTGTGACCCTGCATGACCACTCTGAGCTGATCCACCCTGCTATCACTGAAATCCTGGTGATTGGATACCATGGAAATGACCTCCACCTTGGCCCGAACAGCTGGAAGAAATCCAGTTCCCAGACTAATGAGAAACTGGTGAAACTGCTCCAGAACGAGGAGTCATAGAAGAACCCCTGTCACCAGCTGCTGATGAAAAGATCTGACAGAAGCGCTAAAGGTGACCCATATTTCCACATGACCATCACTCCACCAGGTCTCTCAGGCAATGTGTCCTCGTATGCCCGACCTTCCCACACTGGTAGCATACCACATGACTACCTGAAGGTACATCTCTCCTACTTGGATATCCACATGTAGTATCCCTACGACACTTCCTTCTATCAACTGGAGAAGCACTAACTCTGGATGCTGAAACGACCTGGCTCACAGCTCCAGAATCCCTAAGATTACACTTTGTGATCAGTGCCTAGTTGACGATAGAAGTGGTGGAAGTTAGCCTGAAGATGTTCACCTGAGCCCGAATCTCCTGCCTGAGACAATCCTCAAAATTCTGTGCCAGGAACAACCCATCACTCCCTATAAAGGATGTAAAGAACTGAAGATCGGTGAAATAGGAAGATTTCTCCATAACAGAAAGAGTACCCTGCTTCAAACTAACGAACTCTTGGGCTCGACCAGCCCTCAAAGTCTCCGGATAGAAGTAATTGTAGAAGGTACACTGAAACTCCTCCCAAGACATATCTTGTTGGAGTCCCGCCTGTGAGATCACATCCCAACATCTTTTGGCGGAATCCCGAAGCATATACATATCAAGATTAAACCTCCTCTCCGAAGGCATCTCCAGATGCTTAATAATCATCAGCATGGCTTCTATACATGACTCTGTAGCCTAAGGTCCTCCTTCCCCTATGAAGGTGGGAGGATGCTGCTGCTGAAAGACCCACATCAATTCTACCATCGATGGGGCTGGAGGTGTTACTCCCTGGAAGGTCTTCATGAACCTCATGAAGCCCTCTCAGAACTGTGCATCAACACCTATGTCCGGAATGATGGTCGGTGCCAAGAATGACACAGCTAGAGGATCTACTATAAGTCCTTGATCAGTTATGTCCAATGTATGATCATTGCCCTGTAACTGGCATACAACCAGAAGACATCTTGGTGGAATGACTCTTCAAGGTCAAGCACACACCTTAGATAAAGATTGTCAAGGACTGAAAACTAGAAGATCAAGGAGGGAACAGAAGAAAGAAAGCATTCATGTTTTTCAAAACATGAATACATGACATGTATAATGCTTACACGACGTGTTCCCTTAAGCCTTTCACATGGGCATGTACCTCTGCCAAAAATGGTAGTGTAACACCCCATACATGGTGTGTTGTCCTTACACATAGTGTGTACTTGAATCCTATTCCCCTACCCAAGTTCCCTCACATGGCTAGGCCACACGGTTCTCCTAGAACAAGACTACATGGTGTGTTAGTACCAGACACAACGTGTACTAGATGAGCTTCATCGACCCGTGTCGTTAGTGACACAGCCGGATACACGGCTCACACTACACGGTGTGTTCCATATGGACACGGCGTGCACTAAAGGATTTCCACTGACCTGTGTTGTTAGTGACACAGCCGGTTAAATGGTTCTACAACATGACATGTACATCCGGTACACGACGTGTCCTACCAAGGATTCCAAACCCCGTGTCCCCATCCAAACAGTCTAATACACAGTTAGAGACTACACGATGTGTACATACAGTACACAGTGTATACTTAAGAAAAATAGTTTCTTCCCGAACAAAAGAACACATGGCGTGTATTCAACATTTCACAGTGGTTATTCTGGATTTTTCCGGACAGTAAGCCTCAGAAACTACTCCGGAACCCAGAAAAACACAGAAACGAACATTAAGGTGCCAAATTTCGATCTGTGAGGGCCTATACTCCTCATGAATCAAATATTGGAATTATATACATGTTATAAAAAATCATAATAGATCAATGATTAACCAAATTCCGATCCATGAGGGTCCATAACACCTCAAGAACCAAAGTTTGGCATTCATTCAAACAAAACCTTACACAACCAACCCTATCAAACAATAGATATTTTTATCAAGGAATCTATCACAACAACATGCATATCTAGCACAAAATCTATCACAACAATATGAAAATGCTAATGTAACCTAAATGGCATGGCAAGAATGCATGAAATGTGATTTTTAGAAAGTGCCTATATGATGCATGAGATGGAATACCCTCATATCATAGGGTTTCAACAGAAATAAAACCTCAATAACATCAACAATAACAACAAAAAACTTGTGAATCACTCAAGGTGAAAATCAAATCAACTGTATAATTAAAAAACCAGAGAAATTGAAATAATCGAGGTAGATTGGATTTTCCCTGTACACGGGTTAGCTACTCTCAGGAACAGATTATTACCAAGTACCAATTCCTTCCTATCCCTATCTATAGGCTCTAAATAGTAAGTCAAGAGAAAATAATTCTTTGGATACCACTTTGTAATGTCCCAGTTCCAAAATCCACCCAGAGGTGCCCCGTACCCGGTTGGTCACATGGCCTCAAGCGCATTTCCCCTAACCCCATAGGTTGCCAACTAGTAGTGAGGGCCTTGGGTGTGATAGTGTGGAAACTATGCCCTCATTGACAGAGTAACACAATGGAAGATAAATAGATAACAATAGAGGAAGAAGTAATAATATCAAACAACAAGAAAAAATGGAAGACTGAAGAAATAAACAGTTGGAGAACAAATATAAAAATGATGCATGATACATATGTCAAGGAAAGCATCCAAACATGTCACAATGCTAAAAATACAGTACTAAACCAAAGTACAAGAAGAATAATAAACAAATCTATAGCATCTCAATCAAAATCTTGGTCCCATGCTCTCCAGCTCCAAACAGTCAAGTACTAGAAGTAGAAGGGAATTTTCCCTTATCTATACCTGCAACAATATAATCTATTTGGGACAAAAATCATGGCCCAAACAGGGTGTGAGTCTAAATCCCCATAGGAAACCACCATGATATCTGTGCCTAACAGTCAGTGAATATACATGGCAGGCAATAAGCAAAATAGGTAGTAAATAAGGAATTACTCAATAGTAAACATTCCTACAGTTCAAAGCATTCAGTTCCACAGAGCAAGTAAACAGATAATTACAAACTGGTAACCCTCTGGTATGTACTCACAACCTATCCCCTCTGGTCCTACTTAGAAACCAAGAACAACCCTCTAGGAAGTACACACAATCTAACCCCTCTGTTTTGGATTTTGTAAAGGCTCTCTGAGGAAGCACTCAATGTCAATTCCCCTTATAGCCAAGTATAAATAAAGAATCTCTGAGGAAGCACTCACCATCAATTCCCCCTATAGTATTTTAATGGATAATATAAGAACTATGAGGAAGAACTCAACGTCAATTCTCCCTGTGGCCTGGTAATGTAACTATATACCATCTGAGTAATCACTCAACGTCAATTCCTCCTATGGTCTCGCAGTGTGATTAAAATAACGAACACTCTGGATAAGCCCTTACATTTATTCTCCCTATGGTCTAGTACACCAGGTTCTCACGGACCTGTATAATTCAAACAAGCATGGAAAATCATATCGACCAAAGTAAACCTCAAGAACTACTTTGCTAATAGTCTACAGCATAATAGCACAGTAGATAAGCAAAATCACTACATCCTACAATACTAGGCATGGAAAGAAAACAACATCCTAACAAGAAGACTATACAAACCAGTCATAAACAAAACATGAATGGGTAAACACTTCCAAATCATATAAATTAACCCTATTCTCATTAAATTAACCTCTATTCAAGCATATAAGCATAGCGGGAAAGCAATAGGGCTAAATCAGTAAACACACAATACCCCGTTCAAGGGTATTGGGCACTTTTGCACATATAACTCAAAGAATTTCAACGGAAAGGCACAAACCACCTACCTCGGTGTTGGGAGATCGCTATATGTGAACCTCAAACCTTTAATTTCCCAAGAACACTGTAGATCTACAAAAATGTCTAAAATGTTCAATGTATGATAACTTGAGAAAGAGGAGGAATCAGGAAATGAAGCTCAAGCAGAAGGAAGAGTTTACCGAGGTGATCCCAATGCAATTAGTGATGATCTATTCAGAGAACAGATGCTCGCTCAGGGGCTCAGAGAATATTAATGGCTATAAGGGTTCTCTTGGATGAACCATACCTATAATTAGGGATTTCTGGTGATTAGATGCGACCCCGGTATGTTTAATGAAAAAAAAGAAAATACACGATGCGTACTTTCCTTTTTCTGTACTCTGCTTTAGGTGGTCTTCAGGTCACCACATGTCCATGTGCACAACCTCTATATGGCTAGCACACGGATACCCATAGTAACTGAGTACACGGCGTGCACTTCAAAATTTTCCAGAAACTCATCTTTTTCTCAAAAATGACTAGAAAAAGAAAACATACCTGAGAAGAAGATTTGGTTTTTTACACCCTGCTCTGTCGTGAACCCTCCTCTACCATGAACCCCCTCCATGATTTCTTAATGCCCTTATACCTCAATATTTAGGTGGGTTTGACTTCAATTCATCAAGGAAATGTCAATTAAGCCTCAATTGACTTGATTTATCCCTCTTTTTAGGGTTTCTCTTCCCCCCTATTGAGTTCTTATTTTTCAGTGGGTTGTTTGACATAATGTTGGTCTGATATTGTTTTTTTGGGGAAAATATTCATGTTTGAGTTTGGATATTTCCTTAATAGGGTATTTCTAAGGTACAGTTATGGATTCAAATAGATTTTCAATGGTTTCCAAGTGTGAGGTAGGTTATTCCATGCTTTTACATTATTATATGATTTTCACATACTTGCTTGTTTTCTTATACATGTTCTGTGGATTATTCATGTGGTGTGAAACATGTTTTGAAAATGGTTTGACATACATATGTGATGAATGTTGGTTATTGAAAATAAATTGGTTATATTTCTTATGTTAGTTGTGTTGGTGTTCCTTGAGAATGTTTTATGACTTATGTGAAAGGTTATAATTGTTTTTTCAAAATATATTTTTAGGTGAAAATGTGTTGAAAATGGATTTCTATAAGGGAAATGGATTTTTAGTGTGTTTTGGATTCCTTGTTCTGTACCTTAAATGCGCTTTGAATTGTGATAGTAATGTAAAGCATGATATTAAATAGTTTTTATGTGAGCATGATTTTAAAAAGGGGCTTTTCCCATATGCTGGAATCATTGTTTAAGATCACAACACAAAGGTGATAATTTGATCCCATCAGTGAGCCATACTCCGAATTTTCCCTTATTTGGTTTTTAGTTTGATGTAGTTGTAATGAATATGAAGCAACCCACCACCGAGTGATCATAGGTTCTAGATCGAAGAAATTTTTTCTTTCCTTTTTATTCTATCCAAAACCATATTTTATATAGACCATATTTTGGAGGTGGTGCCTCCTTTGACTATATAGAAATCATACTCCTTGATCCCTCCCTCTACTACACATCCACCTTTAATTCTCAACATCATTGAGGCATGTCCTTGTTTCCTCTTGGACCCATATTCTCTTGGATACACCTTTTAAAAAAATTTCCAATACTTTCATCTCATGGTTTCCTATTCTATTAAAAACCTTTCTTCTAACTAATTCAAAATCAATGTAAATTTTGAACTCTCCAAGATTAGCAATGAAATTTCCCCCCAAAGTCTAAATCCCCCACCATTTAATATCAATCCAAACCTTACCCATTTCAATGGAACCACCACTTTGTTATTATTGTAATTCCACAGAATATTAGAAAACCACTTAACTAGAGGAAACCCAATAGTCTTCAAACCAAAAATTTCTATCAAGTCTTGATAAAATAATCACCATATGTTATGTAATCAAGATTTAATACCACTTTTTGGTAACTTATATTAGAATAAGAAAAATATATAATACCACTATTTGGATTTGGTACACATCAATAATCCTAATGTTAAACTCCCAAAACATGAATTAAACTCCTGAAACTTTCACATAATGGAAGAAATTCCAGAATATACCTAAATTGGAACAAATACCCAAACCTGATATACCATAACATAGAAGTGAAGTTACAACTAAGTCACTACATCAGATCTCTACCTTATAGTTCCAGTAAACTCATGGTTTTGAAAATACCTCCCCAAAAGGAAAATGAGAAATAAATAATAAACACATAAAATAAATGGAATAATCACACCAAATGAAAATTATGTTTTTTTGGATGACAATACTACTTCATTGGGGAATAAATTGATAATTTTATTAAGGGATAAATTGATTTATAAGGGAAAAATATATATTTTTATCCCTACCTATCCAAAGATACATAAGAGACTTTCTGGACACCCTAGTCAAATAACCATAACAACACATGTAATGAATCCTTCCACCTGCAAGCACTTTATTGTGAATCCCCTAAAAGGGACAAATGACATAATTCAAGTGATTATAAAATCATATTTTATTATTAGAATAATTTTTTATCTACATATATAAATTATTATTTTATTACAACTTTAACAAATTATATGAATAAATTATTAACTATTGATATTCAATGTTATGAAGAGGTCGTGACATTTAGATTGATGCATCCATCAAAGGTACCAAACCTAGATTTTATTTTTGAAAATCTCTTTAAAAGGTTCTAGACTATTTTGGGACTTGATTTTGTTAACCACATGAATGAGTTTTTGAGATGCAATAATTCTATTTAGACTTATAATGATAATCTCATCACTTAGATTCTAGAGGTTACTGATATAAGTTTAGTTATGGATTTTAGAATGACTAGTCTTTGTAATGTCAACTATAAATTATTTTTGAAGATTTTAGAAAATATACTATGGAAAATCATACCATCTATTAATTTAGTACCATAGTTATTTTCTTATTTTTACCTGAGACATGATGTACTTAAAATGATCAGGAAAGTAACATAGTTTCTTCTAGTGATGAGTGACATATGAAAATTCTTTGTGTGAAAGGAATGACACTCGAGAAATTTTTTATTATATAATGAGTTCATTATTATAGATTTTTTTAGCTGTATTTATAAAGGAAGGAACCAATAGTATTTCATGTGGGAGACATATAAATTGTTCTTGGGGTGTACAACCAATTGATTTGGTGTGATTTAAGGATTATTGGGATAATGTAATATTTGTAGTAAACCAGAACACAAGTGTTTCATGGTTGCGAGTGTGGTCACTAACTATGGAACATATCCATTGGGACTCTGGTGTTGTGGCGAAGGATAATTGATATAAATGGATAGTGGAAGCATGGATAAGGTATATCTAATTGTGGGGAGCACAATATAAAATTCTTATAGAAATTATTATTATTACACCAACCTTTGAAAAAATGTGATGCAATAATACAACACTAATTGATTTGGGATGAATCAAGGTGTTATATATATATATATTTTATAAAGTGCCTCTCTTGGGATTTATGTCTTTGTGAAAATTCCTAAGTTTCTCTTTTAAAATGATTCAAGTGTTTTTAAATGCTTCTTAAAAAATTATATGTGTTCAATATACCCTTTTTTGGTAGAAAATCACTTTAAAATGATTTAAACACTTGGAATGGACTTAGGTTTCATGACAAGTGTTTGTCAACTCACCCAATTATATTTATAAAGGGATGTGATTGTTTTGAAAGCATATTTAATGCTGGTTTCATTTTAACAAGGAGTGTGTGAAGTTTTAAATGAAAATTTTTAAAATATAGAGGGTTTTATCTCATTTAAATGATTATTATTGTTGGGTCATGAAGTTTCCTTGAATGATTTAAAAAAAATAGAATTTTGGTTTTGTGAAAGAGTGTTTGAAACTAATTAGTTTATTTTAAAAAGGGTGTGTTATTTTAAAGAGGATTTTTTTGTAAATAGTAGGTTTTTAATGGGATTTCAAGTGTGATTTTATAAATAGTTTTCAAAGAATATCTGAAATGTAGTTTTTCCATAATATTTTAAGTTTAGATTTTTATAGAATTAGGAAAACCATTACATTATATCAATTTTTTGTGTATTTATTTTGTTAAATATTAATATTACTAAATCAAATATGATGGATATGAATAAAGAATGGATGGATGCCAATCGTTTGACTAAAGAGTATGAATATGTAATGAAATAGTTCATCAAGTTTGTAAAAGATCATGCATGTGAACCTACTCAATTTTTTTGTCTGTGTTTACACTGTTGTTATTCAAGAATAATTAGTCTAGAGGAGTTAGAAGAACAATTGATATATAACGGAATATATCAAAGTTATAAATGTTGGAATAAACATGGGAAAAAATCGAATATGGGTAGTGACTGGGATAACACCGCGTTTTATGGATCATCTGATATGATTACAAGTGTGAATAATGAAGAAGACCATTTTAAGGATGTGATTATAGATGTGAATGATGATGAAGATTTTATTGAGGAAATGAAAAGGATAGTTGAAGATGAACTTCATGATTTCAAAAAAATTGTTTGAGAAGTTAAGGAGTTGTGAAAAGATGCCATTATAAGTTGTTTGCACTAAATATATAGCATTGTCAGCTGTACTGAAGATGTATAATTTGAAAGTAGGAAACAAATGGAGTGAAACTATTTTTATGGAACTACTTTCTCTCTTGAATGACATGCTCCCAAAAGATAATGAGCTCCTAATCCAAACATACAATGCCAAATGAATGCTATGCTCAATCTGTATGATATCTAAAAGAATACACACCTGCTTGAATGACTATATAATGTTTCTCAAGGACCAAAAATCACTTACAAAATGAACAAAGCGTGGTTCTTATTGATACAAAAAAGATGAATCCGGTCCTACAAAAGTTGTATGGTACTTTCCAATCATTCTAATGTTTAGGCGCCTATATGATAGTGAGGAGACTACATGGAAATTAACATGGCACACAAATACAAGAATTAATGATGGGAAACTATGTCACCTGATAGAATCTCCTTAGTGGAAGAGAATTGTCCATGAGTATTCTGAATTTGTAAATGAGCCAAGAAACCTTCATCTTGCGTTATCTACAGCTGGAGTGAGTCCTTTTGGTTTTCATAGCACCACTCATAGTACACGGCCGATTATGTTGGTAAATTATAAATTACCACCATGGTTATACATGAAATGAAAATATATCATGTTATATATGATTATATCAGGACCAAAACAACCGGGTAATGGTATTGATGTTTATTTTCCTCCATTGATCGAGGATTTGAAATTATTTTGGGAATCAGGTGTTACGTTGTATGATTATTACAAAAATTAATATTTCACTTTGAGAACCATGTTGTATGGGATAATAAATGACTTTCCTGCTTATAGAAATTTGTTAGGATATAACATTAAAGGAACTATGGGGTGTCTTGTTTCTAAACAAGGTATATAGTCAATTAGGTTGAAACATTCATAAAAAACTGTGTTTCTAGGACATGAAATATTTCTACCCCAAAAGAATAAGTACCAATCTTGGATGACATCATTCGATGGAAGTTCAAAAGAATGTACAACACTGTCTCCACTAACTGGTGATCAACTATTTGGGAAAGTAAAATATATGGACACTACTTTTGGTAAACCATTTTTGAAAAACCTTATGAAAGCCGATTGAAAAAATAGATCATTTTTTTTGAATTACCATACTGGAATTGTCTGTACATTGATATTTTCTTGATGTTATGCATGTTGGAAAAAAATTATGTGATAGTGTCATCGACACGTTTCTAAATTCACATGAAAAAACAAAGGATGTAATTAAGGCTAGGTTGGAAATGGTTGACATGGGAATATGAGAAGAGTTGGCACCAGTGAAGGGTTAAATACAAGCATTTCTTCCTCCTGATTCTTAAACTCTTTCCAGGTAGGAGAGATATCAGTTTTACAACTTCTTGAATGATGTAAAGGTTATAGAGTGGTATTCATCAAATATTAAGAACATCATGTCAATGATTGATTTAAGGTTAATGAGTATGAAATCACATGACTTATATGTTTTGATGAAAGATCTAATTCTTATAGATTTATGTTGCATCTTTACCAAGAATGTACATTATACATTAACCAAGCTATGTTTCTTCTTCAAATCGATATGTAGAAAAGTTATAGGCCTAAAAAAAATTCCTAATAGAGAAAGAGAAATTACTATCATATTATGTGAATTGGAAATGATCTTCCCATCGACATTCTTTGATACGATGGTTCATTTGATGGTTCACTTGGTGAGTTAGATTCAACTATGCGGTCCTATACACTATAGATGTATGTACCCTATTGAACAGTATATGAAGATTTTGAAAGGGTATGTCAAAAATAAAAGTTGACCTGAGGGTTGTATTACAGAGTGATATATTTTTGAATAAGCCATTTAATTATGTACCGAATACCTGTCTGGTGTGGAAATAATTAGTCTACCAAAATCTCATCACACTGGGAAGCTTTCAGGTGAAGTAATTTTTAGAAGATAGGTTGTCACAATCAATATTACAGATTGGGAGTAGGCCCACCTTTATGTTTTTTATAACAGTTAGGATGTTTACCTATATGTTGAAATACACAAAGAAATTCTTAGGAATTTTAATCCATTAAGGGTTGAAAAACGAATATCAAGTACACATAATCAATATTTTATAGGATAGTTTTGGGAAAATATTTTTAAGGAGTTAGTTGAAAATCCAAAATCAATTTTAGAACGAATTTGATGGCTATCCAGAGGACTAAGTGTGTATATATTATCTTATAATGATTATGTAATTAATAGTTATACATTCTATAATAATGAACATGATGAAGAAAATATCATGAAGAATAGTGGAGTTACAATTGTGGATGAAGCGATGCATGTTTCTAATGATAAGGAAATAAATACAAAATATGAAATTATTTCATACTTTGGCATCTCCAAACAAATATGGGAGTTTGATTATACAACATTCCAAGTGCCAATTTTTCAATGAAAGTGGGTTGATAACAGGAGTGATGTTTAAATATATGAATTGGGATTCTTGAAAGTTGATTTCTGTAAGTAAGGGTACAAAGAAGAACCATTTTTAATGGAATCATAGGTAGTAAAAGTATTTTATGTTCCAGATCCTGCAAATCGAAACTAGCCAATTTTTTTGGAATCATAGGTAGTAAAAGTATTTTATGTTCCAGATCCTGCAAATCGAAACTAGCCAATTTTTTTGTTATCGACCAAAACCACTGAAGGGTCAGATGAAAATTCAACGGTGGATGACTCCTTCATTGGGACACCACAATCATTTCAAAGTGGTCCTAATGTAGACATTGTTTTTTTTTATTTCATAGGATACCATAATGAAGGGATTTGGATAGTCCATATAGGGGTCAAATACCTTCAACCTTTAATAAAGGAGAGAGTTCAATATCATGTTATATTTTTTCTTGTAATTTAAATCATGTTAACTTATGTTATTATCTGTTCACTTCTACTTTTATGTAATCTAAATTAAATGTTAAACCAAATATATAGATAATGAATTATGCACAAGATGATGCTCCCAATCCTAAGGCAAAACTGGTCTCTCAACCCGTTACTGCTTGCAGTGTGGAGGATGTGTTCTCTGGATGCGCCCGTAAGGGGCTCTCGACCTAGGGTTTCCTCCCTCTCGCCGCAGCCAGCTCCTCCACTGCGAAAGGCGCGAAGACTCCTTCTCACGCTCGGTGGGTTGGTGGTGGACCTCCGCTGCGCGGCGCTGCGTGGTTTTCTCTCTGGCGGTGGAGATGCTCTCGGGCTTCGGTGGTTGCCGGTTCTGGTACACGGGTGTAAGACCGGTCCTGTTGACGGCACACTCTACGGAGCGCTCCTGGATCAGATCTTGGCAGCTTCCTGGTGACCGGTGGTGTTTTTACTCGCGTTCGAGGGTTGTTCTTTTGCGTCGGTGGTTTGGACTCTGTCCCCTCTCAGGTGAGTTCGATGGGGTTTTCGCTGTCTCTATTGCAGCTGGTTTGTCTGGTGGCGGTGGGATCTTTTGCTCCATGGATGTTTTTCTTTTCATCGTTGACGGTTTAGATGTTTGGTTGTTGTTGGTTAATTTTCGGGTGGTAATCTGTGAGTTTGGTGTTTCTTTCACCGGATTTTCATGGAAATCCGGTGATGTTCTTTGCGATGCGATGAGGGTTTCTGCCTCGTTGGAATCGGTGACGAGGGTTTCTACCTCATTGAATTTGGTGAAAGGATGTTGGTGCACTGGTGAAGGGATGGAGGCGGTGGTCGCCGGTGAACAGACTCGCCGACGTCGGGCTGTGGCGGCGAGTTTCCGGCGACGTCCGGGTGAAGTGAAGATCGGCTCCGACAACGGTTTCACATCGCAAGTTTCGCCACGCTTCTCGAGGTGTGCGGACCGAGGCAAGCACATGATTTGACGAAGCCCGAGGCTGTGCGTGGCTCGAGGCGTTGAAGGCGGTGTTTTAAAATTTTTGAAGTGTTTCGTTTGAATTTTGAATTCCCTGATGCGGTGATGTGGATTTGTAGTGTTTTGGGTACCGGCAACCCCTAAACCGATTTCAAGGGAACCGGCTACCCTCAAACCGGCCATTAGAAAATCAAAAAAAAAATGATTTGCAGCAGCTTGCAGTGTGGAGGAATGATATGTTTATCAACCTGCTGTTTCTCCCAGTGTAGAGTTACAATAGGTTTCTCAACCTGTTGATTCTCCCAGTGCAGAGGTACAACCACCATTTACACATTCCAATTATAGTACTCCAAAGAATCATATTTATGATTTTGAATCTGAGGAAATGGTAGGTGATGAAACATCGACGGTGCATAAAAAATATAAGCACCGTAGTTTGATGGTGTTAGCAAAAAACATTAAGGATAAAGAAAAAGACATCAAATACGAGGTCAGATGGAATAAGTAGGGCCAATATATTAACCCCAATAGGGCTATGTTTAGTAGTAACATTGGAATCATAATTCATAAACACATACTAATTGATGTACATTCATGAAACTATGTTGTCACTGGGATTAAGACACTGAAGTGGGAAGAGATTATAGTAACATTATGATATCATTTCTTTAATTTACTAAAAAAATAAAAAAACAAAACATTGAATTACTCTTCATCATCCCTTACAGAGAGAATTTATAGTTGATGACTCACACAAAAACTATGTATTAAGGGTTTCTGAAAGGATTCACAGAGTATTTTGCACAATTTTAATGAGATATCATCATAAAGATGATGAAGGGAAAATAAACATTCACCCACCTTCTATTTATACACACATGATAACCCAAGTAGCGTGGTATGTGTTTACTAGCCATCATGCAGAGCAGTCTTTTTAGGTACATTATGACTGGTAATAAGTTGTTGAAAATACATGTATTTATCACTTTGATTGAAAGTTTTTTTATTTATGAAACAAAAATTGAGTATTGAAAATGAGGAATGGTCAGTAAAACCAGTGTACTCCTATCATAAATCAAGGATGAGGTATTCTTTAATTGAAAAATAATTGGTACATATTTTAAATCTACCGTAATACTTTTATGTGACAAAAAACAACACCATAACTGTGTTCCTCTATTTAAATACAGATTAATTAATCCAAATCCTAAACCACGTGCTATGGAAGGAGTAATGTGTAAATAAATATGTGATACTAAAAGATAAAAACACACAAAAAGTGTGGGAAACATGTGTAAGTATGACATAATAATTTTTTTGATTTAAATCACTATTACATAATAATGATATCTTATTTTCCTATATTTTATATCTGGCATAGTCATAGAAATTAGAAATACCCACACCATATGAAAACATACTTTTGGTGTCCTTAAAGCAGCTAGAACAGTATGGCTGCATCAGAGGTGTGAGTTTTAAGGTGACACCCCGAACATATTTTGAGAAAAAAACAAGAGGAGGATCAAAGTGAATTAATAAAATAGATGAGAGATAGAGTATCTATCCTTGAAGAACAATTCCAATGGTAGATAGATATGATAGAAACTTTGATGGTGGTGGGGGGGAAAGAGAAGAAACAACTCAAGAATAACCAGCGTGTAAAGATTCCACCGTACCCCCACCAACTTTGAGGTGATCCATTCCCCTAAAAAACCTATCTTAGCTTAGGTAATCAATGTTCTAATAATTTTTTATATGAAATGTGAACTAGATAGACACTGATATCTTTCCTGTATTTATATTCTATACCTTTCCTGTACTGATACCTTTTCTGTGATTTATATCTATCAACACCTTCCCATCACCTTGTAGCGAGGGCTATGGTGTTCAATATTTAAAACGACACAATACACAATAGAACACTTTCAACGGGTCATGTCAAAGTATCGATTAATATAGCCCATGATCCGAGCAACGATCTTACTTTCCCACTTGATTAGGAAGATATTCATAAGGTCAAACAATCTCTTGGAACATTCATCACATGGTCATCACATCTTATAAAAAAACATGTTGACAAGGAGGTATTCATTTTTAATTTATTTTTAAAGATAAAAATTTAACATTTAATGAAAAAAGGTCTGAACCGATGAATGTTATTATAGATGGAAAAAGGGAAGGGGTGAAATGAAAAAATGGCTCAAAACCATCTCAAGGATCGAACAACTGATCAAAATGATCTACCGAAAATACCTTAACCCCACATGTTATATATCTACATTTATGTCATTGAAGGCTCATGTGGATATGAAGTTTAAATATGGTCATAATCACACAATTGATTTTGAAGAAAATATGTATGGAGGGGAAGATCGATACTTCATTGGTGTTGAGAATATAAGTGAAATCCTTGATTATGATTGGCTAGGCGACTCAGTTATAAATGTATACATGAGGTATGTTTTCATGATTTTATTTTCCAAAACCTGATACACAATTTTAGTTATGACTAAATAATTTTCATATTTTCACAAGTGTATATATGAAAAAAAATTAAAGGGATTTTCCCATGAACAAACATAGTATATCAGTTTGAAAAGATTTCCAAAAAATTGAAGGTATTTTCAAAAATTTGGACTCATTAGTCCTTACATCACATTTATAGAACAAAAAAAATAAATTCCAAGAAAGAGGATGAAATAGTGGTAGGCCTGCTCAAATCATTTAAAATAAAAAATACAGATGAAAGAATCTTATTAATACCAACAATGCAGGGGTAAAACTCTACAATTTAATCATATCAAATATATTTTTATTTCTTTTATTACTTATTCCTTTTTGTGTTTTTAAGCAGCATTGGATGCTCATTGTGGTCAATTTAGATATTCTAATGATTTATTTCCTGGATTCAATTCATGGGTATTAATCAAACTGACCACACATTATGGAATTTGTCAATTTTTAATACACTACATCCAAAATTTTAGAACTAAACATCTAGTTATATAATTTAAATTAAATTTTAATGAGTATTATATTATGATAGGGAGATGCATCAATATCATCTACATCATGGAATGAAGCTAGGGGATTAGGACGAGAAACACGACAAGTACTAAGTCTAGACAAGTATCATGGTATATATAGTAATATTTCACTATCCAAACACATATCAAAACAAATTAATTATTTTTTCCAATGTTTCTTCAGTGTTTGGAATAAAAAAACAGAAAGTATTATGGTTATTATGTTGGTAAATTTATAAAAGAGATCATATTTCATAAAAAAACTAGCATCCCTAAAGAGGTATTTTTGAAATAATTTTGATTTGATTTAAAATATTTATGAATCCTTTGTGTATTTACATTTTTTAGTAATACTATGATTGTTGAAAAAACTCTTATTCACAAGAAGATATAGATTTGTTTAGAAAAAAATGGGAAACATACCTGATGGAAGAATGTACACAGATATCATAAAGATGTGACTTCCATATAATTAGAGGATTGTTTCATATTTTTTGAGTTAATTATTTTCATTATTACTCACATAATTTTTTTCCTATACAAGTAAATTACTTTGTTCGAGTTAGGGTGGTTTGTTCGAAATGGATCACGATCGTAAGTGATTGGACTTCGGGGATGAAACAAAGATTATAAAAACAAGTAAATGGGCCACTTATTAAGTATTTATGATCACCCTTTATTTTGTTTCAGATCCTTAGGTTATGAAGAATGGTTTTATAAATGATGTTTCTTTCTAGTAAAGAATAACTTAATTAGAGACTCTTATGAACTAGTTATTTATGTTTACATGTTTCCAAAATCACTAGACCTAAAATATTTTGGCATGGATCATTATTTTATGTAAGGAATATTAGTCTACTAAGATGTGATATCTATGTATGAAATGTCTGGGTCAATATAGTTGGTATTAGAGTAAATAACCTACTTAAAACTGAGAAAACACATTCAAATGTTTTTATACTTTAGAAAAATGATCCATAAATCATTTTAAACTTGTATGAATCAACCCCACCTCAATACGATGCACGATGCAACCAGTATGACTCAAAGCATCTCTTTTTTATTTAATATTGACATTATTTTTAGTAAAAAGAATAATTGATACAATGAAAACCGACCAAATATATTCATATTTTTTGATACTTTAGGAAAATGATACACAAGTCATTTTTGATGTGTAGAAATCAACCACACCTCAATCCGATGCACAATGTGAATGTTATGAATTTAAGTGTATATTTTTATATGAAATTAATAGTAAATTTAGCAAAAAGAACAAGTGATAAAATGAAAGCTGATCAAATATATTCATATTATTTTGATACTTTAGGAAAATAACCCATTAGTCATTTGTGATATGTAGGAATCAACCACACCCCAATCCGATGAATGGTGTGACCGGTATGACTAAAAGTGTCTATTATCAGTTTAAAATTGATATTTTAGCTCAAAATGTTTCACTCACTAAAATCCAAAAAAATGTGATCAAATTGTATTTATAATTTAGGAAAATGATTCATAAGTTCTTTTTGACGTGTATGAATCAGTATCATGTAAAACCGATGCAAAATGCGACTGGTATGACTCAAAATGCATGTTTCCAGTTTGAAAATGACATTTTAGTAAAAAAAACCGACATACTAAAAATTGAATAAACACATTCGAATTGTTTTGATACTTTAGTAAAATGATTTATATATCATTTGTGATGCGTAAGAATCAACTTCACCTCAATTTGATGCATTGTGTGACCGATATAACTCAAAGAATATCTTTTTATTTAAAATTGACATTAATTTTATTATAAACAAAATAGACATATTGAAAACTAAGAAAACACATTCGGATTATTTTTATAATTTAGGAAAATTATCCATGATTCATTTGTGATGTGTATAAATCAATACCACCTCAATACAATGCACTATGTGACTGGTATAACTCCAAACATGTGCTTTAATTTAAATTTATCATTAATTTAATTAAAAAGAACAAGTGACATACTAAAAACTGGGAAACACATTTTTATTTTTTGATACTTTAAGAAAATGATTTATGAGTCATTTTTGAAATGTAGGAATCAACCCCACTTCAATCTGATTCACAATGTGACCAGTATGACTAAAAGTGTCTGTTATCTATTTAAAATTGACATTTTAGCTCAAAAACATGTCACTCACTAAAAACCAAGAAAACATGCTCTGATTTTCTTCATAATTTAGGAAAAATTTTCATAAGCCATTTGTGATGTGTATAAAGTAGCATCACATAAAACCGACACATGATGCGACTGGTATGACTCAAAATGCGTGTTTCCAGTTTGAAATGATATTTTAGTAAAAAAACACATCTAGAATACTAAAAACTAAGGAAACACATTTGGATTGTCTTGATACTTTAGGAAAATGATCCATGAGTCATTTTTAAAGTATACGAATTATCCCCACCTCAATATAATGCATGGTGTGACCGATATAACTATAAATGTGAATTTATTTAAAATTGAAATTAATTTAAGTAAAAAGAAAAAGTGAAATACTAAAGATCGAGAAAACACATTTAGATTATTTTGATACTTTAGAATAACGATCCACGAGTCATTTTTGACATGTAGGAATCAACCATAGATCAATACAATGCACAATGTGACCGGTATGACTAAAATTGTCTATTATTTGTTTAAAATTCACATTTTTTCTCAAAACATGTCACTCAATTAAAACCAAGAAAATTCCCTCTGATTGTATTTGTAATTTAGTACAGCGATTCTTAAGTCCTTTGTGATGTGTATGAAGTAGTATCATGGAAAATTGATGCATGATACGACCAGTATGGCTCAAAATTCATGTTTCTGGTTTGAAATGATATTTTAGTAAAAAAGTAAAACTAACATATTGAAAACTGATCAAACACATTCGGTTTGTTTTGATACTTTATAAAAATGAACCATTAATTATTTGTGATGTGTAGGAATCAACCACACTTCGATCCGATGAACGATGTGACTGGTATAAATGAAAAAGAATCATTTAAATTTGATATTAATTTTAGTAATAGAACTAGTGACATACTCAAAACTGAGAAAACCCATTCCGATTATTTTGATATTTTACGACAACAATCCACAACTCATTTGTGATGTGTAGGAATCAACCCCACCTCAATACGACACATATTGTGACTGGTATAACTCCAAATGTGTCTTTTTTTATTAAAAATTGACATTCTATTAATGTATTATTTCATATTAATGTCTAATTTATTTATTTATAGTATTACTAAAATAATATTTGTTTTATTATATAGTTGGAATATTTTTATTGAGTTGGGATGATTTTTTCGGTAACTAATACCACGAGCATACATTTTTGAGAGGGGATCACAAAAGTCAAAAGATGAAACATTAATGTTTTAAAATATTTATTGGGTAATTGTAAATGTAATTATATAAAAAATTATTTTAAATTTATAAGGTAGTGTTTTTTTGTATATAACATGGGTGAATGTTTTTGTATTCATTATGGAAATTAAATGTATATAGAATTGTTTGAAAAACCCTTCTGTGTGCTACTTGTTTTTTCATTATTTTTATTGTGTATGTTTTTATTTTGTCTTTCTTTTTTCTTATCTCACATTTATTATAATCTCCTTTATTTTGTATAGTGAAACCATGTGAGAATTGTACCATATTAGATTGCTATATTTTCTACTATTCTGTGTAGGTTTTTACTGGGCGTGCTGTTATATAAACAACACATCTCATGCATCTAGGCATTTATCAACACTATTTCAAGCACTAATAAAGGCCCCCTTTATGAGTTTTCAAAATAGTGATGATAAAGGGGATCCTTTATCTATGCTAAAATAGAGTTGATGAGAGGGAGGCTTTATTAACACTTTTTTAGTGTGGATAATGGACCCCCTTTATCAGCACTTTTTTAATACTAATAAAGGGGACCCCCTTATCTTCATTGAGATTTAAAGTTAAAATCTATTTCTAGCACTTTTAAAAGAGCTATATATAGTAGTGATTATAAATAAATAAATAAATGTTAAACCAATTAATTAAAAAACAAAAAATTGATTTAAAATGAAACACACATAATAACAAAAATTGATTCACATGCATTCAAGACTTAATATAAATGTAACAAATAAAACCATATTAAACACAATAAACTATACTAATTCATATGAACTTAATTAATACAGAGAACATATAATAACACAAAAAAAATGAATAATAATAAAAAATGAATAAAAACAAATAATAAGGGTGAAATAGTAATTATCAAAACATAAAAAATCATAAGGAGTCATTTAACAACTTGATAATTAGGGTATTGGTAATTGTTGGAGATTTTAGAAGTCCCTTATGAAGTGAATTGATAAAGGGTGTTATTTGATCTCAATTGAGACATGGTCAATATGGTATTGATCTTATAATGAGAGTTGGAGTACTATAACAAACACCATTCTATATATAGTCAATATGGTATTGATCACAAAAGCTTTTAGGAAACCGCTTTTGTAGATCATGATTGGTAGTATTACAAGTAAGCAACCACAGTCGTCATAAGTGTTCACTAGAAAAATAATTTTTTATAGCATTGAAGAATGGAAATGGCGGTCTTTAATGCCTATATTTTTTTAATATTTCCAGTTATTATATACAGATTTGAAACCATTAAATAATCTCCCAACATACCAAGTAAACAACAAAAAGAATACATAAAACTCAATGAAACACATAAAAACACTTCTTCCATCTTCTAAATTTGTTAACTAGCCAAAAAAATATAGAAATAATATACAAAAATAACCCAACACACAATAATTAATCACCTTCCAAATTAAAAAAACCCCAAAACAACCCTTAGAAGTCAAAATCATTAACATGAAATAAGATCTAACTTCTCACGCAATTATTTCAGTAAGCATCAATATAAAATTTTTTTGATCACCCTAAGTGAATTCTTTAGAATGTGCCTTTGAGCAGTTTCCCACTTCCATGATGAAACTTCCCACAAGATAAAATCCACTATACAACATTTAAAATCATAAACAAAACCTAATGCATATTGGGATTTTATCATCAATAGAAATGACATTTATCAGCACTAAAAAAATGCTGATGGTGTAAGCACCTTTAGAAGAAACTAGGTTTTATCAGCGCTAAAATTAACACTGATAAAAGCCTTGTTGCAGAAATGTGCTGCTAAAATTTACAATAAATTTTAGCAACAAATATAAAATTTAAATTCAAATAAATTTACATCACTATACAAAAACACACACTATACAATGCTTAGAAACATTACAATTCAAACATTGGTATGTACAATTTATTAAAAACTTTATTCCAAAAAATTTAAAAACACTTTTTTCCATTGTCTTTGGGACCCCCTTCCAAAAGAACATGATCATTATACCAATTTCCCAACACCACCAAGATCAAAAAAATAAGAGTATACCGATATTAAGAAAAAATGGTTATATTAGTAATGCTATAAAGAAATAAATGAAACATAAATATCATACAATAATGCTTTGATAAAAAAAATAAAAAATGAAAAAATAAATTATAAATGATAAAACATTAATAAAAAGGATAACACAATACATAAATAAAATATGTTTCAAATTAATATCAAGAAAATTTTAGTGTATTTGCTCAGTTTTTAGTGAGTAACACTTATTTTGAACTAATATGTCATTTTTAAACTGAAAACATGCACTTTCAGTCACACCACCCACACTGTGTGTCATATTGATGTGTGGTTTATTCATACACATCATAGATGACTTATAGATTGTTTTCATAAAATATCAAGAATAACCGAGTGTGCTTTCTTATTTTTGAGTATGCGACACATGTTTTAAAAATTGTCAATTTTAAATAAAAACACGCATTTTTAGTCATATCGGTCACACCGTGTATCATATTAACATGTAGTTGATTCTTACACATCGTAAATGATTCATGTATAATTTTACTAAATTACTAAGATTATTCAATCACATTTGATCAATTTTTAGTATGTGATGCATGTCATGAACTAAAATGTCATTTTTAAATGAAAACATGTAGTTTTAGTGATATCAGTTATACCATATGTTGGATTGAATTGAAGTTGATTACTAGACATAAAAAATTTATCAAGGATTATTTTATTAAAGTATGAAGAAAATAAAAGTTTTTTTCTTGGTTTTGAGTGATTAATTCATGTTTTGAACTAAAATGTCATTTTTAAACTGAAATCACATACTTTCAGTCATACCAGTTGCACTATGTATCAGATTAATGAGTGGTTGATTGATATATGTAAAAAATGACTTATAAATCATTTTCATAAATTATCAAGAAAATCCAAGTGTTTTTTATTTATTTTTGGTGAGTGAAACATGTTTTTTTAAAAAATATCATTTTTAAAATGAAACCACAATCTTTTATCCATACCGGTCATACTGTGTATTAGATTGATGTGTGGCTGATTCATGAATGTCAAAAATGAAATGTGGATCAATTTTCTAATGTATTAAGACAATATGAGTGTTTTTTTGTTTTTAGTAAGGGAAAAATATCTTGAACTAAAATGTCACTTTTAAATTGAAAGAAATCACTTTGAGTCTTATAGGGCACATTGTGTGTCAGATCAATATGTAGTTAATTCCTATAGGTAAAAAATGATTTATGGATAATTTTTCTAAAGTTTCATGATAATAACGGTGTGTTTTCTTAGGTTTTGAGTATGTGATGTGTGTTTTGAACTAAAATGACAATTTTAAATAAAAACAAGCACTTTCGGTCATACCAAACACAAAGTGTGTCTTATTGACATGCGATTGTTTTCTATACATCAAAAATGAATTATGGATACCTATACCAAATAATCAAGACAATATGAGTGTGATTTATTAGTTTTTAGTGAGTAATATAAATTTCGAACAGAAATCTCATTTTTAAATTGACAACATGCACTTTGAGTCAAATTGGGCACATCGTTTGTTATATTGACATGTGGTTGATTCCTATACGTAAAAATTATTTATGAATAATTTTCCTAAAGTATCAAGAAAATATGTGTGTTTTTTCTCAATTTTTAAAGATTGGTAGATGTTTTGAAGTAAAATGTTACTTTTAAATTGAAATAATATACAACGAGTCATACTTGGCACACTGTGTGCCATATTGACATGCAGTGGATTCATGCACACCACAAATGATTTATGAATCATTTTACTAAAGTATCAAGACAATACAAGTGTTTTTTCTTGATTTTCAGTGAGAAATATATGTTTTGAACTAAAATTACACTTTTAAAATGAAAACACACACTCTTAGTCATATTGGGAACATATTGTGTTCGATTGATTATTAGTTGATTTTTATAAGTTATAAATGATTTATGGATTGTTTTCCTAAAGTATCAAGACAATCCAAGTTTGTTTTATCAGTTTTGAGTATCTGATATGTGTTTTGAACTAAAATGTAAATTTTAAATTAAATCACACACTTTTAGTCAAATCTAGCACACCGCGTGTTGTATTGATATGGGGTTTATTCCTTTACCTAAAAAATGACTTGCGGATCCCTATCCCGAATAATAAAGACTATATGAGTTTGTTTTCCGTATTTTTAGTGAGTAATAGACATTTTGATATAAAATATCACTTTTAAATTAATAACATTCACTTTGAGTAAAAAAAAACTGAAAAATTGATTATTTGGGATGGGGCCCCGTCATAAATATCTATTTATGACGGGTCCGATCGCAAATACCCCATCACCGAAAGCGATATCTCAAAAGGAATTTTTTGCGATTAACCATTGAAAAAAACTATCTTTTGTGATGAGAGGGAAGCCCATCACAAATAGTTTTTACTAGATTATTTAAATAAGTATTTATAGCGGCCTAAGTGACCCGTCATAAATACATTTTTTCAATGGGACTACATCCCGTCACAAATAAGTTAAAAAAATAAAAAAATTAAAAAATTTAAAAAATATAGTTTTTTTTAAAATGTAATAAATAAAATTTTAAATATATGAAATAATAAAAATATACAAAAAATATTTTCATTCAAATGTTAATGTAATAAATGTGTACATCACTATGGAGGGGGAGGGGGGAGCGTCTTCTAGAAGAGGAGGGGGAGAGAACTTCATCCATACACCCTTAGGCAGTCGTCGCATATAATCCATCATCTGATCTAGTTGTTGCTGGCATTGTCATTACATCTCATATGGTTTCTACTGATGTTGTCAACAAAGATCTTCTTAATCCCTATGCATGAAATCTATAACCTCACACTGATATCACAACTGCTTCTCATACTATGAGACCGATGATGATGACTCTCCATAATCTCCCCTCGAGTTGTACACCAACCATGCAACAATACCATAATAACTTCCAAATGTCAATCAAGAATTGATACCAACCACTTGGTTCTTCTCAAAAGCATATTGAGTCACATGTATACATAATGCATCATCAAATCCTTCCACATCGGTGGCCTAATTCTCATTCCCATCCTAACTCTCATTCTATGTATGAGAAGTCACAACTTCATATGACTACTTCAATTGCAATTTAAATTAAAATAATTAAAATATTATTTTTAGTAAATTTTAATACTAAAAAAATATATTGACAACAATACGACATTACCAACCACCTGTAATCTCTCCAGTGATAGGATCATTGTACATCCTCTTATAAACATTGAAATCTATAATATTAGGATGTTCAAGTGCCTATATGAGTATAAAATAAACAATTTACTTTTAATGTTATATAAATTATTAAAAAAAATACTCATTATATGTCATCGATGAGTACTAAATGTACGACTACCAGCTCAATGTGTCACCTCCCGCCTCCCCCAGTTCTACTAACCTAATGATGCCCTCCTATTAAAACTATATATCATCTAGTATGAACATAATCCATCCCAAAAATGAGATGATATATAATATGATTGGTGGGTGCAACAACACTAATCATAATTCACAACTCCCGCTTTCTTCATGATTTCCCTCCTCAGATTATGAAAACACTGACGACAAAAATCAAGAATGAAGACCTCCCAGGCCTCCCAGATAGAAGTCTTCATGCTATCATTGATGAGATAACATAAAACCTCCAAATAATTAGTAATATAAAGTTAATAATTAAATAAATTTTAAAAAAACTATTATTTATTTACGTATCATCCAATGATCAAATATGCGGTGCCGAACATTAATGGGAATCTGATCCAACATCACCCATGCTCTAGAAAAATAGTTCCACAAAATAACACTCTTATTTTCAATAACTATATGTGTAGATTTTTGAAGAAAAAATAGAACAAATAATCAAACAATTAGTATATAAATAAATTAATGAAAAGTAATGAAAATTAACGGAAATAAACAACTGAACATACCCCTATGTGCATGGATTGAATTAAAAACATAGATGTCACTTGAGAATAGGGTCAGGAATCATCAATATAAAAATCCCCCAACCCCTATAAGTAAACAATGAAACACTAGGAACCCGAGGGTAAGATGATAAAGAATCAAGCTCATCACCAAGTAGTACAACCTCCTCGAGGCTATGGAAGATATCATGATAAATATTTTCATCAATCTGAAACATAAACACAATGCTGTCAACAAATAATTGAGAATGAGTATTATATATATTTATTTATTTTGACTATAAATAATAGTTAATTGTGTCATTCTTCATCTTCATCCTCATATTTGTATATGACAATGTCAATATCTTCATCTTTATCCTCAGTATCATCAATTTCTATTGGAGTTTCATCTTCATCATCACTTGTTAATTTAAATTCATTTGTTACATCATCAACATCATCACCACCATCAACCCATAATTGTGGGGAGTCATCATCAATATTCATGACTCTTCATTGAAAATATGTATTTTGATATTTCTCTTGAATTTTTTTAATTCCTTGTACTTCAATAGAACTACAATCACTTTGCATAAAATTATTTTCTTGGGATTTAATTTTTATAATGCTCTAGAAATTAATTAACTCTATTTAAGAACTATAATTGGAATAATATATTTGGTGTGCTTTATGAGCCAATAAAATGGTTCATTTTCTACTAGAAGGTGTTTATATTTAATATCAACGATTACATGGAATAGACGAACACACAAGCCTCTATCTGTATCAAACCAATAACATTTAAACACCATTACATAATTATTTCCTAGACACCATAACTCAATTATTTCATCTAACATGCTATAAAATTCAAATTCACTTTCTCTATGATGAGGCCCTCTCAAGAAAACATCACTATTAATTATTTTTTGATTCATCATATACACATGTATAAAATATAAAACCATTCACCACATATGCATTATAAGATTTATCCAGTTTGGATGGTGGGTTACTCAATACACAAAATAAATTATCAATTTTATCAGCATGTTATAATAATAGAAAAATTGAAAAACAATTAACAATATAAAAAATAATAAATTGATTTCATATGTTAAAACATAAACAATTTATTTATTTGAAACCAATAAGAAAAATTATGTTTTTGATATTCTTCAAGATAAGATGATGTGATTTTTGGAAAATTTTCCATGATATGATCATCATATAATCTACAAATAAAATAATATTTATTTAATTTTAAAAAAAATTAAATAATATGTGGTAATAGCACTCATTGTACAAATTGTGTCATTTATTAATAGTTTAAAAGAACATATGCATGAGCTCAGTGATGTTCATCATCTAAAAGCCATCATTCATGAAATCCACCAAATCCAAGTTTAGGTTGATTAAAAACTAATAATTGAATGTTCAATACATCATCAATATTTCCTTTATCACAACCCATTCCATTATGTTTTGAAGGATATTCATGTTGGAAATAATGGGGGCAGAAAAATGAAATTTTCTCCTATATATAAGCTTATGAAATTGGCCATTCATATGATTCTTTGTTACACACCTTTTTCTTTAGTTTCTATATGCATATCACATATGGATACATCCATCAGAACTATATTGGCCCTCCACATTTTTCTTCATATGGTAAATGTATTATAAAATGTTCCATTGAATCAAAGAGATTCGGTGATTTTTTTTCGAATTTATATAAAATTAAAACATCTTATTACAATTTACTAAGTGCATCATAGTATGTTTTCACCAAACATATGTCTTAGAAAAAATATGATATTTTTATCAGTACATCCCAAATCGAATAATTCAACATACCTTTAAATCCAATCAGTAGAATTATTTCCAATATAATATGAAAATCATGACCTTTTAATCTGGTAATATGATTATTTCTGAAACATATAACAAAGTTGGGAACATAACCATCCAATAATCTTAAATATAAAATACACTAACAAAATAATAGATGGGTTTATTTTCAAAGTGTATAAGACTCTTTTGGATTCATTAACTTCCATGATCTATCATTTTCAAACAACTCAAGTTCTGGTCACTTGAAAATTTGGGAAAGATCTAATCATGCCTTTAAATTATCTTTGGTCTTACCAGGTTTTTCCACAACTGAATAAAATATATTATAAAAATAGTTTTTTTCAATATTAATGACATATAACATGCGATGAACCAAAAAATCATACCAACATGAAAGATCCTAAAAAATACTTCATTTAATCCAATTGTGATCTTTCCCAAATATATCTATTTTTTTTGTTTATAGTCAATCCAAAGGTAATAATAGGTAATGGAGAGATAATATATTTTAAATCAATATCTGAGATCATTTTTGGATGTCCATCTCTTTCAACCGTACCTTTTCTGAATGGTTTCTATTTATTTAGAAAGGATGATCAATATGAATAAATATATGATAAAAGTCTAAAAAGAAAGGTTTTCTCCCATTAATGAGCATAAACACTTTTCTATTACTCATACAGTACGAACATGATTTTGGACCATGTGTACTCCAGCCAGATAACCCGCCATATGTTGGGAAGTCACTAATTTTCCATATTAATGCAAAATTTTGTTTTGCAACAACATTATATGTACTAACACCATTACTCCATAATAAATTTAACTCATCAATCAATGGATTCAAATAAACATCGATATTATTTTTTGGATGTTATGGAATTAATAAGGTCAAAAAGATATATGGCTCATTCATCAACATCCAAGGAGGTAAGTTGTACGGAGTTATAAAGACATTCCAATATAAATATTAACTACCATATGAACCAAATGGATAGAAAACATCTGTAGAAAGATCAAATCACATGTTTTGGGATTCTCAAGCGAAAGAAGGATGTACCTGTTCAAAATGTTTCCACGAATCACCATCACAAGGATGATTTAATCTTTTAACAGTTGAAATATTAGTTTTGTGCCATGAAATCAACGACACTATGTTATGAGATATAAATAAATGATTCAATCTGGGTGTAAGAGGTAAATGCCTCAATTGGTTAATAGTAATTAATCCAGACTTCCCTAGTTGAGCCTCTTTGTACCTCGATTGTCCACATGTAGGACAACTAAATAACAAATCATTTTCTCCATAATATAATATGCAATCATTTAAAAATGCATGAATATTTTAATAACCAAGACCCAAATTATGAACCAACTTTTTTCTCTCATAGAAATTTGTAGGTAACACATTTCTTTCAGGTAATAGTGCTTTAACCAAAGAGAATATTTGATCAAAACATCTATATGACATTCCACTATCTGATTTCATGGCCATAAATTTTGAAACCACTTTAAATTATCATATCTTATAAATAGGATATAAATAATCCTCAATATACTTCAAAAAATCATAAATTGATATGGTTCTAACTCATGAGTGAAATTAATATCATCTCAAGTTTTAGTTTGTTGAAAATATGGACCAGAAACATCATATACTAAACTTTGAAACCGTGATGGATCTAGAACCAAATTATTAATATCTTCTTCAGAACTATGTTCACCATATTGATACCAAAAAACATAATATTTTCAAAAACCAAAATTCAATAGATGACCCCAACATTTTTAAATGTGTCAAACCTCCTCAAATCACATTTCTTATATGGAAACTTAATTTTATCTTCCGAAACAAATTCTAGATTTGATGATGCAAATGATAAAAAATATTCAACACCCACAATATATACAGGGTTTATACCATAATCGTTTGGATTCCTATGATGATTTATCCAATCAAGATCATGTAATAAAGACTGTTATCAACTACCTTGTTCCATACTTCTGTAAAAAATAAAAAATAAAAAATTATTTATGATTAATTTGATATAAGAAACATATGATCCAAGAAATAATATAAAATTAAAAAATTATAATTTACTTGTAAATATTATCATTTTTATCTATTTACCACCTATTTTTACTAATTAGTGCTACTTTTTACTAATTACCATTAATCATCACTAATTACATGTATTTTTTTTTCTAATTAAAAATAATTCTCACTTATAACTATTATTTTTTAGTAATTACTACCAATTACTATAAATTAGTATTATTTACCCTAAATTATTACTAATTATAGTAAATTATTACTAATTACAACTATTTTTTTACTAATTACCACTAATTTTTTATAATTTCCACTATTTTTTCTAATTAACGCTAATATTTAGTAATTTTGGATAATATTAAGTAATTACTGCAAATACTTACTAATTACTGCTAAGTTTTACTAATCACTGCTAATGTTTACTAATTACTGCTAATTTCTGCTAAATACCGCTAATTATTGCTAATTTTTACTAAGTAGTGCTAATTATCACTAATTTTTACTAATCACTGATAATTGTCAGTAATTTTTAGTAATAACCATTAATTTTTACTAATTTATACTAATTTATAGTAATTATCACTAATTACCGTAATTTTTTTAATAATTACCATTAATCATGATTAATTACCACTAATTATTACTAATTACTGCTAATTATTATAAATTACCTCTAATTATTACAAATTACTACAAATATTACTAATTACTGCTAATATTACTAATTAATACTATTTTTTTTGCAATTACAACTAATTTTTACTAAGTGCCACTTATTTTTACTAAGTACTGCTAAAAACTACTATTTTTTACTAAATCCACTAACCACCGCTAATTTTTTCTAGGTACCATTAATTATAGCTAATTTTTAGTAACTACCTCTATTTTTTAGTAATTATCGCTAATTGTTACCAATTACCACTAATTATTACCAATTACCACTAATTTTTAGTAATTAATGTTAATTTTTACTAAGTGCAGCTTATTTTTTCTAATTACTGCTAATTTCTGCTAATTTTTACTAAGTACCGCTAATTACCTCTAATTTTTACTAAGTACCACTAATTACCGCTAATTTTTATTAATTACAACTAATTTTTAGCAATTACGACTAATTTTTTCTAATTATTTCTAATTTTTACTAATTATCGCTAGTTATTACTAATTGCCGCTATTATTTCTATTTATTGGTAATTTTTACTAAGTACCTTTTTAATAATTACTGCTAATTTTTACTAAGTGTTGTTAATTTTTACTAATTACCTCTAATTTTTACTAAGTACCGCTAATTATCAATTTTTTTACAAAATACCGCTAATTATCATTAATTTTTAGTAATTACAGCTAATTTTTACTAATTACCACTAATTACTACTAATCATTGCTAATTATTACTAATTACTAATAATTACTACAGATTACCACTAATTATTATTAATTACCGCTATTTTTTTGTAGTTACCACTAATTTTTACTAGGTGCCACTTATTTTTACTAAGTACCACTATTTACAGATAATTTTTACTAAGTACTACTAATTACCAATAATTTTTAATAATTACCACAAATTAACACTAATCTTTACTAAGTAAAGCTAATTACATCTAATTACTGATAATTTTTCATAATTGCAGCTAATTTTTAGTAATTACCTCTAATGCTTAGAAATTGCCACTAATTTTTAGTAATTAACGCTAATTTTTACCAAGTACCACTAATTTTTAATATTTACAACTAATTATTACTAAGTATTGACAATTACCACAAATTTTTACTAAGTATCACTAATTACCAATAATGTTTGACTAATTATCACTAATTTTTATTAATTATTGTTAATTTTTAATAATTAACTCTAATTATAGCTAATTTTTACAAATTACCCCTAATTATTACTAATTAAGGCTAATTTTTACTAAGTACTACTATTTTTAGTAATTACCTCTAATTATCGCTAATTTTTACAAATTATGGATAATTTTTACTAAGTACTGCTAATTTTTAGTAATTATCACTAATTTTTAGTAATTACCACTGATTATCATCGATTTTACCTAATTATCGCTAATTATCACTAATCACCGCTATTTTTTACAAATTACCACCAATTTTTAGTAATTAACTCTAATTATCAATAATTTTTACAAATTACCACAAATTATTACTAATTAGTGGTAATTATTACTATTTACCACTAATTTTTAGTAAATATCGCTAATTTTTACTTGTTATTGCTTATTTTTAGCAATTATCGCTAATTTCTAATAATTACCATCAATTTATAATTGCTACTGCTAATTTATAATAATTACCATTGCTTTCAAAAAATTACCGCTTATTTCTAATAATTATCACCGATTTTTACTGATTATTGCTAATTTGTACTCATTACCACTAATTTTTACTATTTTTTAAATTATTAATACTTAATGTTAATTATTAAAAATTTGTATTAAAAATTTCAAATTATTAATTACAATTAATTAATACAAACCACTTTAAAATATTAGTATTTATTAGTAAGATCTATAAATTACTACTAAGTTCTGTTAATTCTCACTCATTTTCATTAATTTTTACAAATTTATGCTTGTTACTGCTAATTTTTACTAATTACTGGGTTTTTATACTAATTATCACTAATTTCTAATAATTATCACTAATTTCTAATAATTATCATTAATTATTGATAATTAAAACTAAATACTAATAATTAAAACTAATTACTACTAATTTAAACTAATTACTTCTAATTAAAAATAATTATTAACAATTGAAACTAAATACTTCTAATTAAAAATAATTATTACTACTTAAGACTAATTACTACAAAAATAAAACTAAGTAATTCTAATTTAAACTAATTACTGGTAATTAATAATAACAATTACTAATAAAAAGAATTAATTAAAAATTAAAAGCACTAAATAAACACCTTAAAACTGAAGTCCTTATTGGATGTAAAGCTAAAAATTTGCTTCCCTGTAAAATTTAAAACTTTTAAAATTTTAATGAGAAGAAGAGGAGAAGAGAGGAAGAGAGGAGAGTTCAAAGGAGGAGATAATGAAAAATATCAAGTGGGGGGGGGGGGGGTATTTATAGGTTAGATTATTTGTGATGAGACCCATCGCAATTAATACCCAAAATTAATAACTATGTTGGTGATTAAAATATTATTTGTGATGAGACCCGTCGCAAATACTGTTCTGCCAATAGTTTATTTTGGACGATAATTAATTCTAATCACAAATAACAATAACGACGAAAGGTATTTGCGATGGGGGGTGTATTCCCACTGTAAATACCTTTCCCGCAGTTTGGCGCGCAAGACGCGCCAAAAGTATTTGTGACTGAACGGTTTTTCCATCACAAATAGTCTAACCTATATATACCCCCCATCATATATGATCTCCAACAATACACAACAGCAGTACAATAATCCTAAATGTCGCACCGACTTCCTTTAAACCATAATAGAGAAAACACCAGACAGATGACTAAACATGTATGTCTTCAGAGTGTAAAACTAACAAATGCTTCGTCGAACTGTAGAAAAAGATTTAACAACATGATACAGAATCAATGACAACATTAACAACGTATCGATCAACTAGATCAAACCATGTATGTCTCCAACATGTAGCTCTGAAGGCAATGACACACTATTATTTTAAAGTATACAACTCTTTCTTTTCTATGAATATATGTATATTAAAATGATAAATATCTCAGTATTTATCATGATGGCCAAACATATCTAGGTCAAAAAGTTCTAGAAATACAACATAATAAATCGTGAATATTTGAATTCAAATCATTTAAAAAGAGTCAAAACTTCTATCCAAAATATGATAGATTTAATTCATTGAGTACCCGCCTTTGAATCAGTCATAAAACATATTTAAATAGATATTTACTTCTGGTGAGACCATTATAGAAGACGCATAATATATCTTAAATTTAAAACTCCATTATTGACCAAGTTAAACATAGGGTTCCTTCACATAGAGAAAAACTTCAAAAGTACAATTGGCAATGTATAGTTGTTTACAAAAGTAGGGTTAATAATCTATACATTTGTTTCTCACATGTTGGCTTTATTTCAAACTAAGGTTTCTGATCCATACTTTTCCAATAACATAGGGTTCATGATCCATACGTTTTATTCCAAATGTAGGGTTCCCAAACCATATGCTCTACTTACAAATGTAAGGTATGAATAGTGTTTCTAGTCAACGAGCATGTACCCAAGTGGTACAGGCTCCTGGTTGGCATCCAAAAGACCCAGGATCAAATCTGGGTAGGGACATAATTCCAGGACTATAGCAGTACTGTAGCAAGGCACTGTAGAAGTGGTGAAACTGTAGCAGTGGCGACACTGTAGCGGCAGAGGCACTATTGCAGGGACTGTATCGGCCGTTGTACTGTAGCAGCGTGGGTACTGTAGCAGAACTGTTCACCGAGGGGTCCTTTGGGCCAAAAAATGGGCTTTCAAGCCTTGTATTAAGACCA
Source organism: Viscum album (assembly GCA_963277665.1). Classification (NCBI taxonomy): domain Eukaryota; kingdom Viridiplantae; phylum Streptophyta; class Magnoliopsida; order Santalales; family Viscaceae; genus Viscum; species Viscum album. The sequence continues at coordinate 1,278,963,968 of OY728130.1, forward strand.
CTTGGCCTTGAGCCTTCGGGCTATGTAATGGGTCTCCCTCTACCCACACTAAAGAGGTCTTTGCTTTAAATAATAAATTGAGGCTTCAGCCTCAACCTTTAAAAAAATAGTGTTTCTAGAATAATTTCAAACACATCTAAAATACTTAATCAAATATCTTCCCATGGATTAAGGACATGTGTACGCTTCCAGAATAAAAACAAACATTCTAGAAAATATCATCTTCCTGAAATTCACTTTAAATCAACTTTATTAGTAGCATAAATGTGGGTGTTTATGGGCATGAAAATCAAAAAGAAATTAACAAAATTATTGAATCAATACATGCTAAAAAAGATAACCCTTTTTGATGATAAAAAACCCATATAATAAGTATTGAAATTAAAATTAATAATATTTTTTTTAAAATCTAAATAAATAAAGTATAAGAACATTTTTCCCTTTAAAAATATAAATTTAATACATATTTCTCCCCTTTTTAAAAAATATCTCCCCCAAAAATAAAAAATTTATCAAGAATTTATCATAAAAATTTCTTATAAAATTATCATTAATTTATCCCACTTTTTGTGAAAAAGAGAAATTACAAAACAAATTATAACAATTTTTACTAATCATGAAAAATAAAAATTATATTTAAACAAAAAGATATACTATAATATTGGATTTGAGTAAAATATAGAGATGAAGAAAATTCAGAGTATAAGGAAGGGTTAGATGAATCATATAAACTTTCCAAACATTGAACCATTATATAAACTTTCCAAACATTGAACCATTTCACTTAAGTTGGGTAAAACTCTTGACATATGTTCTATTCTGCTTTGAACATCTGTAGATCTTAAATACAATGAAGTTGATGAAAATTGTTTAACCAAAAACTATTTTAACTCATCAAGATCCAACTTATTAACAACTTCTCTTCTAAGTGACTCCATATCACTTGTCATTTTCCCTTTAAACACTTCTAAATATTATTTTGAAATCAAATTTCTTTTCACATTCTAATACTCCCTTTGAAGTATATCAAAAACGTTTTTTTTTGAAATTGATACCTTTTGAATCTCATTATATGAATTCTTAGACGCATTTAGATCAACATGCAATTTTACTATTTCGTCATTTAAAGTATTCAAATTAAACAAAATTTCTTTATAATACATTCCACCTTTAATCATTGGAGAAAATGAAATTTCTAGTTCTCCAAAACCATGAACTTCCTTATCTTTTTCATGAAATTTCTCAAATGAATCCTTAACATAAGAAACCGAATGTTCTCTTAAGAAATCAAAAGAAGGACCACATAAAGTTTTCTTTTGAGAATAACTTTTCTATAAATGTGATGTTTGTGATCATTTCATTTCGCTTAGACTGGTTTCTTCATAAGTATTTGAAATTGATATTTTGAATAATAAAGATAAATAGTTTAAGTGGTTTTGAGAAGAAGATTATTTTGTTTTAAGAGTAAGATGATACATTTTGTTCTAACAATTTACAGAAGAAACTTCATATTCTTAGTTGAAAATATAGATTAATCATTTCATATTTTAAGTTTTTAAAAAACATTTTCCATAAGAAAGCTATTATAAAATAAAATGTTACATAAATGAATAAAATTTTTAAGAACAAAAAATTTTAAGACAAAAATAGGTTTAAAATATTTATATAAAGAATATAGTTTTCCATAAACCTATTTTATATTTAAACAATTTCTATATTTTCTAAGGATATTTTTTTATATTTATTTTAAGAGTTATCATATATAAAACAATGTTTATATAAATCTGAATATTTTACAAAATCAGTAATATATATCAATATTCAATTATAAAAAAAGTTTAAATAGTTTAATTCAAATAGTAAATAAGGATTTAACAATTAAGAAAAAAATACCTCTCCCATATATAAAATATTTTATTCAATAAAAAAATATGAATATAATAATTAAATACTCCTTAGATTATTAGTTCCAATTCTAAGGAATTTTCTATAATGAACTACTTCAGATTTGATCACTCCTTTATTAAAATAGAGATTTCCATATGCATTTTAGATGAGAAATTAATGATTTAATGATGCAGTTCAGTGGTGTATTCCTACAAAATATCAAATACATGTGTGTTTTGGTACCCATATGCTTTTAGGTCTGTTAGTGTTAGCAATTAAGGTTTTAGGTAACCAAATATGTTTATTTTTTGTAGATATTCTACTATTTAAGTTAGATAATTATTTTGGACAATAAACATTTATAACTCCAAAAATTTTATATTTTCTAAAGAAATAGTCATTTACATAATGTCTATTAACACTACAATAAAAACATTTAACAGTGTCCATTATTTTTCTATTGAACCCATGAAAAAAATAATTTCTATATAATTTTAGTCTTTCACCATTACTACATATTCCAAGTTTTCCTCTGTGAATTTTATTTTTACTAAGAATTTGGTTTAAATAATTTTCTCCTTTTATAAGGATACTAGAGGCCTATTTTAAAGTATCAAAATCATCTAACAATTCTTTAATTTTAGTTTCATGATCATCATAATAAATTTTGTAAGAATTATATTTTAAATCTATAATTTTATTTAACAAACATTATTTATCCTATAAAATAACATCATAACATTTTCTATGTTTTTTATGATCTTTATTTAAGGATTAAAATTTATCTTGATATATAAAGTAATACTAATTTAGTTTATAATAATTAATTTTTTAAGAATTAGAGTTTTGAGACTAAGAATATTGTTCCTCATTAATATTAGTCATAAGACATACCATTTGATTTTATGTTTAGTTTCAGAGATTGTGGTAGATTAATCATTTGTACCAAAAGAATCAATCCAAGTAGCCTGCATAATTTTATTGTATTTTCTTTTATAATCATATTTCCTTTGATCTTTTAGTGAAGTACAACTAGAATTTGTGTCTCCTTTTTCTTTTCATTAATATCATTTATATTCTTTAATCCATTTATTTATTTTTCTGTACAATATTTCAAACCTTTTATATATATTTGATAAATATTTACCCGGATGTAAATAATTTGAATCATATGATTCATCCATAGTAGTTTTGAGAGCTACTTCTTTATATTTGATATGATTTTCAACTTCAAATTTCATCTCAAATTTATACATCATCAAAGTTCCAATCAGTTATTTCATTTATAATTCTTTAACTGGTGTGGATTTTCATATAAAAATAGATATTACATTACACTTAGAAGACTCTAAGTATTTTAAATATTTGATTTGATTGATTAATTGGATCTACCAAAGCAACAAAATTATTGAAAACTTCTTTCAATATCCCATTCATCTGAGTGATCATCTCATATTCATTCATTCTAAAACTATCAAACTTTAGCTTTTAAGTATTATAACTTAGTTGTTTATTATTTTCAGTTTCTTTATAGGCAATATAAACGTTTTTCCAAATTTCATATGTAGAAAAACATTGAGAAACTTAATTAAACCCATGAGTCACTAAACTGTGGACAATAAAATTCATTACTCTTGAATTAAGATTATATTCCTTTTCATGATCATCATTCAATTTTTCCATATCTTACTTAGGAATTTAATAAGGATTGAAAACTTTAAAATAAACTCATATTCCAAGATTTTTCATGTAAATACTCACATGATCTTTACAACATCCATAATTATCATCATTAAAGTAAGGAGAACTGATCATCGATATACATTCTTTAAGATCAGCCATTTTGAGATTCTACTTCATCCAAATCTTTAACTCAAGATTTTTAGTGCCAAAGGATACCTTTGATATTGCATACAAGTGTAAAATTTTTATTCACTTGATAATATCGAATAGAATAATAAAGGATTTTTTTAAAAAAAAATTAGAAATAGAGAACAACATTTTACATTACATGTTAGAATCAGATAGTAGGGATTTGAAAAAAGAGAAATATATAAAAATATCTATTACTTTGACTATCTGTTGGGCCAGATTGATTATGAGAAATAAAAAATAGGGGGGATTAAAATTTGATCCTTTTGAAAAATTAAATAGATTTTAAATGTACCTCTTTATATGTAGTGATTCTTTCTTTATATCTTAAAGATGAGTGATCATTAGATATAAATAAGGAAAAGAAAATGGTGATGTATGGTGGTTCAGGGAACAAAGATCCCCTAGTCCACTCGACCAACACTCTCTTTATGATATTATTGATTTTCAATAGTAATTCCTTTTACAGGGGACTTCTACAACTGAGTACAGAAAGTTGATACCTTTACAATAAGGATTTTACAAGGCCTTCTAGTTCTTTCACAAGGAACCTAAAATCCAAATCTTAGTTCGAGAAGTTGATACTCTAATAAATCAATAGATATTGATTTGATTGAGAAAACAAATTCTTATTCACAGTTGAAGGAACAACAAATAGAAGTATATGATCTTCAACAATACACAAAAGCAACACAAAAATATTCAATGTCACATAGGCTTCCTTTAAACCATAATAGAGAAAACACTAGACAGATGAATAAACACATATCTCTCCAAAGTGTAACTCTGAAAAATTATTTATCGAACTACCAAATAAGATTTAATAATATGATACAACAATAATGAAAATAACAACAATGATTCGATCAACTAGATCAAAAAATGTATGTATCCAAAGCGTAGCTATGAAGGAAACAACACACTTTTATTTTCAAGAACACAACTATTTCTTTTCTATACATATCTATATATTTAGACAATTAATATCTCAATATTTATCCTAATGGTTGTAGATCTATAAGTCAAATGGTTCCAGAAATACCTCATAATAAATCACAAATATTTGAATTCAAATCATTCAAAGAGAGTCGTAACTTCCCTTAAAAATATGAATGATTTTATCTGTGGAGTATGATCCTTTGAATCAATCATAAAATAGATTTAAAGAGATATTTACCTCTAGTGATACCGTTTTAGAATACATAGAAAATATCTTATATTTAAAACTCTATCATTGACCAAGTCAAAAATAGGGTTCCTTCACATAGAGACAAATTTTAAAATTACAGTTGACAATGTATGGTTGTTTACAATATAAGGGTTAATGATCCATAAATTTTTTTCTCTAACGTAGGATTTCTTATAAACATAGGGTTACTAATCCATATTTCCCAACAACATAGGGTTCATGATCCATACATTTTATTCCAAATATAGGGTTCCCAAACCATATGTTCCAGTAACAAACATAGGGTATGAATAATGTTTCAAAAATACTTTCAAATATGTCCATAATACTTAATCAAATATCATCCCAAGAATTAATGACTTGTTTACACTTCCATAATGTAAGAACCCAGATATTTTTTTCAGGTACGTTTTCCCTTTTTCTAGAGTTTTTAAGAAAAATGATTTTTTCTGGAAATTTTCAAAGTACACTCCGTGTACTTTCTGAGTACAAGCCATGTACTCTTTTGAGGCTCGAAGCCATGTGCTGGCCATGTCCAGGCCACACACACGGTGTGTAAGGCTGAGGTGGAGGCCGGTTAATTCGAAGTATGAAAAAATTGAAGTACACACCGTGTACTCAATAAGTACATGCCGTGTACTTTTTTTTCATTAAACGGGCCGGGGTTGCGCCTAACCTCCGAAATCATCTTCTTATCTAGATTTCGTCCGCCTGGAAGCGACCGTACGGACGAATCTTCTCCGAGCTCCCGCGTCGCCGTCCGTTCTCCGATTTGAGCACGGTCGATTGCGTTGGAATCACATCAGTGAGTTCTTCCTTATGCTTTAGCCTTGTTTCTTGATTCATCCTCATTTCCAAGTTATCATGGGATGAATTTTTTGTGCATTTTCTCAGATCTACATTGTTCTAAGAGGAATCTGTCGTCGTGGTTCACATATATCGATCTACTAGGATCGAGGTAGGTGGTTTGTGCCTTTCTGTAGAAAGTTAATGAATATAATGTTCAAATTCTACTAATACCTGTGAAAAGGGTATTGCGTGTTTTCCTGTTTTTACCTACTGTTTTCCTGCTTTGCTTGTTTGCTTTAGTAGAGGTTATTCCTTGTGAGTAGAGTAATTTATTTTTTGCTCATATTGCTTTTCCATGCTTGTTTTTCCTGTTGGGCGTTTTTCTAGTTGCCATGCCTAGTTGTAGGATAGCGGAACTGTTGTTTTGTTATTGATGTTGAGTCATAGAATGATAGACAAGTAGTTCTTTAGGTTTACTTGGACGATATACACGCACTGAGCATGTTTAGTTATACTCAGGACTGTGAGAACCTAGAGTAGTAGACCAAAGGGAGAATTGACGGAAGGGATTCTCCAGAGTTTATTTTAATTACAATGCAAGACTATAGGCGGAATTGACATTGAGTGCTTCCCCAGAGAGTCTTTATATCCTCGACGTAGGCCACATGGGGAATTGACATTGAGTGCTTCCCCAAATAGCCTTTAGCACAATACGAGACTATAGGGGGAATTGACGGTGAGTGCTTCCCCAGAGAGTCTGCTTAATTACGTAGCTGAACCAGAGGGGTGAGACTGTGTGTGCCTCCTAGAGGGTTGCTAGTGCTATAGGTTGAACCATAGGGTTTAGGCTGTGAGGGATACCAAGAGGGTTACCTGTTTTCTTCTTGTTGTTGACTGCTTACTTGTGTGATTTACTTGTTAGAACTGTGGATTGTAGCTGCTTGTGCTTTCCTATTTGCTACCTCTTGTTTATTTATTGCCATGTATTCATTTGACTATAAGGCATAAATCTTTGGGTGACTGCCTACTGGGATTGTATCTCATACCCTGTTTGGGCCATGCTTTTGGGCCCAAGCAGACTATGTTGCTACATGTATAGACAAGGGCAAGCGCCCTTCTACTTCAGGATCTTGATTGCACCAGGAGCTAGGGAGCATGAGACCAAGACGTGGCTCGCGATGCTGAGGAGATTACTGTGTTTTATTTTGCACTTGGTTTCAGTTGTATTTCAGCACGTTGTTGTGTTTTCTAATTTCCTTAGATACTTGTACTTGCTCCATCATTGTCATCATAGTTATATATCTACATTGCTTCCGCTGTTTGGTTTCTGTTGTTATGCATGTTGTTTACTGCTTCCACTATTTATTGTTGTTTTTTTACCTTGTATACCTTACCGAATGAGGGCATAGTTTCCCCACCGAATCACCAAGGCCCTCGCTGCTAGTCAGCAGCCTCTAGCGTTCGGGGAAACACGCTTGAGGTCCTGTGGCGAACCAGGTACGGGGCACCAGTGGAGGGGCTCCAGACTCGGGTCGTTACAAAGTGGTATCAGAGGGGTTATTTTCTCTTGCCTTACTATTTGGAGACTTTATCCAGGGATAGGACGGATTTGGTACTTGGTATTAATCTATGCCCGGGAGTAGCTAACCCGTGTACAGGGAAAAGCCATACTACCTCGTTAATTGCAGTTTTCTGGTTTTGAGATTTTATGGTTGGTATGTTTTCACCTAGAGTGATTCGTATGACTTGTGCGGTTATTATTTTGATATTTTGGTCCTATTTATGTCGCAACCCAATGAGATGAGGGTATTCCATCTCATGCATCATATAGGCACTTGTAGAAATCACATGTCAGGCATTCTTTTCATTCCATCTAGGGTGCATTAGCGATTTCATGCTGTTGTGATAGGCTCTGTGTAGATTATTCATGCTGTTGTGATAGATGCTTGATATATTCTCTGCTGTTGTGTTAGAAAACTGTTGTTTTGTTCCTTTCTTAAAATGAATGCCAAATTTTGGTTCTTGAGGTGTTATGGGCCCTCCTGGATTGGAATTTGGCATCTTTTCCCTTGTTTTTAGTGTTTCTGGAATTCTGCGTAGATTCTGAGCTACCGCCTAGAAAAAACCAGAATACACGATGTGTACTTTTCAGGAACACGCCGTGTAGTTTTCAGGCCGTGTCACTGATCGTGTGAGCAGAACACGGTGTCGTGAAATTAACTTTGGGAACACGCCGTGTACGGTAGCTACACGCCGTGTAAGTTCAAATCCGTGTACCCGGTCGTGTCACTAACAACACGGGCCGGGGAAGATCGGGTAGCACACGCCGTGTCCTTAGGGAACACTCCATGTAGTCCTGTCTAGGTACCCATCCTTGTTATGAACAACATGGGCCGGTGTTACCTTCCTTTCCACACGCCGTGTTTGTTCGGAACATGCCGTGTAGTCTTTCCCAGGTACACGGCCATGTCACGAACAACACGGGACAATGTCGCCTTCGCCTATACACACCGTTCTTGTTCGGAGCATGCCGTGTAAGGTCCAGCCGTGTACTCAACAACACGGACCACCGAAGCCTTGTCTAGTGCACGCCGTGTTTGTTTCGAACACTCTGTGTAGTCTCGGGTTAAGTCGGACCATGTGGGTTAGCCGTATAAGGAGACTCGGGCAGGGGAACAGTTTTCAAGTACACGCCATGTGTGGGGTCAACACACCGTGTAGTTTGAAGTGTACATGACTTATAGGGTAGGAGTACACGCCCATGTTAGTGGTTTAAGAAGACACATAGTGTAGTTTTATACACGCCGTGTAGTCATGTTTTGAAATCTTGTGTGTTTTCTTTCCCTGTTTCCGTTTAATTACTCTTGTGTTCTCTGTTCTTGTTTTCCTGATCTGAGGTGTGCTTTTGATATTTCAGAGCTATGCCTCCAAGACATCCTTCGGTCATACGTCTGTCGTCAGGCAGTGATCAGACGCCAGACGGGGCTGATCAGGGACTTCCTGCTGATCCTCCAGTCGAGCCAGCCTTAGCACCGGCTGTTATACCAGTTGAGGGCGCTGATGCACAGTTCATGGAGGGCTTCATGAGGATGATGTAGGCCTTCCAGGGAGCACTGCCTCCTGCATCGTCTATGGCAGACCTGACGCGGGTTTTCCAGCAGCAGCATCCTCCCACGTTCTCAGGGGAGGGAGGACCTCAGGCTACAGAGTCATGGCTGGAAGCCATGATGACTATCTTCGAGCATCTGGAGACACCTTTAGAGAGGCGGGTCAAGCTCGCCACCTACATGCTCCGAGACTCCACCAAGAGGTGGTGAGATGTGGTCTCACAGGCGGGTCAACATCAGGCTATGACTTGGGAGGAGTTCCAGCGCGTGTTCTATGACTACTTCTACCCAGAGACCCTGAGGGCCAATCGAGCCCGGGAGTTCATGAGCTTAGAGAAGGGGACTCTATCTATCATGGAGTATTCCTCTCGTTTCACTGAGCTGCAGGATTTTACACCCCTTTGGGATGGGAGTGGGGTGTTATTGGCAAGGAAGTTTGAGGATGGACTCAAACGAGAGATCTGCTCACAGGTGAACATCTTCCAGTTGACTTCCATCACTTCCATCCTCAACCAGGAATTGATTGCAGAGTGCAATCTGAGAGACTCCGAATCTGCGAGCCAGGGCGGTTCTGCTTCTAGAGTTAGCCATCCTTCAGATGACAGTAAGAAGCACCGTAGGGAGCCTACGCGTGGGGATTCGAGGAAGTGAGACACATCATCAGGCAGCCATGTGACATGCTACTAGTGTGGCCGGACAGGGCACACGAGGCCAAAGTGCCAGAGAGACCCCGTGGAGTGCCAATCTTGCGGCAAGATGGGTCACCTTCAGCGTTTCTGTCAGGTTTTCTCACCAGCAGCTAGTGACCGGGGTTCTTCCATGACTCCTCGTTCAGGAGCAGCCCCACCAGTCTCTCACCAGTTGGGAAACTGGAGTTCTTTTAGCCGTTCGGGCCGAGGTGGAGGTCTAGGCTGTGGCGCTTAGCCACCAGTTCCTTATCACCAACAGGGAGGTTCATCTCAGAGTGGTCAGCCAGGGGCGCAGGGTCGTGGCACAGGCCAGTCTTTCGCCGTGGAGCGGACTTATCATGAGTAGGATACCGAACCTTCTACTGTTCGAGGTACGAATTTATTAGCCTCAGTTTTATCTTCAGACCTTTTTGATACTGGTGCTATGCATAGTTTTATCTTTGTTTCTTTCGTGGAGAGCCTTGGGCTCTGTATATTTTCTTCTGCCGACTCGTTGACACTAGACACACCTTTGGGAACGAGGACATCTAGTGTACGCCAGTCTAGAGAGTGCCCTATCAAGGTGGGAGAGTATCACTTCTTATGGGATCTCTATGTCCTAGAGATGACAGGCTATGATGTCATTCTCGGCATGGAATGATTGATTCACTTCTAGGAAATCGTTGACTGTTATCACTGTAGAGTCAGTTTCATCTCACCAGAGGGTGAATATTTTCTTCATAGAGGATAATGGGACATTCGGGCGAGTCGGGTGGGACTCGAGCATCTTGGGCTAGGAGGGGTGATAGCCCAGATTTATAGTCTCTATCTAGATGAGCATGGGACTCCACAGTTGGACTTTCCTCCAGTAGTGGATCACTTCAGGGTTGTCTTTCCAGAGGAATTTTCGGGTTTGCCTCCGGAGCGTTAGGTAGACTTCTCTATGGAGATCGTTCCAGGAGCAGAACCGGTGTCCATTAATCCCTATAGGATGGCCACACCTGAGTTTCAGGAGCTCAAGAAGTAGTTGGAGGAGATACAGGCTAAGGGTTTCATCTGACCCAGTACTTCTTCTTGGGGTTTTCCTATTCTGTTTGCGAAGAAGGTAGACGGTACCCTTCAGCTTTGTGTGGATTATCGGAAGCTGAACCAGTTGATGGTGAAGAACCGATATCCCTTACCGCATATTGATGAACTTTTTGATCAGCTTCGAGGATCCTGGGTGTTCTCGAAGATTGACTGGAGGTCCGGTTATCATCAGTTGTGCGTTAGACCATCAGATATACCTCTGACAGCCTTCAGGAGCAGGTACGGTCTTTACGAGTATACAATCATGCCTTTCAGACTCACGAACGCACCTGCAGTTTTCATGGCACTGATGAATCGAGTGTTCCATCCTTACTTGGATTCCTTCTTCATTGTCTTCATGGACGATATCTTGGTGTACTCTCACACTCGACACGGCCATGCCACCCATCTTGAGATCGTTTTGAGTACAATGAGAGAGCATCGGCTTTATGATAAACTATTGAAGTGCCACTTCTGGATGGATCAGATTCACTTCTTGGGTCATGTCATCTCAGAGGCAGGAGTTTTAGTGGACACAGAGAAAGTGAGAGCTATAGTTTTCTGGGAGCATCCGAAGAATGTCTTTGAGGTATGGAGCTTCCTAGGGCTGGCTGGATACTACAGACGCTTTATTCGGGACTTTTCTCGTCTAGCAGCACCCTTGACAGGTCTGACCAAGAAGGGGGAGAAGTTCTTATGGTCAGATTCTTGTGAGTCAGCCTTTCAGGAGCTGAAAGGGAGGTTGACGTCAGCACCGATACTAGTCTTTCCAGAGCCAGACAAGAGCTACACTGTTTATTGTAATGCTTCAAGTGTCGGGCTAGGAGTTGTGCTTATGCAGGGAGATGGAGTCGTTGCGTACGGGTCTCAGCAGTTGAGGCCACATGAGAGGAACTACTGTATGCATGATTTGGAGTTGGAAGCTGTTGGAGACACTATCTTCTGGGAGAACACTTTGTGGTCTTCACTGACCACAAGAGTCTCAAATATATCTTCACTCAGCGTGATCTGAATCTAAGGCAGCGTAGGTGGGTTGAGTATCTTCAGTCTTTTGACTTTGAGCTTGCCTATACGTCGAGAAAGGGAAACACCATGGCAGATGCGTTGAGCAGGAGAACTCAGATTCAGGAAGTTTAGGAGGCTAGTAGTGAGTGGAAACTGATGGCTCTGTTCTCTGAGATGCATCTGGAGGTGCACGACAGTCGGGGCCAGACTTTTCTATCTTCTGTAGCTGTTACCTCCACGCTACTTGATCGGGTAAGGATGAGGTAGCTATCAGACTCAGAAGGATTAGTCCTGCGGGAGAGTGTGTCAGGAGAGGACCCTCTTCCTGGATGGACAGTGGCCGAGGATGAGATCTTGCGTTTCCAGGAACGCGTATGGGTGCCAGCAGACATACACGAGGAGCTGATGTGGGATTTCCATTCCTCTGTTTGGGCAGTTCATCCTGGAATCACCAAGATGTATCGGGATCTTCATCGCCAGTACTGGTGGCCAGGTATGAAGAAGGATGTTTCTGGTTTCGTTATGCGATGTTCTACTTGTCAGAAGGTGAAAGCAGATCATCAGCAACCAGCGAGGATTTTACAGAAGTTACCCATTCTAGAGTGGAAGTGGAACGATGTTGTGATGGACTTAGTGACCGGGTTGCCGAGATCACCTTGGGGAAACGATGCTATTTGGGTTGTCATCGATAGGCTTACGAAGGTTGCTCACTTCTTACCGATCAAGGAGACCTTCCGTGTCGATGATTTGGGACGACTTTACATCCGAGAGATCGTTCGTCTGCATGGAGTTTCGCACTATATTGTTTTAGACAGAGATGCACGCTTTACCTCTCGGTTCTGGCAGGGAATTCAGAAGGCCTTGGGTACACATGTACTTTTGAGTACAGCATACCATCCCCAGACTGATGGCCAGTCCGAATGCACGATCCAGGTGCTTGAGGATATGCTCTGAGCTTGCATTCTAGGCTTTAGCGGTTCTTGGGAGAAGCATATTCCCCTGGTGGAGTTCGCATACAACAACAGTTTCCAGACGACCATTCAAATGGAACCATACGAGGCTTTGTATGGTAGTCCATGCCGATCACCCTTATGCTGGCTGGAGGCAGGAGAGACAGCTTTGCTAGGACCTCGTCTTGTTCAGGAGACTTCAGAGCAGAGAGAGATGATTCAGAAGAGGATGGATACAGTGTGGTCTCAACATAAGTCTTATGATGATCAGCGGAGACGACCTCTGGAGTTCGAGGTCAGTGATCAGATTTTCCTACGTGTCGCACCGAGGTTGGGACACAAAAGGATTCGGAGACAGGGTAATCTTTCACCGTGGTACGTCAGGCCGTTTGAGGTCTTGGAGAGAGTGGGGGCCGGTCGCCTATCGGTTGTAGCTACCTCAGAGGTATCGGGCCATGCACGATGTCTTCCACGTCTCTCAACTCCGACGTTACTTTTCAGACCCGTCTCACGTCTTTCAGCCCGAGGAAGTCAAGCTCGAAGAAGATGCATTGTTCGAGGAGCATCCTATCCGGATTGTCGATCGCAGTACGAAGGTTCTCCGTGGGCGGTCTGTTCCTCTGGTACGGGTGCTATGGAAGCACGGGCGAGTACATGACGAGACCTAGGAGAGGGAGGCTGATGTACGATCGCAATGTCTGGAGCTGTTCAGGGTTTCTTCTTCTCCGTCTCGTTAGGGAAATTTAGGGACGAATTTCTTTAAGGAGGGAAGTTTGTAAGAACCCGGATCTTCTTTTCAGGTACATTTTCCCTTTTTCTGGAAATTTTCAAAGTACACACCATGTACTTTCTGAGTACATGCCATGTACTCTTTTCCGGCTCGAAGTCGTGTGCTGGCCGTGTCTGGGCCACACACACGGTGTATAAGGCTTAGGTGGAGGCCGGTTAATTCGGAGTATGAAAAATTGAAGTACATGCCGTGTACTTTTTTTTTCATTAAACGGACCGGGGTCATGCCTAACCCCCCAAATCATCTTCTTCTCCAGATTTCATCTGCCCAAAAGCGATCATATGATGAAATTTTCTCCGAGCTCCTGCCTCGCCGTCCGTTCTCCTATTTGAGCATGGTCGATTGTGTTGGAATCGCAGCGGTGAGTTCTTCCTTCTGCTTTATCCTTGTTTCTTGATTCCTACTCGTTTCCAAGTTATCATGGGATGAATGTTTTGTGAATTTTCTCATATATACGTTGTTATAAGAGGAATCTGTCATCGTGTTTCACATATATCGATCTCCTAGGATCGAGGTAGGTGGTTTGTTCCTTTCTGTAGAAAGTTGATGAATATTATGTGCAAATTCCACCAATACCCGTGAATGGGGTATTGCGTGTTTCTTGTTTTTCCCCTGCTGTTTTATTGCTTTGCTTGTTTTCTTTAGTAGAGGTTATTGCTTGTGAGTAGAGTAATTTATTTTGTGCTTAGATTGCTTTTCCATTCTTGTTTTGCCTGTTGGTCATTTTTCCAGTTGCTATGCCTAGTTGTAGGATAGCGGAACTGTTGTTTTGTTATTACTGTTGAGCCATAGAATTATAGCCAAGTAGTTCTTGAGGTTTACTTGGATGACATACACGCGTTGAGAATGTTTATTTATACTCAGGATTGTGAGAACCTAGAGTAGTAGACCAAAGGGATAATTGATGGAAGGGATTCTCCAGAGTGTCTTTTAATTACGATGCAAGAATATTGGGGGAATTGACGTTGAGTGCTTCCCTAGAGAGTCTGAAGATCCTTGACGTGGGCCACAAGGGGGAATTGACGTTGAGTGCATCCCTAGAGAGACTTTAGCACGATACGAGACTAGAGGGGGAATTGATAGTGAGTGATTCCCCAGAGAGTGCTTAATTATGTAGCTGAACCAAAGGGGTGAGACTGTGTGTGCCTCCCAGAGGGTTGCTAGTACTATAGTTTGAACCATAGGGGTTAGGCTATGAGAGCTACCTAGAGGGTTACCTGTTTTCTTCTTGTTGCTGACTACTTACTTGTGTGCTTTACTTGTTAGAACTGTGGATTGTAGCTGCTTGTGCTTTCCTATTTTCTGCCTCTTGTTTATTTACTGCCATGTATTCATTTGACTATAAGGAACAAATCTTTGGGTGATTGCCTACTGGGATTGTATCTCACACCCTATTTGGGCCATGCTTTTGGGCCCAAGCAGACTATGTTTCTGCAGGTATAGACAAGGGAAAGCGCCCTTCTACTTCAGGATCTTGATTGCACCAGGAGCTGGGGAGCATGGGACCAAGCCATGGCTCGCGATGTTGAGGAGCTTACTTTGTTTTCTTTTGAACTTGGTTTCAGTTGTATTTCAGCACGTTGTTGTGTTTGCTAATTTCCTTAGATACTTGTACCTGGTGCATCGTTGTCATCATAGTTATATATCTACATTGCTTCCGCTATTTGGTTTCTGTTGTTATGCATATTGTTTACTGATTCCACTGTTTATTATTGTTTTCTTAACTTGTATACCTTACCGAATGAGGGCATGGTTTCCCCACCGAGTCACCAAGGCCCTCACTGCTAGTCGGCAGCCTCTGGCGTTTGGGGAAACACACTTGAGGTCATGTGGCGAACCGGGTACGGGGCACCAGTGGAGGGGCTTTGGACTCGGGTCGTTACATAGAATAAAAATATATATTCTAAAAAATATCATCCTTTTGAAATTAACTTAAAAGAAAATTTATTAGTAAAATAAATGTGGGTGGTTTTGAACTTCAAAATCAAAAATAATTTTTTTGAATCAATACATGATCAACACATTTTCATAGTTTTTAGTAAGTGATACATGTTTTGAACTAAAATATCGATTTTGAACTACAAACAATAAATTTGAGTCATATTGAGTACACTGTGAATCAAATTGATGTGGGGTTTATTCCTACACATCAAAAAATGACATATGGATCATTATCCTAAAGTATCATGGAAATATGAGTGTGTTTTCTTAGTTTTGAGTATGTGGTTCATGTCTTGAACTAAAATTTCTATATTAAATAAAAACACACCCTTTTAGTCATATTTACCACACCATATATCCTATTGATGTGTGGTTGATTCCTAAACATAAATAATGATGAATATATCATTGAACTAAAGTATCAATACAATCTGAGAATGTTTGACCAGTTTTGAGAATGTGGTGAATGTTTTGAACTAGAATGTTCATTTTAAATCAAAACACACACTTTTAATCATACAGGGCACACCATGTGTTGAATTGACATGCAGTTAATTCCTATATGTAAAAAATGACTTATGGATATCTTTTATAAAGTATAAAGACAATTTTATCATGATTGATTAGTTTTGACTATGTGACATATGTTTTTAATTAAAAAGTTGATTTTTAATAAAAACTTTCACTTTCAATCATACCAGGAACACCGTGTGTTATATTTACATACGGTTAATTCCAACATGTCAAAAATAACTCACGGGTCATTATTTTAAAGTATAAAGATAATAAAAGTCTGTTTTATAGGTTTTGATTATATGATTATTATTTTAAAGTAAAATTCTAAATTTAAATAAAAAATTGCAATTTTTGTCATACTAGACATACCGTGTGTTAGATTAATGTGCAGTTTATTACCACACTTCAAAAATTACTCATATATCCTTATTATAAATTATAAAGATAATTTTAGTGTGTTATATTGTTTTTTAAGTATGTGACACTTAATTTCAAGTAAAAAGTCAATGTTAAATAAAAAACACACTTTGAGTCATGTCGAAAATACTTTGCATCAGATTGAAGTGTGGTTGATTCTTACACATCAGAAATGATTTATTGATCATTTTACTAATGTATAAATGTAATAAGAGGGTGTTTTATTTTATTTGAAGATTAAATTCAAGAATAGAGTAAGTATAAATGTATATAGGTACCCTAAAAGGTGTAGACATAAATGTATACAAGCTATACTTTCTTTTTAATCGAAAAAACACAAATTTGTCTTATTAGAATGTTATTAAAAGGTATTAAACCAAAAAGTTTATTCATTAAATCACTAATATCCATAAAAAAATCAAATAAATAACCAACATATTAATAAAGAGAATATTATAAAGCACCTTAGTTCATCTTCCTTACTGAAGCCTTCATAGAGAATTTATTTTTCTCTAAAAATGTTGTTCCTATGAAGTGTTAAAAAGGATCCATATCGTTTTAAGAGTTTTTCATGAATTATTATATAATTTACACTTAATAAACCCAATTCATGTTATATAATCAATTTCCTTTCAGAATTTAGGGTTATTCCCTTTGGAAATGATTTTAGCCTTTAAAAAGGATCCCAAACTCTGTATGGAGTACTTTTGTGCTCTTCATAGGCAAACAGCTTTTGTAGAAAAATAAATTGGAACCCAATAAGGAACATAAATAAAGAACATAAATTTCTAAACATTTTAAAACAAAATTATAGCACCATATGATGGTCATTTGGAGACATACTAGGGATTAGTCCGACAACCTATGTGCACTGAAATCGATTAGAAAGTGAGTCAAAGCCTGTAAGACACCACCATAGTAGGATCAATATATCCCTTATGGAATTTGGGAAAAAATAAATTGAAAGATTATTTGTAGATAGAATCATATACCCTATTATATTCTCTTAATGCGTGAAACCCCTAAAAATTATCCCAAAAAAGACTAGATTCACCATTGTGTAAAAAATAAAACAATTCACTAGTACCCAATAGGAATTATAATAGTTAGAGGGTTTGTATTGAGTATAATAGGATGGACTATGTGACCTGAAAAAACCATTTTCCATCCCTTTTGTAGACTAAAAGTTAGAGAGATTGGTTGGGAAGGGACATTATTATTTTTAATTTATTTTTTGGTTCTTATATCTCTAGAAGACTAAGATAAAACCACATTCACCATCACCTTTGGTATTTTTTCTTACTGAAGGATTCATTTTGGTGATGTAATGACCAAGTAATTTTCAATATTGTATGGTAAGTATCATTTTAGATTTTATTGAGATATTCTTTGAGGTATTTCTTGAAAACTTTATCGTTTATGAAATATACTTTAAAAATGGTCTTGAAAATCTGGAAAGTCTTAATAAATTCATTAAAAAAAATTAGTTTTTAAACTTTTAAAAATTTATTTTTATGTTTGATAAAGGAAATTTCTTGGGCCACATTATCTTTAAATATGAAATTGAAGTATACAAGGTAAATTTTGACATCATCTCCACACTAGCTTACCCCACCACTATGAAGAATATGAGATTATTTTTAGGCCATGTTGGATTTTACAGAGAATTTATTAAATAATTTTGAAAAGTTGATTTTCATTTGAATAACCTACTTAAGAAGGATATTGATTTTTTTTATTTTTTGAATAATGCAGGATGATTGTGTATAGATTCACTATTAATTTCCACCCTTATACCACTATGTCAAACTGATTTTGTATTATAAATTCCAAATATAATAACAAACTACAATTAACATTTAGTTAAAATATTTAATTTTTCTAACTCTTAAAAATTAATTTTCACTTTTATTGATGAGTACATTATAGGGGGCAGTGATTTGGATATCCCATGATGAAATTCAATCAAAACAGGCCAAACTGTGCAAGATCCCAAGCACACAAGTGGACTAAAATACACACATAAGATAATTAGTTCATCCAATTGGGATTAAAAATTGGTTAAAGAATTAAAAATAGTGTGGTATAAATTTATCTAGTAGAACAAGAGGCCTAATTTATCCATTTTGAGTCCCAAAATGTGTCATCATTAAAGAGAATCTTCAATATTCACAGTCTTGAGTTAACATATGTAATTTAGCCATATCTTGGGATGTAGGCCTCCAAATGATGAAAAATATTCTATGGAGATAGAAAAGAGGTGTTTAAATATATTTTTATTTTTTTTACAAAGTAAGATAAGGCTTTATTATATCCCAAATCCATGAGACAAATGGTTTTCAAAATTTTAGGTGCACAAACCCACCTTCCACATTACCTATAAATTGGCACCTTGGGAACCCCATTTTTAAGTTAGAACATGGGGAATTTTTTTGATAATTTGGATATTTTAAGGGGTTTTATCAATTATTTAAAGGTAATAGAGTTCCATATCCTCATATAGGAGAGAAAGGATGAAGTTGGAGTTCCACATGAGCTTTCTCCTCCTTTTTATGGTGATCTAAATGGTGGGTGATCATTACGAGGGAGCTATACACATAAAGAGGGAGTTCCAAAACATAATTATATAATGTTTTGGTTTATATTATGATTTGTAATTGTTATTTTATATTCATATTAACACTTTTTATTCATTTAACTAAAACAATTTTTATTTCATAATTGATCAGTGTGTAATTTTAAGCATGCAAATTGTGTTTTTCCGATTGGACAATATAACAATCCTATTATTTTGAAAACATTTGATATTTTACTAGTCATTGAAAAATATTAAATGATTATAACTATATGTAACTTGATTACATTATTTTTTATGTAAATGTTTAGTCCTATGTTTATTTTTTAGAGGATTTGAGGTCAACCAAGATCTTGGTTAATTCTCAATTAAAGGTTTACACCAAAACCTAATATTAAATTAAGAATAAGAAAAATTTTAAGTGGTATAGTAACTTAGAAATGATTTCACACATATAATATATTTTTAAAAATCGACTTGCATTATCAATGATTAAACTCTTTAAATTAAGTTATTTTATTTGGAATCATCATTTACCCCATCCCATTTTCTATTTTATTTTTAAAAAACTTATTTAAAATCTACACTCTAAACTCATAAACACTTATTGAAAGATGAACTAGGGTATTATCTATATTAAATTTATTTTTTTAAAGCCTAATAAATTTTAATTTTCATGAAAACATAGTTATAGGATAGATTTGTACAAGCTGTGATCAAGGAAAACTTGACCACATCTCCTATAACTTGTCCCCCAGCATAGGGAAAACATTTTGAAGTGTCATGTGATTCCTATAATAATGTAGTGTGAGAAATACTTTCCTATAAGTTAAATGGTAATTCAAATGTGATAGATTATGTTTCAAAAACTCTAAACATAATCCAAATAAATTACACAATAATATAGAGGAAGTTATTGTATATTTTTGTTGCATTAAATACATTTTTTTCATATTTTTTAGGAAGTAATGTAAATATTTACTCTAATCATATAGACCTTATATATTTGATAAATAAAGATAATTAAAAGCCATGATTTTTTATGTGGATGCTTTTCCTATATAAATTTAACGTAGATATTAAGGAAAAGAGGGGTTGTTAGAACTAAGATACATACCACATGAGTAGACCACCCCATAATGTTGAAGATAAAATCCCAACATAAATAGTTCTAAATGATTCCTTCCTTGGTGAGAAATTTTATGAAGTCACTAAGGTACTTTGGTATTCTTACATGGTAATTTTTTTATCACAACAAAGGTATCTTCCTTTTTATAGCATAAAATTATGAAGTTGAAATCTGAATCAAAATAATTTTTCTAGGAGGATCCTTCTTTATTGAAAATTTGTAGTGACCAAGTGATTAGGAATTGTATACTTGAGAAAGTGGTAAACATTTTAATTTCTTTTTTTCATACACTTTCATGTAGAATCTATTTAAATCCTCATAGAACAACCATAAAAGTGTTAGAGGATGGTTTTTTTGGAAAAAAAAATCAACAACTCATATAATTTTTGAAAAGCATGTAAAAACTATCAATTCACTAAAGGAATGTCTAAAATATAGGAAATTCACCAAAAATATTTGATTTTATATGAGATATATGATGTTTGATGATTATATTTCAACCATTTATTGCCTATTTATTTTTAATTTTCTAATATTTTGTTAGTTTTGGACTATGATTCTAAATGGATTAAAACATATGAAATATGAAATGACGATTAAAGAGTTTTTATTGAGTTTATAAGATCAAATTATTTTTTAAGGTTTGGAGTGCCTTGAGAAATAATCAGTTACCAGGGAAATTTTTTTTGTAACAAGATAATGGAAACTCTCATGAAGAGACATGTAGTCTATAAAAAGGGCTTAAATTCTTACCACCCATGGAGAAATGGGGAAGTCAAGGTATCTAGTAGAGAAATAACAAGGATTTTGGAAAGGGTAGTAAAAACCAACTGAAAGGATTAGAAAAAGAAATTAATGGATGCATAGTGGGAATACAAAACTACCTTAAAAAAACCATAGGTATGTCCCCTTAAAGAATGATTTTGGGAAAACGTTTTCACTTTCCTATTGAGATGTAGAAAAAATCCTACTATGTTGTGAAGAAGGTAAAACTAGAATTTATCAAGGATAAAGAGAATAGGTGGCTCTAAAATATAAGAATGTGTTATAATAATGTTGTATAGAATGACTACATAATTTGGAATCGATGTTTAGGTCATGTAAATTTAAGAATTTTTGAAGAAAGAACAAATCCATGTTTGTGACAATTTCATGAGAATATATTACAACTAAACTCATCCAATGTGGACACTCCTCTGTCGTGGATGCTCCTCCGTTGTGGATGATCCTACTTCATGGATTCTACCCCTCTGCGGACCCTCCTCCACCGCTGACCCATTTACACCATATAACCCCCTCAAAGATTTCTTGAAGCCATTATACCTCAATCTTTGGGTGGTTTTGACTTCTATTATTCAAGGAAACATCAATTAATTCTTGTTTGTATTGATAACTCCCTCTTTTAGGGATTCTCTTCCCCATTATCGAGTTCTTATTTTCTAATGGGTTTTTTGACATAATGTTGGTATGATCTTGTGTTTTTGGTGAAACTATTCATTTTTAAGTTTGGATATTTCCTTAATAGGGTATTTTTGAGGTGCGATTGTGATTTCAAACTGATTTATAATGGTTTACAAGTTTGTGGTAGGTGATTCCATGATTTTAAATTATTATATAATTTTGATATGCTTTCTTGTTTTCTTTTATGTGTTCCATGGATTATTAATGTGGTGATAAACATGTTTTTCAAATGGTTTAACATGAATATGTGATGGAAGTTGGTTTTTGAAAATAAATTGGTTATATTTATTATGGGATTTGTAGTGGTGTTCCTTGAGAATGTTTTATTTCTTGTGTGAAAGGTGAGAATTGTTTTTTCAAAAGATATTTATAGGTGAAAATATGTTGAAAATAGATTTCTTCAAGGGAAATGGATTTTTAGTGTGTGTTAGATTCCTTGTTGTGTACCATAAATAAATCTTTGAATTGTGAAAGTAATGTGAAGCATTTTATTAAATAGTTTTTATGTGAGCATTATTTTAAAAATGGGATTTTCCCATATGATGGAATAATTGTTTAAGATCCCAAAACAAAGGTAATAATTTGATCATATTAGTGAGGCATACTATGTATTTTCCCTCGTTTGGTCTTTATATTGAGGCAGTTGTAATGAATATGAAGTAACCCACCACTGAGTGACAAAAGGATCCAGATCAAAGGAAGGTTTTATCACCTTTTTATTCTATCCACAACCATATTTGATGTAGACTATATTTTGGAGGTGGTTCCTCCTTTAAATTTTTAGGAATCATACTCCTTGATCCCTCCCTCTACTATATATCCCCATTTAATGATCAATATCGTTGAGGCATGTCCTTATTCCCTCTTGGATCCAGATTCTCATGGACAAACCTTTTAAAAAAAATACCCTAATGCTTTCATCTCATGGTTTCCCATTATACTGAACACCTCGCTTCTGACTAATTCAAAATAAATGTAACTTTTGAACTCTCCAAGAGTAACAAGGATATTTCCCTCCAAAGTATGAATCCTACACCATAGAATATCAATCCAAACCTTTCCCATTTCAATGGCACCACCAATTTGTTAATAGTTCAATTCCACTGAATCTTATAAAACTAATCCACTATAGGAAACCCAATAGTCTTCAAACCAAGAACTTTTATTGAGTCTTGATAAAATAATCACCATATATTATGTAACCAAGATTTAATACTACTTTTTGGAAACTAATATTAGAATAATAAAAGATCTGATACCACTAGTTGGATTTGGTACAATGAGAATCCTAATGTAAAACCCCCAAAACATAAATTAAACCCCCGAAACATTCATATAGCGGAAGAAATTAAAGAACATACTAGAATTTGAACAAATACCCAAACATGAAATACCATAACATATAAGTAAATCTATAGCTAAGTCACTACATCATATTTCTACCTTCTAGTTCTAGTAACCTCATGGTTTTGAAAATACCTCCCCTAAAGGAAAATGAACAATAAAGAATAAACACATGAAATAAATGGAATAAGCACACCACATGAAAATTATGTTGTTTGGATGACAATAATACTTCATATGGGAATACATTAATATTTTTCTTAAGGGATAAATCAAGTTATAAGGGAAACATATCTTTTGTTAGCCCGCCCTATCCAAAGCTACATGAGAGAATTTTTGGAAATCCTAGTCAAATAACTATAAGAAAACATGTAATAAATCCTTCCACCTTCAAGAACTCTATGGTGAATCCCCTTAAAGGGATAAATGATATAATTAAAGTGATTATCAAATCATATTTTCTTCTCCGCATAATATTATATCTATATCTATATATATAAATTATTATTTTATTACACCTTTAAAAAATTATATGAATGAATGATTAACTATTGATATTCAATGTTATGAATTGGTCGTGGAATTTAGGTTGATGCATCCAATAAAGGTACCCGACATATTTTTTCTTTATGAAATTTTCCTTAAAAGGTTCTAGACTATTTTGGGACTTGATTTTGTTAACCTCATGAATGAGTTTTGGAGAGGTAATCATTCTCTTGAGAATTATAATGATACTCTCATCACTTTGATTCTAGAGGTTACTGATATGAGTTACGTTAAGGATTTTAGAATGATTAGTCTTTGTAATGTCATTTATAAAGTCTTTTTTTGAAGTTTTCATAAAATAGAATATGGAAAATCACATCATCTATTAGTTTAGTACCATAGTTATTTTCTTATTTTGACTTGAGAAATGATATAATTAAAAGGACCGGGAAAGAAACATAGTTTCTTTTAGTGATGATCAGAATATGGAAATTATTTGTGTGAAAGGAATGAAACTTGATAAATTTTTGATTATGTAATGGTTTCATGCTGATTGATTTTCTTAGGTGTATTTATAAAGGAAGAACCAATAGTACTTCAAGTGAGATACATATAAATTGTTCATGGGGTGTACAACCAATTTATTTTGTATGAGCCAAGGATCATTGGGATAATGTAGTGTTTTTAGTAAATTGGAAGAAAAGTGTTTCATGGTTGGAGTGTGGTCACTGACTATGGAACATATCTGTTGGGAATCTGGTGTTGTGGTGAAGGATAATTGATTTAACTGGAAAATGGAAGCATAGATAAGGGATATCCAATGGTGGGGATCACAATATCAAATGATTATGGAAATGATTATTATTACACCAACATTTGGAATAATGTGATGGAATCATACAACACTGATTGATTTGGAATGAATCTAGGTGTCTTCTATGTATCTTTTATAAAGTGACTCTCTTGGGATTTATGTCTTTGTGAAATTCCTAAGTATATCTTATAAAATTATTCACGTTTTTTGAAATGCTTGTTAAAAAATTATATTTGTTCAAAATACCTATTTTTGGTTGTAAATAGATTTAAAATGATTTAAACACTTGGCATGGACTAAGGTTTCATTCCAAGTGTTTGTAAACTCACATGATTGGATTTCATAAAGGTATATGAATGTTTTGAAATCATATTTAATACTGGTTTCATTTTAACAAGGGGTGTGTGAAGTTTTAAATGAAAATTTGTAAAATACAGAGGGTTGTATATCATTTTAATTATTAAGATTGTTGGGTCATGAAGTTTCCTTGAATTCTTTTAAAAAAAGGAATTGTGGTTTTGTGAAAGAGTGTTTGGAACTTATTGGTTTATTTTAAAAAGGGTGTTTTATTTTAAATAGGAATTTGTGTAAATGATAGGTTTTTAATTAGATTTCAAGTGTGATTTTATAAATTGTTTTTAAAGGATATCTGAAATGTATTTTTTCCATAATATTTTATGTTTATATTTTTAGAGAATTAGGAAAACCATTACATTATATAAATGTTTTATTTATTTATTTTGTTAAATATTAATATTAATGAATCAAATAGGATGTATATGAATAAATAATGGATGGATTCCAATTGCTTGATAAAAGAGTATGAATATGGCATGAAAGAGTTCATCAAGTTTGAAAAAGATCATACATATGACCCTAATCAAATTCTTTTCTATGTGTTTACACTATTGTTTTTCAAGACTAATTAGTCCATAGAGGTTGGAATAACACTTGATATATCATGTAATAGATCAAATTTATAAATGTTGGAATAAACATGGGAAAAAATAAAATATAGGTAGTGATTGGGATAACAATACATTTTATGGATCATCTGATATGATTACAAGTGTGAACAATGAAGAAGACCATATCGAGGATGTTATTATAGATGTGAATTATGATGAAGATTATATTGAGTAAATGACAAGGGAATTTGATGATAAACTTCGTGATTTCCCAAAATTGTTTGAGAATTTAAAGAGTTGTACACATACACCATTATATGCTGGTTGCACTAAATATAAAAAAATGTCAGTCATACTGAAACTATATAATTTGAAAGATTGCAATGGATGGAGTGATTATAGTTTTATGTAACTAATTTCTCTCATAAATGACATTATCCTAAAAGATAATGAGCTCCTAAGTCGAACATATAATTCTAAATGAATGCTACAATTGATGGGTATGATATCTGATAGAATACACACCTACCTGAAAGACTGTATATTATTTCGAAAGGACCACAAATCACTTACAGAATGCCCAAAGTGTGGTGATTCTCGATATAAGAGAGATGAATCCAGTCCTATGAAATTTTTATGGGACTTTACAATCATTAAAATGTTTAGGTGCTTATATATAAGTAAGGAGAATACAAGGAAATTGGCATGGCATGTAGATATAAGAATTAAAGATGGAGAACTACATCGCTCGACAGACTCTCCTCAGTAGAAGAGAATTGATCATGAGTTTCTTGAATTTAGAAATGATCTGATAAACCTTCATCTTGCGTTCTCTACAGATGGAGTGAATCTTTTGGTTTTCAAAGTATCACTCATAGTACACGGATGATTATATAGGTAAATTATAACTTACCACTGGGGTTCTACATGAAATGAAAATACATCATGTTATCTATGCTTATTTTAAGACCAAAATCACCATCATTGGTGGCGGGTCTAGGATGGTACCATCAGATCTTGGATATGGTATTCATGGTGGTGGTGGTGAGTGGGCAGAGCAAGGAATAGAAGAACACGATATAGTGGAACCTTTTGTAGGCAAGTTACCGGATATAGAAAAATCTTGTCCTCAGGTACGCCTATCTTCAAAAATTAAGGAATGGGATGGTGTGAGTGATTTTATTAATAATGGTGGGAGGGAAGGGGGAATTCAAAGAATGATTTTCCGATGGCGGTGTATAAATATAGGAAGAGGAACGTGCTGGTGGTGAGCATCTATCAGATTCAGGGAAACTCTGGGGACCAGTGGAGTGATCTGCTCGGTTCTGCCCCCGCCAACCGCTCTTTAAAAATACCAATCCTTTGTATTACCTCTCGTGATAATTTCTTCTTCTTATATATATATATATATATATATATATATATATATATGATCTGTGTGTGTGATAAAATATGGAATAATATTATGGTATGGTAAACACCTTTGTGGGTAGCTTACTGGTTACCCCTTTAGGTCTTGTGGGAGGTCTTCGAAATGAGTAATCCAATACTTATTCTTTGTTTCATTGTAACCCCCCTTCCTAAACTATTGTAATATTATGGTATGGTCAAACCAATCATTATGATATTTTTTCCTTCAAATTAATCTATACTAAGGTTGACACTTCTTGTTTAATCTCACACAAACTCCAAAATGTTTGAGTTAATTGAATTTAAAATTTGAAATACTTGTGTTAATCGCACACGAGCTTCGGTGGTTTCAGTTTAATATTAAGTCACCCAGCCTCTGTTTGTTTTATTCATACATGAAATTAATATAAGGAAAGTATGAAATTTAATTCTTTACCCAAACATGTTACATAGGTGTCTCACACATGAAATTCTAACACAAGAATCAAGTTTGTCTGCATAAGAATGAATCTGTTTCTACGTAGGTATAATTTATGACTTCACTATAATACACAAGTGTTTCCTTAGAAAAAAATCAACACATTATATAACAAAATATCCAATACATAAGATTCTTCTAATCTCAACTTCACACGTAATATTCTATAATTGGAAAAAATTTCTTCAACATAAAATGACATAAATTCTAAAATAATAACTCCATTTGAGAAACCCTAATAAATAAATAAATACATGTTAATCCAATTAATTAAAAAAACAATTAATTTAAAAACAAAACACACATAATACCAAAAATTAATTCACATGCATGTGAGACTTAATGTAAATGTAACAAATAAAACTATATTAAACTCAATAAACCATACAAATTCATATGAACTTAAATAATACAAAGAACATATAAAAACACCAAATAATAACAAATAAAAATAATGAATAATAATAAACAATGAATAAAAAAATAATGAGGGGGAATATTAATTACCAAAACACAAAAAATTGGTAAGGAGTCACTCAACACGATGATAATTGGGGTATTGATAATTGTTGGATATTTGAGAAGTCCCTCATAAAGTGAATTGAAAAAGGGTGTTATTTTATCTCAATTGAGACATGGTCAATATGGTATTGATCTTAAACTGAGAGTTAGAGTTGTATCACAAACAAAATTATATATATAGTCAATATGGTATTGATTACATAAGCTTTAAGGCAACCAATTTTGGTGATCATGACTAGTATCATTGGAACTAAACAACCACGACCATCATAAGTGTTCATCATAAATTTTTTATAGCATTGGATATCGCCAATAGTGGTTGTTAATGCTATCATTTTTTTTGATATTCCTAGTTATCATATACATGGTTTCAACCATTATATAAGCTCACACCAGACCAGGTAAAAAACAAAAAAATACATAAAACACAGCAAAACACATAAAAACACTTCTTCTATATTCTAAATTAGTTAATCAGACAAATTAATCTAGAAAAATTATCCAAAACAACTCAACACTCCACAATTATTCATCTTCCAAATTAATAAAACCAAAAAACAACCCTCAGAAGTCAAAAAAATCAACATGAAACAAGCTATAACTTATCACACAATCATTTCAACAAGCATCAATGTGAAACAATTTGGACCATCCTTAGTGAATTATTTAGAATGTTCCTTTGAGAAGTTTCCCACTCCCATGATGAAACTTACCACAAGCTATAATCCATTGTAAAAAATTTAAAAGCATAATTGTTTTACTATATATCGTGATTTTATCAACTCTAGAAATTAAATTTATCAGCACTAAAAAACAATGATGCTGTAAGAGAATTTAAAATAACATAGATTTTATTAGTGCTAAAATTAGAACTGATAAAATACTTGTTGTGGAAACATGCCGCTACAATTTAAAATACATTGTAACAATAAATATACAATTTAATTTCAAATAATTTTACATCACAATACAAAAAAAACTATACAATGCTTACAAACATTGGTATATACAATTTATTTAAAACTTTATTCCAAAAAATTAAAAAAACATGTTTTCCATTATCTTTGGGACCCATTTCCAAAAGAACCTAACCATGCTACCAATTTCTAAACAACCCCCCCCCCCAATTCAAAAAAAATGAAGAGTATACCGATATTAAAAAACAATTCTTATATTAGTAATTCTATAAAGAAATAAATTGAAAACAAATATCATACAATAATTCTTTGAAAAAAATAAATAAAAAATGAACAGATAAATTATAAATGATAAAACATAAATAAAAATGATAAAAAATACATAAATAAAAGATGTTTCTAAGTAATATCAAGAAAAACCGAGTGTGTTTTCTTGGTTTTTATTGAGTAATGCTCGTTTAGAATTAAAATGTTATTTTTAAAATGAAAACATACACTTTCACTCACACTTCCCACACCATGTGTCAAATTGATGTGTGGTTGATTCATACATATCATAGATGACTTATAGATAATTTTAATAAAATATCAAGAAAAACCTATTGTGTTTCCTTATTTTTGAGTATGTGACACATGTTTTAAAAAAATTTAATTTTAAATAAAAACACGCATTTTCAGTCATATCGGTCACATCGTATGTTACATTGACATGTAGATGATTATTACACATCATAAATGATTCATGTATAATTTTACTAAATTAATAATTTGATTCAATCACATTAGATCAATTTTTATTATGAGATGTATGTTTTGAACTAAAATGTCATTTTAAAATTAAAACCCGCAGTTTCAGTCATATTGGTCATACCAGTCATACCATATGTTGGATTGACATGAGGTTGATTCCTAGAAATAAAAAATAGATCAAGGATTATTTTATTAATGTATGAAGATAATAAAAGTTTGTTTTCTTGGTTTTGAGTGGGTGATGCATGTTTTGAACTAAAATGTCATTTTTAAACTGAAAGCACATACTTTCAGTCGTACCAACCGCACTGCACCTTGAATTGATGAGTGGTTTATTAATACATGTCAAAAATGACTTATGAATTGTTTTAATAAAGTATCAAGACAATAAAAGTGAGTTTTCTTTATTTTTAGAAAGTGACACATGTTTTTAACAAAAATGTAACTTTTAAAATGAAAACACAAACTTTTAGTCGTACCAGTCACACTGTGTATAAGATTGACATGTGGATAATTCATGCATTTAAAAAATGAAATATGGATCACTTTTATAATGAATAAAGACAATATGAGAGTTTTTTGTTAGTTTTAAGTGAGTGAAAAGTTATTTTAACTGAAATGTCACTTTTAAATTTAAAGTATACACTTTGAGTCATATCGGGCACAATATGTGTCAGATCGATGTGTAGTTGATTCCTGCAGGTCAAAAATGATTTATGGATCGTTTTACTAAAGTATCATGATAATAATAATGTTTTTATTAATTTTAAGTATGTGATGTGTGTTTTGAACTAAAATTCCAATTTTAAATAAAAACATGCACTTTCGATCATACCAGACACACCGTGTGTCTTATTGATGTGTGATTTATTCCTATACATCAAAAATTATTTATGGATACTTATCCCAAAGAATCAAGAAAATATGAGTGTTCTTTCTCATTTTTTAGTGAGTAATAGAAATTTTAAACTAAAATGTCATTTTTAAATTAACAACATCCCTTTGAGTTAAATCAGGCACATCAATTTTCATATTGACATGCAGTTGATTCCTACACATAAAAAATGATTTACAAATAGTTTTCCAAAAGTGTTAAGAAAATATGTATGTGTTTTATTAGTTTTCAAAGAGTGATAGATGTTTTGAACTAAAATATCACTTTAAAATTGAAAGAATGTACATTGAGTCATACCGGACACACTGTGTGCCATATTGGCATGCAGTGGATTCATGCACATCAAAAATTCTTTATGAATCATTTTATAAAATTATCAAGACAATACAAGCGTGTTTTATTAGTTTTCAGTGAGTTATATATTTTTTGAACTAAAATTACACTTTTAAATTAAAAACACACACTTTTATTCATATCAGGCACATTATGTGTTAGATTCATTTTTAGTTGATTCCTAGAAGTTATAAATGATTTATAGATTTTTTTCATAAAGTATCAAGATAAATCCAAGTGTGTTTTATCAGTTTTGAGTATGTGATGTGCGTTTTGAACTAAAATGTCAATTTTAAATTAAAAAACACACTTTTTTTCATATCTGGAACACTGTGTGTCATATTGATATGAGGTTTATTCTTATACATCAAATTAATTTGCAGATCCTTGTCCCAAATAATTAAGACAATATGAGTTTGTTTTCTCAATTTTTAGTGAGTAACAGACATTTTGAAATAAAATTTCAATTTTAAATTAAAAAAATGAAATTTTATTCAAAAACAACTAAATATTGATTATTTGGGATGGGACCCCATCACAAATAAAAATTTATGGAGGGTTCCTGTCACAAATAACCCATCACAGAAAATGGCATCGTAAAAGGATTTTTTTGCGACAAACCATCATAAAAAACTATCTTTTATGATGAGAGGGTGGGCCATCGCAAATTTTTTTTACCAGATTATTTAAAAAATTATTTACGGTGGGCCATGTGACCTATATTAAATATTTTTTTGTGATGGGACTACATCCAATCACAAATAATTTAAGAAAATAAAAAAATTTGAAAAAAAATAAAAAAAAATATTTTTTTAAAAATAGAATAAATAAAACTATAAACATATGAAATAATAAAAATATACACAAAATATTTACATTAAAATGTTAATATAATAAATATGTACATCAATATGGATGGGGAGGGGGAGGGGGAGGGTCATCTGGAAGAGGAGGCGGAGGGAACTTCATCCCTGCACCCTGAGGTAGCCGTCACATGTACTTATTCAACTAATCATTTTGTTACCGGTGTTGTTATCGCATATCCTAGGATTGTTGTTGGTGTTATCAACTGAGATCTTATTTCTCCCTATATATGAACTCTATAATCTCACACTGAGCTCATAGCTGCTCCTCATACTGTGAGACTGATGATGATGACTCTCCCCGACCTCCCCTAGAATTGGACACCGACCATGCAACAACACCAGAATAACTTCCAAATGTTAATAAAAAATCGATACTAGCCACTTGGCCCTTCTCAAAAGAATACTGAGTCTCCTGTATCTATGATGCATCATCAAATCCTTCCACATCGGTGGCATGATTCTCAATCCCATCCTAACTCTCATCCTATTTCTGAGAATTCACAGTCTCATATGACTTATTCAATTGAAATTTAAATTAAAATTGTTAAAATATTATTTTTAGTAAATTTTAAAACTAATAAAATAACCACAATATGACATTAACAACCACCTGTAATTTCTCTAGTGATAGGATCATTGTAAATCATCTTATAAAAATAGAACTCTATAATATCATGATTTTCAACTTCTTGTATGAGTATAAAATAAAAAATTTACATTTAAAGGTATATAAATTATTAAAAAAAGTACTTATCATATGTCATCTATGAGTACTGAATGTACGACTACCATATCGACGTGTCACCAATTAGCTCCCTCAGTTCTATAGACCTAATAATTCTCTCATATGAAAACTATATCTCATTTCGTATGAATATAATCCATCCCAAACCTGATATGAGATGTAATCTGATAAGTGGGTGCAACATGACTCATCAAAACTCATGACTCCTGCTTTCTTCATGGTTGTACTCCTTAGATAGTGTAAAAACTGACAATAATAATCAAGAATAAATACCTCCCCAGACTTCTAGATATAAGTCTTCATGCTATCATTAATGCGATACCATAAACCATACAAATATTAGTAATATAAAGTTAATAATTACATAAATTTCAAAATAACCATTATTTATTTACGTATCATCCAATGATCAAACATGCGGTGTCGAACTTCAGTGGGAATAAGATCCAACATCACCCATGCTCTAGAAAAATAGTTCCATAAAATAGTACTCCTCTGTCCAATAACTATATGCGTAAAGTTGTAAAAAAAAGAACAAATAATCAAACAATTAGTATATAAAAAAATTAATGAAAAGTAATGAAAAATAACTAAAATACACAACTGAGCATACCCTTGTGTGCATAGATCAAACTCAAGACATGGATGTCTCTCAAGAATAGGGTAGGGAATCATCAATCTCATAATCCCCTGACCCCTCTGAGTTCACAATGAACTACTAGGAACCTGAGGGTCATATGATAAATAATCAAAATCATCACCTGGTAGTCCAACCTCTTTGAGGATATGGAAGATATCATCATAAGTCTTGTTATCCATATGAAACATGAAAATAATGATATCAAAAAATACTTGAGAATGAGTATTATATATATATATATTTATTTATTTTTACTATAAGTGATAATTATTTGTTTCATTATTTATATTTATCCTCATATTCATATATAAAAATGTCAATATATTCATCTTTCTCCTCAATACCATCAATTTCTATTGGAGTTTTAGCTTCATCATAACTTGTTAATTCAAATTCGTTTGTTACATCATCAAAATCATCACCACCAATGACCCGTAACTGTGGGGTGCCATCATAAATATTCATGTCTTTTCATTGAAAAGATGTATTTGGAGTCGTTTCTTGAAAAAATTAAATTCCTTTCACTTCAATAGAACTACATTCAGTTTTCATAAACTAAATTTCAGGGGATTTAATTTTTATAATACTCCACCAACCAATTAACTCTATTGAAGAAGAACTATAATTGG
The DNA here is from genome assembly GCA_963277665.1 of Viscum album. Taxonomy (NCBI): domain Eukaryota; kingdom Viridiplantae; phylum Streptophyta; class Magnoliopsida; order Santalales; family Viscaceae; genus Viscum; species Viscum album. Next base: position 1,278,997,069 of record OY728130.1, read on the forward strand.
AATAATATATTTGGTGTGCTTGACAAGCCAATAAAAATGGTACATTTTATAAAAGAATTATTTTATATTTAATATCCATGATTTCATAGCATATATGAACACACAACCTCTATATGTATCAAACCAATGTCATTTAAACATTAATACATAATTATGTCCCAGATAACACAACTAAATTATTTTATCCAACATGCTTTAAAAGTCAAATTCAATTTCTCTATTATGAGATCCTCTCAAGAAAACATTGCTATTCATTTTTTTTGATTAACCATATTCACATGTATAAAATAGAAAACCATTCACCACATATGAATTATAATATTTAACCATTTTGGATGGTGAGTTACTCAATACACACAATCAATTATCAATTTTATCTTCATGTTAGAATACTTGAAGAATTGAAAAAAAACTAACAATATAATAAATAATAATTTGATTTCATATGTTAAACTATAAACAATTTACTTTACCAGTCTTCAAAACTAATAGGAAAAATTATGTTGTTGATGGTTTTAAGAGAAGAAAAAATAATTTTTTGAAATTGTTTCTTGATATGATCACCATATAATCTAAAAATAAAATAATATTTATTTATTTTAAAAAAATAAAAATTATGTGGTAGTAACACTAATTGTACAAATTATTTCATTAATTTATAGTTTTGAAGAACATATATATGAGCTCAATGATTTTTATTATCAAAAATCCATTGTTCATGAACTCCACGAAATCCAAGTTTAGTTTTATTAAAAACTAATAATTGAATGTTCAATGTATTTTCAACATTTACCTCATCATGAACCATTCAGTTATGTTTTGAAGGATATTCATGTTTGAAATAATGGGAGCAGAAAAATGAAAATTTCTCCTATAAATAAGCTTCTACAATTGACCCTTCAACTGATGCTTTGTTATGTACCTTTTTCTTAATTTTCTATATACATATATCATATAGATACATCAATCGGAACTATAATGGCCCTCCATATTTTTCTTCCTATGGAAAATATAATATCAAATATTCCTTTGAATCAAAGAAAACTAGGGATATTTTTTCTAGTTTACATAAAATAAAAAAAACATCTTCTTACAATCTACTAAGTGCATAATAGTCCATTTTCTCTAAATAGACGTCTCAAAAAAATATGATATTTCTGTTAGCACATCCCAAACTGAATAATTTAACAAACCTCTAAATCCAATTGGTAGAATTATTTCCAATATAACATGAAAATCATGACTTTTTAATCTAGTAATATGGATGTTTCTGAAACATTTAACAAAATTGGTAAAATAATCATCTGTTAGTCTCAAATATACAACCCACTAACAAAATAATAAATGGTTTTATTTGGAAAGTGTATAAGCCTTTTTTGGATTCATTAACTTCTATGATCTTTTATTTTCAAACAACTCAAGTTCTAGTCACCTTCAAATTTGGGAAATATCTAATCATGCCTTTAAATTATCTTTGGTCTTACCAGGTTTGTCCAAAACTAAATAAAATATATTATAGAAATATTTCTTATCAATATGAATGACATCTAACCTAGTACAAACCAACATATCAGACCAACATGGAATATATATGGATCATTCATCAAAAATATATATGGATCATTCATTAACATACAATGAGGAAAGTTGTATGGAGTTATAAAGAATGTCTAGTAAGAACATTGACTACCATAAGAACCAAATGAACAAAAACCATCAGTAGAAAGATCCAATCACATGTTTTGGGATTCTGAAGTAAAAGAAGGATGTATATGGTAAAAATGTTTCCATGAATCACCATCACAAGGATTATTTAAGCTTTTATCGTATGAAATATTGGTTTTATTCCATGGCATCAATGAAACTATGTTCTAAGATATAAATAAATGCTATAATATAGGTATAAGTTGGAAATAACTCAACTGTTTTACAATATTTAATCCATAAATCCCTAGTTAATCCTCTTTATACCTCAATTGCCCACATGTAGGACAACTAACTAACGACTCATTTTTACCATAATATAAGATGTAATAATTTGAACATGCATGAATATTTTGATAACCAAGAACCAAATTACATACCAACTTCTTTCTCTCATATAAATTTGTACCTAACAAATTTACTTCAGGTAAAAATGATTTAACCAAAGAGAATATATAATCAAAAAGTCTATTTTACATTCCATTATCTAATTTAATAGGCATAAATTTTGAAACCACTTTAAATTTGCTTATCTTATAACCATAATATAAATAATCTTTAATATGCTTCAACAAATCATAAAATTGAGATGGTTCTAACTCAGGAGTGAAATCAATATCATCCTAAGTTTCAGTTTGTTGAAAAGATGGACCGACAACATCATATACTAAACTTTGAAACCCTGATGGATCTAGAACCAAATTATTAATAACTTCTCCAGAACTATTTTCACCATATTAATACCAAAAAACAATATTTTTTAAAACCAAAACACAATAGATGACCCCAATGTTGTCAAATATGTCAAACCTGCTCAGATCATATTTCTTACATAGACACTTAATTTTCTCTTCTAAAACAAATTATGGTTTTGGTGATGAAAATGATGAAAAAGATTCAACACCATAAATATATAAAAGATTTATACAAGAATCATTTGGATTCCTATGATGATTTATCTATACACGATCATGTAATAAAGACTATTGTCGACTTCCTTGTTCCATATTTCTCTAAAAAATAAAAAATAAAAAATTGTTTATGATTAATTTGATATAAGAAAAATACTATCCAAAAAATAGTATAAAATTAAAAAATTATAAATTATTTGTAAATATTATAATTTTTGTCTATTTCCTGCTGATTTTTACTAATTACCATTAATTATCGCTAATTAGAGGTAAGTTTTACTAATTACAAATAATTATTACTTATAACCATTATTTTTTAGTAATAAATCCTAATTACAATAAATTAGTACTATATTCCATAAATTATTTCTAATTATAGTAAATTATTACCAATTACCACTATTTTTTACTAATTACCACTATTTTTTCTAATTACTGCTATTTTTTGTAATTACTACTAATATTTCGTAATTACTGCTAATATTTTGTAATTGCCACTATTTCTTACTAATTACTATTAAGTTTTACTAATGATCACTAATTTTTACTAATTATTTCTAATTTCTACTAAATACAGCTAATTATTGATAATATTTACTATGTAGCTCTAATTATCACTAATTATAACTAAGAAATGCTAATTATCGGTAATTTTTAGAAATAACCTCTAATTTTTACTAATTTCAGATAATTTTTAGAAATTATTGCTAATTTCCATAACTTTTTACTAATTACCATTAATTATGATTAATTACCACTAATTATTACTAATTACCACTAATTACTACTAAATACCACTAATTATTACTAATTATTACTAATTATTACAAATTACTACTATTTGTTTTTCAATTACTGCTAATTTTTACTAAGTGCCCCTTATTTTTACTAAGTACTGCTAATTACTATTATTTTTTACTAAATCTGCTAATTACCACTAAATTTTTCTAAGTACTGTTAATTACCGCTAATTTTTACTAAGTATCACTAATTATCACTAATTTTTACTAAGTACCACTAATTATTTCTATTTTTTAGTAACTGATGCTAATTTTTAGTAATTAATGCTAATTGTTACTAATTACTGCAAATTATTACTAATTATCACTAATTTTTTTTAATTACCACTAATTTTTACTATGTGTTGCTTATTTTTACTAAGTACCGTTAATTACCGCTAATTTTTACTAGGTATCACTAATTACCACTATTTTTTTTACTAATTACCACTATTTTTTTGTAATTATGATATGTTTTATCAATTAAGACTAATTTTTACTAATTATCACTAATTTTTACTAGTTCCCACTAATTATTACTAATTGCCGCTAATTATTACTATTTACCGCTAATTTTTAACAAGTACCATTTTTCTAATTACCACTAATTTTTACTAAGTACCGCCAATTTTTACTAATTTTCTCTAATTTTTACAAAGTACCACTAATTATCATTTTCTTACAAAATACCGCTAAGTATCATATGAATCCTTCAATTACAATTTGAAATTAAAATAGTTAAAATGTTATTTTTAGTTAATTTTAAAACTCAAAAAAATTACTAACTACAATATGATGCTGGAGACCACATGTGATTTATCCAATGATAGTATCACTGTATATTATCTTATAAACATCGAACTCCGTAATATGAGGATGTTCCAATGTCTATATGAGTATAAAATAAATAGTTTACATTTAAAGTTATATAAATTATTAAACAAAAGTACTTATCATTTGTCATCGATGAGTACTGAATGTACATCTACCAGTTCAATGTATCAGCTCCTGCCACTCCTGGTTCTGTTGACTTAATGATGCCCTCCTCAAAAAACTACACCCCATACAATATGAACATAATCTATCCCAAACCTGACATGAGATGTAATTCAGTCAATGGGTGCAACAAGACTCATCAAAATCCATGAATCCCACTTTCTTCATGGATGTCCTCCTTAGATTATGCAAAACATGACAACAATGATCATACATAAAGACCTCTTAGGCCTCCCAGATAGAAGTCTACATGCTGTCATCGATGTGATACCATAAACCCAAAAAATAATTAGTAATATAAAGTTAATAATTAAATAAATTTAAATATTACTATAATTTATTTACATATAATCCAATGATCAAACATGCAGTGCCAAATGTCATTGGAAATATGATCCCATGTCACCCATGATCCAGAAAAATAGTTCTGTAAAATAGAACTCCCCTTTCTAATAGTTATATGAATAATGATTTAAAAAAACAGAACAAATAATCAAACAATTGGTAGTTAAATAAATTAATGAAAAGTATTTAAAAATAACTAAAATACACAACTGAACCATTAAGAACATGGGGGTCAGATGATAAAGCATCATGCTCATCACCAGGTAGTACAACCTCCTTGAGGATACATAATATATCATCATAAGTATCATTATCCATATAAAACATGAAAAGAATGTTGTCCTCAAATAATTGATAATGAGTATTATATATATATATATATTGAATATAACTAATAATTAATTGTGTCATTCTTCATCTTAATCCTCATATTCATATATGACAGTTACAATATCTTTATCTTCCTCCTCAACATCATGAATTTCTATATGAGTTTTAGCTTCATCATCACTTGTTAATTCAAATTCATTTGTTATATCATCAACATCATTTCCATCATCAACCTGTAACTAGGGGTTTCATCATTGATATTTGTGTCTCTTTGTTGAAAATATGTATTTGGAGTTGTCTCTTGAAAAGTTTCAATTATTTTCACTTCAATAGAACCACATTCACTTTACATAAATTTATTTTCATTGGATTTCATTTTTATAATGATCCACCAATAAATTAACTATCTTGAAGTAGCATAATAATTGACATAATATATTTGGTGTTATTGATGATCCAATAAAAACGGTTCATTTACTACAAGAACAATTTTATATTTAATATCAACGATTACATGACACAGATGAACATGAAAGCCTCTATCAGTATCAAACCAATTAAATTCAAACATCATTACATAATTCTATCATAGATAACACAACTCAATTATTTCATCCAACATGCTATAAAATTAAAATTCACTTTATCTATGATGGTATCCTCTCAAGAAAACACAACTATTCATTTTTTTGATCCACCATATGCACATGTATGAAATCAAAAATCATTCACCATATATGTATTATGATATTTAACCATTTTGGATGGTGGGTTACTTAATATTCATAATCTATTATCAATTCTATAGGCATGTTTAAATAACTAAAAAATTTAAAAAAATTAATAATATAAAAAATAACAAATTAATTTCATATGTTAAACCATAAAAAATTACTTTATCAATCTTTAAAACCTATAGAAAAAATTACGTGTCCAATGTTATTCAAGAGGAGATGTTGTACTTTTGGAAATTGTTTCTTGATATGATCATCATATAATCTATAAATAAAATAATTTTAGTTTTTTTTAAATTTAAAGAATATGTGTTTGTAGTACTCACTATACAAATCATGTAATTTCTTTACAGTTTAGCAGAACATATGTATGAGCCCTATGATGTTCATCATTTGAAATCCATTGTTCATGAACTCCACCAAATCCAAGTTTAGGATAATTAAAAACTAATAAATGAATGTTTAGTGAATCATTAACATTTGCCTAATTATTACCCATTTGATTATGTTTTTAAGGACATTCGTGTTAGAAATAATGGGAGCAGAAAAAAGAAATTTCTTCCTGTAAATAAGCTTTTGCAATTGAACCTTCAACTGATGCTTTGTTTTGTACCTTTTTCTTCAGTTTCTATATATATATCTCATATGGATACATCCATCAAAACTATAATATCCCTCCAGATTTTTCTTCATGTGGAAAATGTAATATCAAATATTCCATTGAATTAAATAAATTTAGAGAATTATTTTTCCAATTTACATAAAATTAAAATAATAACATCTTGCAGTATACTAAGTGCATCATATTCTATTATCATTGCAAATATATCTCAGAAAAAATATTATATTTCTGTTATCGTATCTAAAATTAAATAATTCAACAAACCTCTAAATTCAATCAATAGAAGTCTTTCCAATATAACATGCCAATCACGACTTTTCAATCTGGTAATATGATTAATTCTGACACATCTATCCAAATTGGATACATAATCTTCTAGTAGTTTCAAATCTGTAATCCCCTAAAAAAATAATAAATGGTTTTCTTTAGAAATTATATAATATGCTTTTCACTTCATTAAATTCTGTGATCTGTCATTTATAAACAACTTATATTCTGGTCACCTGAAAATTTGGGCAAGATTTAATCATACCTTTACATTGTCTTTGGTCTTAATAAGTGTGTTCAAAACTGTATAAAATATATTATCAAAAAAATTATTCTCAATATATATGAAATCCAATATGTGATATACTAACAAATCAAACCAATACAGAAGATTCAAAAAAATACGTAGTTTAATCAAATGGCGATTTTTCCCAAAGACATCTATTTTTTGTTGGTTTATAGTCGGTTCAAAGGTAATGGGAGGTAATTAAGAGATAATATATTTTTAATCAATACATGAGATTATTTCTAGAGGTAAATGTATTTCAACTATACCTTTTATAAAATAATTTCTATTCCTTTGGAAAGGATTATTAATAGGAATGAATCTACGATGAAATTATAAAAAACAAGGTTTTCTAGCATTGATGAGCATAAACACTTTTCTATCACTCATATAGTACAAACATGATGTTGGACCGTTTGTACTCTATCCAGATAACATTCCATATTCTTGGAAGTCACTAGTTATCCACATTAACAGTAATTAGTAAAAATCAGCACTAATTAGTAAAACTTCTTGGTTCTACGTTTCTTTGAAAAATAAAAAATAAAAAAATTGTTTATGATTAATTTGATATAATAAAAATACATTCCAAAAAATATTAAAAAATTAAAAATATTATAATTTACTTTTAAATATGATCAATTTTATCTATTTACTGTTGATTTTTACTAATTACCATTAATTACTAATAATTATAAGTAATTTTTACTAGTTACAAATATTTTTTACTGATAATAGTTATTTTTTATTAATAACTACTAATTAACATAAATTAGTACCATTTACCATACATTTTTATTAATTACCTTAAATTATTACTAAATACCATTATTTTTTTTGTAATCACCACTAATTTTTTGTAATTACCAATAATATTTAGTAATTTCCACTAATTTTTCCTAAGTACCGCTAATTATCACCAATTTTTACTAAGTAGAAATAATTATCACTATTTCTTACTAAGTAATGTTAATTATTGCTAATTTTTGGTAAATACCACTAATATTTACTAATTACTGCCAATTTTTACTAATTACTGCTTATTTTTAGTAACTACCACTAAATACCATAATTTATTACTAATTACTAATAATTATTATTAATTACCACTAATTATTACTAATTATCACTAATATTACTAATTAAATCTAATTAATACTAATTATTGCTAATTTTTAGTAATTACAGCTAATTTTTATTGTCCCTTATTTTTACTAAGTTCTGCTAATTACTACAGTTTTTTACTAAGTACCACTAATTACTGCTAATTTTTAATAAGTACCGCTAATTGCCACTAATTTTTACTAAGTACCACTAATTACCGCTAATGTTTAGTAACCATTGCTAATTTTTACTAATTATCACTAATTTTTACTAATTAACTCTAATTATCACTATTTTTTACTAATTACCACTAATTATTACTAATTACCACTAATTTTTACTAAGTACCGCTAATTACCAAATTTTTGTTACTCTGTACTGCTAATTACAACTAAGTTTTAGTAATTATCGTAATTTTTTTAGTAATTACAACTAATTATCACTCATTTGACCTAATTATAGCTATTTTTTTACTAATTATTGCTAATTTTTACTAATTATTGCTATTTTTTAGAAATTACCTCTAATTATCACTATTTTTTTTATCAATTACCGCTAATTATTACTAATTATAGTTAATTATTACTATTTACTGATAATATTTAGTAAATATCGCTAATTTTTACTAATTATCCCTAATTTTTAGTAATTATAACAAATTTCTATTAATTACCATCAATTTCTAATAATTACCACACATTTCTAATAATTACCATTGATTTCTAATAATTACAAATTTTTTTTAATAATTAATGATCATTTCAAATAATTATCACTGACTTTTAATGATTATTGCTAATTTGTACTCATTACTGCTAAATTTTACTAATTGTTTTAAAATTATTAATATTTACCGTTAATTATTAAAAATTAGTAATAATTAATAAAAATTATTTTTTACTATTAATTAATAAGAACTATTTTAAAATATTATTATTTATTTCTAAGACCTATAAATTATTACTAAGTTCTATTAATTTCTGCTCATTTTTGTTAAATTTTACAAATTTTTGCTTGTTGCCACTATTTTTTACAAATTTTCTGTTTTTTATGCTAAATATCTCTAATTTCCAATAATTATTGCTAATTTCTGTTAATTACTGTAAATTATTGATAATTAAAACTAGATACTAATAATTAAAACTAATTTAAATTAATTACTTCTAATTAAAAATAATTTTTAATAATTGAAACTAAATACATCTAATTAAAAATAATTACTACTACTTAAAACTAATTACTACAAATTAAAACTAGGTAATTCTAATTTAAACTAATTACTGCTAATTAATAATAATAATCACTAATATAAAAAAATAAATTAATTAAAAATCAAAAACATTAAATAAATACCTTAAAACTGAACTTCTTATCATATGCAAAGCTGAAAATTTGCTTCCCTATAAAATTTAAAACTTTTAAATGTTTGAGGAGAAGTAGAGGAGAATAGAGGAAAAGAAGAGAGTTTAAAGGAGAAGATAATGAAAAAAATTCAGGTTGTGGGGAGGGTCTATATAGGTTAGATTATTATCACCGAGACTAATTAAGACGGGTTTCCCGTCGCAATTAGTACCCATAATTAATAACCCTGTCGATGATTAAAAAGTATTTGCGATAAGACCCATTACAAATATATTTATACTGAGAGTTTATTTGAGACAAGAATTAATTCCCATCGCAAATAACAATAATGGTGAAGGTATTTGCGACAGGGGGGGTATATTCCTATCTCAAATACCTTTCCCGTAGTTTGACACAAAAGTCGAACCAAAGATATTTGTGACGGGCCAGTTTTTCCATCGCAAATAATTTTTTATTAAAGACTATTTACGACGGGCAATGAACCCATCACAAAAAAGAATGTCACAAAAGACCATTTTACCATAGTGAAATCTGGTGCACCATTTTTCATATTGATATGAGATTGATTCCTACACATAAAAAATAGTTTATGGATCAATGTTCTAAAATATCAAGTCAATATGACTATATCTGCTTGATTATCAAAGTGCGAAAAATGTTTTTAACTAAAATGTCACTTTTAAATTGAAAACATGCACATTGAGTCATACTGGGAACACTATGTACCATATTGATATGAAATTGATTCCAACACACCAACAATTATTTATGGGTCATTTTCATAAAGTATCAAGATAATAAAATTGTGTTTTCTTGCTTTTCACTGAGTGATAGATGTTTTAAAGTAAAATGTCACTTTTAAATAGAAAACACACCCTTTGAGTTATATTGGGAACACCGTGTGTCATATTAACAAGAATTTGATTACTATATGCCACAAATGATTTATGGATCATTTTCCTAAAGTATCCTGATGGTATGCATGTGTTTTCTTTGTTTTGAGTATGTGGAATGCATTTTGAATTTAAATGACCTTTTTAAATAAAATCACATACATTAAATAATACTGGGCAAAATGTATGTCAAATTAATGTGTGGTTGATTATTAAACATTAAAAATAACTTATGGATCATTTTACTAAATTATCAGTACAATTTGAGTGCATTTTGTCAGGTTAGATTGATTATGACAAAGGCACAAGAGGGAGAGGGGTTTAATTGTTATCCTTTTGAAAACTTCAACAGATTTGAAACATCCCTCTTGATATGCAATGATTGTTTCTTTATCTCTTAAAGAAGAGTAAGAAACAGATATAAATAAGAAAAATAATACATCTATGTATAGTGGTTCAAGGAAAAAAGATCCCCAAGTTCACTCCACCAACACTCTCTCAGCGTGCTTAGTGATTTTCACTAGTAATTTCTTTTACCAGGGACTTCTACAACTAAGTACAGATAGTTTATACCTTTACAATAAGTATTTTACAAGGCTTTCTGGATTTTTCAAAAGGAACCAAAAATAAACATCTTATTCTGAGAAGATGATACTTCAATAAATCAATAGATATTTATTTGATTGATAAAAAAATTCTTGTTCATAGTTGCACTAACTAATGACCATTGTATATGATCTTCAATAATGCAAAGCAGCAACACAATAATATTTAAAGTCTCACAGGATTCCTTTAAACCATAATAGAGAAAAAATAGAAAAATGAATAAAAATGTATGTCTCCAAATTATACCTCTAAAAAATTCTTCATCAAACTGTAGAAGAAGATTTAAAAATAAGATACAGTGGTAGTGACAAAAACAAAAACAAAAATGATTCGATCAACTAGATCAAAACCTGTATGTATCCAAGGTGTAGATCTAAAGTAAACAACACACTATTATTTTCAAGCACACAACTCTTTATTTTCTATGTATATTTGTATATTTAGATGATGAATATCTCAATATTTATCCTGATGGTCGAATAACTCCAGGTTAAATAGTTCCAGAAATACCACATAATAAATCAAAAATATTTTAATTCAAATCTTTCTAAGAGAGTTGTAACTTCCCATAGAAATAGTAAATATTTAATCTTTTGGGTATGAACCATTGGGTCCATTATAAAATAACTTTAAAGAGATATTTACTTCTGACAATACCATTGAAAAAACATGGAAGATATCTTAAATTTAAAAATCCATTGTTAACCAAGTTAATCATAGGGTTCCTTTACATAATGACAAACTTCAAAATTATGGTTAAAAATGTATTATTGTTTATAAAAGTAGGTTTAATGAGCCATGCATTTATTTCTCAAACATAGGTTTTCTTTCATATATGGGGTTTCTGATCCATACTTTTCCAATAGTGTAGGGTTCATGATCCACATGTTTTATTACAAACATAGGGTTCCCAAAACATATGTTCCACTTACAAAAGTAGGGTTTTAATAGTGTTTCCATAATAATTTCAACACACATCTAGAATAATTAATCAAATATCTTCACACAGATTAATAACTTGTGTACAGTTCTAGAATAAAAATAAATGCTCTAACAAATATCATCTTCCTAAAATTCACTTAAAAGAAACTTTATTAGTAATATAAATGTGGGTGTTTTTGAGCTTCAAAATAAAAAATAAATTAACGAAATTGTTGAATCAACATATATTCAACAATCACCCCTTTTTTGATGATCACAAAACCCATATAATAACTATTTAAATTAAAATTAATAACAAATAAATTTTTTAAAAATTTAAATAAATAATGTAAAAAAAATTTGTTTACCTTTACAAATATAAATTTGACATTGATTTCTCCCCTTTTAAAAAAATATCTCCCCCCAAAATATAAAATTTATCAGGAACATATCATATTTTTTTTTTATAAATTTCTTAGTAATTTATCCCATTTTTTTTGATATTAAAAATAAATTATGAAACATTTTATAATAATTTTTACTAATCACAAAAAATAAAGTTGATATAAAAAAAAGATATACTATAATATTGACTTTGAGTAAACTATAGATATGAAGAAAATTCAGGGTGATAGGAAGGGTTAGACAGATCATATGAAATTTCCAAACTTCAAACTTTTTCCCTTAAATTATCTAAAAATATTTACAACTATTCTATTCTGATTTTAACATTTGCAGATCTTTGATACAATGAAGTGGATGAAAAATGTTTAACCAAAAAATATTTTAACTCATCAAGATCCAACTTAGTAATAAATTATCTTTTTAGTGACTTCATATGACTTTTTATTTATACTTTAAAACACTTCTAATTATTCTTTTGAAATGAAAATTTATTTCACATTTTGATACTCTTATCGAAGTCTATCGATTTTTTTTAAACAAACACTTTTTTAATGTCCTCATATGACTTCTTAGATGGATTTATATTAGTATGAAGCTTCACTATTTATTCATTTAAAGTATTAACATTAAACAAAAGTTATTCAGAAGAAATTCCACCTCTAATCATTTGAGATGATGAAAATTTTTGTTCTTAAAAACCATGAAACTCCTTATATTTTTTAGAATATTTCTCAAATTAATCCTTAAAATAAGAAATTTATTGTTCTCTTAACATATTAGTAGAAGGATCACCTGAAGTTTTCTTTTGGGAATAACTTTTCTCTGAACTTGAAGTTCTTGATAGCTTCATTTCTATTAGACTACTTTCTTAATAAGTCTTTAAAATTTCTATTTTGAAGAAGAAGGTTAAAGAATTTAATAGGTTTCAATAAGAAGATTATAGGGTTCTAAGAGTAAGATGATACAATTTTTTCTGACAATTTTGCAGACGACACTTCATATTCTTGAGCCAATAGATTAATAATTTCATATTTTAACTTTTGAAAAGAAATTTTATATAATAAATATATTATGAAAGAAAATTTTACATAAAGGAATAAAATTTATAAGCACACAAAATTGAAAGACAACAATAGGTTTAAAATATTTAAACAAAGAATATATTTTTTCATAAACCTATTTTTATAATTAAACAATTACTATATTTTATAAAGATCATTTTTATATTAATTTTAAGATTTAACATATATAAAACAATGTTTATAGAAATTTGAATGTTTTATCAATTTAGTTATATATTTAAATATTCAATTTTAAACTAAGTTTTAGCAACTTAATTCAAAGATTAAGGAAGGGTTTAATAATTAATCATACAAGATATATCCCCCCTATATAAAATAAAAACAAATATATAAAGATAACAATAAAATAATCCATGGATTATTAGTTCTAGTTTTAAGTATTTTTTGATAATAAACTAATTTAGAGTTGATAACTTTATTTTTCAAATATAGATTTCCATATACTTTTCAGACGACCACTTAATGATTTAATGATTTAGTTTAGTAGTGTATTCCTAAAAAATATCAAATAAATGTTCATTTTAGTACCCATATGCTTTTAGGTCTGACAGTGATATCAATTAAGGTTTTAGGTAACCAAATTTGTTTATTTTGTGAAGTGATTCTACTATTTAAGTTAGATTATTCTTTTGAACAAAAAACATTTTTAACAAAAAAATTAATAATTTATAAATAAAATGTCATTTTCATAATGTTCATTAATACCAAAATAAAAATATTTAATAGTGGAAATGCTTTTTATATTAGATCCTGGAAAAAAATAATTTCTATATAATTTTGGTATTTCACCATTACTACATATTCCAAGTTTTCCTACATGAATTTTATTTTTACTGAGAATTTGATTTAAATATTTTTCTCCTTTGATTAGCATAATATATTCCCATTTTAAAGTATCAAAATCATCTAATAATTCTTTAATTTTATTTTCATTATCATCATAATAAATATTGAAAGAATTTGATTTTAAATATGTAATTTTTTAACAAACTTTATTTATCCAATAAAATAACATCATAATATTTTAAAAGTTTTTTATGATCTTTATTTAAGGATTAAAATTTATCTTGAAGCATAAACAAATACTTATTTAGTTCATTTTAAGTATGTTTTTATGAATTGGAGTTTTGAGAGTAAGAATATTGTACTTCCTCGGTATGAGTCATAAGACATACCATTTGATTTTTATGCATATCTTTATATTTTTTAATATATCCATCATTTGTACTAAAATAATCACCCAAATTATATTTCCTAATTTTCTTACCTTTTATTTTATAACTGGAATTACTTTGAGATTTGAGTGAAGTACAATTAGACTTTGTGTCTCCTTTTTTGTTTATATTCATAACATATATATTTTTTACTCCCTTTCGTTTTTTTTATATACAAATTCTTAAGCCTTTTAGAAATATCCGATAAATCATTACCAGGATATAGATAAATTGAATCACATGATTCATCCATAATAGTTTTGATAGTGAATTATTAATATTTGATATGATTTTTATCTTCAGCCAACATCTCAACTTCATACAACATCAAAGTTCCAATCAGTTCTTTCATTTATAATTATTTAACTGGTGTGGATTGTCATATAACAAAAGATATTCCATTCTACTTATAAGGTAATACATTAATTATTTTCAATGCTTGATCTGATTTCTTTGTTGGATATCCCAAAGCAGCAACATTATTGACAACTTCTTTCAATATCCCATTCATCTGAGTGATATTTTCACCTCCACACATTCTAAAAGTATCAAAATTTAACTTTACAATATTATACCATAGTTGTTTAATTTTATTGGTTCCTTTACAAGAAAAAAAATATTCTACCACATTTCATATGGAGTAGAACATTGATACACTAAATTAAACTCATCAGTACCTAAAACGTAGACAATAACATTCATTTCTCTTGATTTAATATCATATTCTTTTTCGTGATCATAATTCCATTTTCCAGATCTTCCATATGAATTTCATAAGGCTTGAAAACCTTTAAATACAATTATATTCCATGGCGTTCAAGTAAATACTCATGATAGTTTTCTATCATCCATGATTATCACCATTAAATTAAATATCATAGATCATAGACCTAACTTCTTTAAGATCAACCATTTAAAGATTTTACTTCATCTGAGTATTTAACTCAGGCTTGTTAGAGCCAAAGGATACCTTTGAAATTTCACTAGAGTCCAACATTTTGATGCACTTGATAATATAGAATAGAAATAATCAAGGATTATTAAAAAGGATTTTATCATTAGAGAAAAACATTTGATATTAATTGTTGGTATCAGATAGTAAGGATTTTAAAAAAGATAAATATATAAAAATACCCCTTCCTTTGATAATTTTTTTTTGGGTCAGAGTTTTTATGATGAACACATAATAGGGGAGGGGGTTGAATTGTGATGCTTTCAAAAATTTGAATATATTTGAAATTTCCCTCTGGATATGCAACAATTATTTCCTTATCTCTTAAATATGAGTGAGAAATAGATATAAATAAGTAAATGAACATGATTATGTATAGTGGTTCAGAGAACAAAGATCCCATAGTACACTCCACCAACACTCTCTTAGTGAGTTTAGGGATTTTCACTAGTATGTACTTTTATCAGGGACTTCTACAACTGAGTGCATGAATTTGATACCTTTACAATAAGGATTTTACAAGGCCTTATGGTTATTTCACAAGGAACATAAAATCCATAACTTAGTCCAAGAATTTAATAATATAATAAATATATAGATATTGATTTTATTGAGAAAAAAATTCTTGTTCATAGTTGCAGTATCAACCAATAATTGTATATGATCTTCAACAACACACAACAACAACACAATAATCTTCAATATCACACAAGATTCATCTAAACCATAATAGAAAAAATACCAGATATATGAATAAACATGTATGCATCCAAAGTGTAACTCTGAAAAATGCTTCTTCGAACTACAGAATAAGATTTAACAATAAGATACAACAACAATGACAACAACATCAAGTCGATCAACTAGATCAAAACATGTATGTATCCAAAGTGTAGTTATGAAGGAAATGAAGTATTGTTATTTTCAAGAACATATCTCTTTCTTTTATATGAATATATATATATATATATATATATTCATATGATGTATATCTCAGTATCTATCTTGACGATCAAACAACTCTAGGTCAAATGGTTCCATAAATATCGCATAATAAATCATGAATATTTTAATTCAAATAATTGAAAAAGATTTATAACTTATCTTATAAATAGTAAAAATTTAATCTGTTGAGTATGATCCTTTGAATAAGTTTTAAAATAGATTTAAAGAGATATTTACTTCCAGTAAGACCATTGTATAAGATGTGGAAAATATATTAAATTTAAAACTCTATCGTTGACCAAGTCAAATGTAGGGTTCCTTCATGTAGTGACAAAATTCAAAAGTATGGTTGACAAAGTATGGTTATTTTTAAAATTAGGGTAAATGATCGATATTTTTCTCTCTCAAACATAGGGTTTTTTCCAAACATAGGGGTGTTGATCCATATTTTTCCAATATCATAAGGTTCATGATCCATACGTTTTATTCCAAACTTAGGGTTCCGAAACCATACGCCCCACTTATAAATTTAGGGTGTGAATAGTGTTTGAAGAATACTTTAAAACATTTCTAGAATACTTAATCAAATAAATTCCCATGGATCAACGACTTGGGTGTGGTTCTAGAATAAAGATAAATATTTTAACAAATATTATCTTCCTGAAATTCACTTAAAACCAAGTTTATTAGTAATATAAATGTGTGTGTTTGTGAGCGTTAACATTAAAAAGAAGTTAATGAAATTTTTGAATCAATACATTCTCAACACATTTTCTTAGTTTATAGTGAGATACACACGTTATTAACTAAAATATTGATTTTAAACTATAAACATCCACATTGAGTCATATCGGGTACACTATGTATTAGATTAATGTGTGGTTGATTCCTATACATCAACAATGACATATGGATAATTTTACTTAATTATCAAGGAAATATGAGTGTGTTTTCTTGGTTTTGAGTATGTGATGCATGTTTTGAACTAAAATGTCCATTTTAAATAAAAATACACACTTTTGGTCACATTGACCACACCATATATCAGATTGATGTGTGGTTGATTCCTAAACATAAAAAAATATTTATATATAATTGAACTAAATAAATAGGACAATCCAATCATGTTTGCTCATTTTTGAGTATGTGGTGCATGTTTTGAAATAAAATGTTGATTTTAAATCAAAACACACACTTTTAATCATATCGGGTACACCGTGTGATGAATTAAAATGCGGTTAATTCCTACCTGTCAAAAATGACTTATCATTCATTTTTATAAATTATCGAGACATTTTGATAATTATTGATCAATTTTGAGTATGTAGCACATGTTTTGAATTAAAGTGTTTATTTTAAATAAAAACATTCACTTTCAATCATACCAGGAACAATGTGTGTCAGATTGATATATGGTTAATTCCTATGTATCAAAAATGATTTATGGGTCATTATTATAAAGTGTAAAGACAATACGAGTGTTTTTTTATAGGTTTTGATTATATGATTCTTATTTTGAAGTAAAATACCAATTTTAAATAAAAACATGCAATTTATGTAATACTAGACACACTGTGTATCAGATTGATTTGCAGTTTATTCCCAAACTTAAACAAAATTACTTATGTATAATTATTATAAAGTACCAGGATAATTTTAGTGCGTTATATTGGTTTTTTAGTAATTTCCACTTATTTTTAAGTAAAATGTCAATGTTAAATAAAAAACACACTTCAAGTCATACCAAAAACACTGTGCATCAGATTGAAGTGTGGTTGATTCTTACACATCAGAAATGATTTATGGATCATTTTACTAAATTATAAAGGCAAGAATAGTGTTTTTATATGTATTTGGTGATGAAAATAAAGAATAGAGTTATAATAAATGTATATAAGTACTCTAAAATGTGTAGACATAAGTGTATAAAAGTTATACATACCTTTTTTCAGAAAAACAAAAAAGTTTATCAGTAGAATGTTATTAAATGGTCTTAGACCCAAAAAGAAATGAATTAAATCACAAGTGAACATAAAAAATTAAATAAAGAACCAAAAACTCAATAGAGAGAACAATAAAAAGTACCTTATTACATCATCCTTATCGAACCCTTCATCAAGAATTTATTTTTCTCTAAGATTTTTTTCCTATGAAGTGTAATAAAAGGAGTCCATATAGTTTTTAGAGTTATTCATTATGGATAATATCATTTCCCCCTCATAAACCCACTTCATGTCAACCAATCATTTTCCCTTCAAAATTCGAGGTTATTCCCTATAGAAATTATTTTAACCTTTAAGAAAGATCCCAAACTCTATATAGAGGCCTTTTATGCTCTTAATAGGCACAACATTATTGGAGAAAAATAAATTTTAAACCAATAAAGAACATAAATAAATAAAATAAAATTTTTAAAATTCAAAAACAAAATGCTTAGGCCATTGGATATTATGAGACATCCTAGAGATTAGTCCCACAACCCGTGTGCACTGAATCCTATTAGAAAGTGAGTCAAAGGTTGTAAGACACCCCAAGAGAAGGATCTATCTATCCCTTATGGATGTTTTGAAAAAATAAATTGAAATATGGTTATGAGTAGGAATAATATACTCTATTTTAGACTCCCAATGGGTGAACCCCATAAAAATTGTCCACAAAAGATTGGATTCACCATTGTGTAAAAAGAAAATAATTCAATAGTACCCACTAGAATTTATAATAGTAATAGGATTTGTATTGACTATAATAGGTTGAACCATGAAACCTGAAATGAACATTTTCCAATCCATTTAGTATAATAAATGTTAGAGATATTGGTTTGGAAGATACATTATTGTTTTTTGATGGATTTTCCTATTATTTTCAAGTTATAGTATCTTTGGAAGACCAAGATAAAACCACATTCACCAGCCCCTTTGGTATGTTTTCTTATAAAAGGATGACTTCTAGGTTATTTAATGACCCAAATATTTTTCAATGTTTCATGGTAAGTATCATTTCAAATTTTATTGAGAGATTATTCAAGGTATTTCTTGAAAACTTTATAGTTTATCGATTATAATTTACTTTGTTTTTGGAAAATCTGAAAAGTCTTAAAAAATTTGTTGAAAAAAATTTGGTCTTAAAATTTTTAAATTTTAATTTTATGGTGAAGGAAATGTCATGGTCCACATCATATCTAAATATGGAATTAAAGTAGACAATTCCAAGGTTAACATCCTCTCCACACCACCTTACCCTAGCATTGTAAAGAATATTAGATCATTTTTAGGAAATTTTATATTTTATAGAAGATTTATTAAATAATATATTAAAGTTAATTTTATTTTGAATAAAATTATTAATAATTATATTAGTTTTTTTATTTTATGAATAATGTATGATGATTATGTAGAGATTCACTATTCATTTCCACCATTATAACACTATGTCAAACTAATTTTTTATTGTAAATTCCAAATATAATTAAATTTTACACTTAAAATTTATTTAAATTATTTAATTTTTATAACTCTTAAAAGGAAAACATTAATTTTTTTGATGATAAAATTATAGGGGACATTATTTGGAGTTCCCATGATGAAACTCAAAAAATGCCAAAATGAACAAAATTTGAAGTACAAAAGTGAAATAAAATACACACTTCAGATAATTAGCGCATCCATTCGGGATTAAAAATTGGTGGAAGAATTAATAATAATGAGATATATATTTATATAGAAGAAAAAAAATCCTAATTCATTGATTTTGAGTCCCAAAATTTTCCATCATTGGAGAGAATCTTCACTATTCCCAGTCTTGAGTTCACTTACGTAATTCATCCATATCTTGAGATATAGGCCTCCAAATGATGTCAAAGTTTCTGTGGAGATAGAAAATACATGGTTAAACATATTTTTATTTTTTTAAAAAGTGATATACGGTTGTATTATATCACAAATCCCTAAGACAAATGGTTTTCTAAATTTATGGTGCCCAAACCCACCTTCCACATTTCCTATAAATTGGCACCTTGGGAACCCCACTTTTAAGTTAGACTACAAGGATGAGTTTTGATAATTTGGATATTATAAGGGTTTTATCACTCTTTTAGAGGTTCTAGAGTCCCTTATCCTTATATGGGATAGTAAGGATGAAGTTGGAGTTCCACATGAGCATCCTCATCCTATCGATGGTGAGATAAACAATGGGTGATCATTGAGAGGGAGATACACACTTGAATAGGGAGTTAAAAAACATAATTATATAATGTATTGGTGTATATTATGATTTTTAATTGTTCTAAATGATGTATCTTAACTTTTTTATGCATTTAATTAGAACAATTCTTATTTCATAACGGATCAGTGTGTATTTTTAAGAATGTGACTTGTGTTGTTTCGATTGGATAACATAAAAATACTATTATTTCCCAAACATTTGAGATTTTAATATTCATTTAAAAAATTTAAATCATTATAATTGGATATAAAATGATTACTTGATTTTTAGGTTACATTTTAGTCTTATGTGCATTTTTTTATAGACTTGTGGGTAACTGAAATCTTGGTTAACTTCCAATCAAAGGATTACACCAAAACCTAATAATAAATTAATAAAAAAGAACATTTAAAGAAGTCTAGTAACTTAGAAATGATCACATAAATAAAATATATTTTTCAAAATCCACTTGCATTATCAACTGTTAAACTCTTTAAATTAAGTTATTTTATTTTGAATCATCATATACCCCCTCTTGTTTTCTATTTTATTTTTGAAAAACTTATTAAAAATTCACAATATAAACTCATAAACATTCCTTGAGATATTATCTAGGGTCTTCCATAGAATAAATTTAATCTTATAAATCCTAATAAATTTGTATTTTCATGATAACTTAGTCATATGAAAGATTTTTACAAGATCAAGGAAAGCTTGACAACATCTCCTATATATTTTCCACCAACTTAGGAAAATATTTTGAAGTATTGTGTGATTCATATAATAATAAAGTGGGAGATATAATTTCCTAGAATTTAAATGGGAATCAACATGCGATATATTATGTTTAAAAAACTCTAAACACAACCCAAATTAATTACAAAATAATAGAGAAGGAGTTTTTGTCTATTTTTGGTGCATTGAAGATTTTTTTTCATATTTATTAGGAAGTAATCAAATATTAAATCTAATAATGTAGCCCATAGATATTTGATAAAGAAAGATAATTCAAAAACAAAATTTTTGATATAGATTCTTTTGATATTGAAATTTAACTTATAGATTAAGGAAATGAGGGGTTGTGAGAACCATGTTATAGACCACATGCATAGAATTACCCACACTGTTGAAGATGAAATCACAATAGAAACAACACTAAATGATTACTTCTTTGGTGAGAAATAGTATTAAGTCACTAAGGTGCCATATTATTTTTATAGAGTGATTTTTTTGCACAAAAAATGTATCTTCCCTTTCTTAAGCATGAAATTATTAAGGCGATATATGAATAAAAATACTTTGTTTGGGAGGATACATATTTATAGAAAATTTATAGTGACCAAGTATTAAGAAATGTATACCTGAGGAAGAGGTAAACATTGTACTTTCAGTTTTTTCATTCACTTGCATGTAGAGGATATCTTAGAAATTATAGAACAACCATAAAATCTTTATAGGCTATTTTTTTGGGAAAAAAATTTAATGACTTGATCAATTTTTACAAATAATGTAAAAAATATCAATTCACTAGAAGAATGTATAAAAGATAATAAATTTACCGATAATATCTGATTTTATATGAGTTATTTAATGTATGGGGATTATATTTCAAGGTTTTATTTTACATTTCTTAATAATTTTCTGATGTTTTGTTAGTAGTGGACTATGTTTCTAAATGTATTAAAGTACAATAAATATGAAATGATGATGCAAGAGTTTTTATTGAGTTTCTAAGATCAAATATTTTTTTGTAGGTTTGGAGTGCCTTGAGAAATAATTAGTTATCTGGGAACAATTTTTTTTACAAAGAGCATCAAAAACCTTATAAAGATACATGCAGTCTATAAAAATGGTTCAAATTCCTTCTAGACAAAGACAAACAGGTAAATCAAGGTCTCCTGTAGAGAAATAATGTGGATTTTGGAAAGGGTAGTACAACCCAACCGAAAGGATTTGAAAAATAAATTTGAAGGATACATAGTGAGAATACAAAACTACCTTTAAAACACTCCTAGGTATGTCCCCTTATAGAATGATCTATGGATTTTTTTTAACTTTCTCATTGAGCTGTAACAAAAATACTACTATGTTGTGAATAAGGTAAAAATAGAATTAAGAAAGTCTAGGGATAATAGGGAAGATCTAAATGGTGTAACTAGAAGATATAATAAGATAGGAATATAAAATTCCATGTTGTACAAGGAGAAGTCTATATCTTCCCCTGAAAGATTCATTCAGAAAAGTGACTTTCAAGTTGGAGACGAAGTGTTATTATTCTCATCTAGAATAAAGATCATGCTCGGTAAGCTTCATTACAAATGGAATGGACAATTTTTAGTGCCTAATAAAATTTAATTTTGTGTAGTTCATATCAAGGTAGATGAATTATAACAACCCTTTAAAGTTATTGGATAGTAACTACAACAATTTTGGGAAGATTTTTGGAAGGATCCAATATAGGAGTCCAAACCCCTATCTAATAAATATGAATAATGAATATCAGTTTATCTTTTTTCATTCATACTAGTAAATATGTTCATTTATTTAAATTTTTTTCCCTTTGATAAAGGAATGATAGAATTAATTAGAGGTTGTCTTTAAGATAATTGTGTGCGGGAGAGGAAAAATAGATTAGAATGTAAATATTTTTTTAAATATATTTTGAATTTCTATATGTTTTGATATTTTATTTTTTTTAATATGTGGGGTATTTTAGTTTAGTATATTTATTTTCAAATCTAGATTCTATCCTCTTAATATGGAAATTGTTCATCATATAACTTTTAGATATGGTGTTAAAAAATAAATATAAGTGCATGGGTTATTGGGGGTCAAAGTGACCCTTGAGTACATATAAAAATCATCAATAAAGTGAACTCTTGGTTTATAATTATGTATTTTCATCACTAATTACATTGGGGGAGTCAAAAACTCCCAGTTTCATACCTTTAAAAATGCCTTCCCCTCTTCCACGCCACTCACCAGTGGGCTGGGTGCACTTCCTCTACCATGGCTGTCTAGATTAACATTAGTGCTCCCCACTCCCTACTCACTCTCATCACCCTCCTCCTCATCACTATCAATACCCTCACACTCCCCCCTTATCTAGACACTACCCCAAATCTTAGATTTTCCTTCCAATGGACTCTATATTACCCCAACTTTTGTTATAGTTGGAGGTTGATGGTAAAGAATAACAACGTCAGGCCCTAAATGACAACCCCCTCCAGTGAAAATCCATTTTACACAATGTAATTATAATTTTGGTGATATATAAAAAAAATAAATACTTCCCATTTAATTCATTCAAAGTTGGTGGCTCCCTACATTTAATTCCCCTAATTATTATTTTTAAAATACATTTATTTGAGTGGAGGACAAAGGAGGGTGAGAAAGGCCTTTAAAAGGGGATCTCCCCCAATAGTTTTCATCATAAGCTTCTCAAGTAACACATTCTTCTGGTTTAATATTTGAGTGAGATATTTTGTGATGTGTTTCTCCATTTATTTAAGAGATAATATTTTAAGTGTTTTTCTCCTTAAAATTAAGAAAGAGTCTATGATTTCATTTTACCATAGTGATATCATTATATTTTCACATGGTTTTTACCCCTTTTATTTTGGGGGTTTTTCCATATTACATCCAATGTTTATTTTTATTTCCATAGTTTTTAACATTATTTTTATCTAAAAATTATAATTATACCAAAGGGACAATTATTTAATCCGAACAAGTGGTATAAATGGTGTGGTTATGGATGGTGAATTTTTCTTATTGAAAATGTGTCCAAATAGAGGAGAAATTCAAGATCTAAAACTTCAACAGTAGTAATTTTTCATTGTGGAAAACAAAAATACAAGAGGTGCTACAAAAAATAATTTCCTACAAGTGATTGGTAAAAAACTGGTGGGTGTGATAAAGGAGAAATGTAATGAAATAGACTAGAAGTAAATTTCTAATATCCATTTGGCTTTAGAAGATGTGTTCCAATCAATCATTGTAGAGAAAAAGATGGTGAAATAAATTTGGGACACTCTGATGAAGCTGTATGAGGCCAAGTCACTCCACACTTTTTTTTCTTAAAGATAAAATTATACAATCTTGCAAAGGTGGATTCATTATCAGTAACCAACCACATCAACACACTCAATTCCCTATTTTATCAACTTTAGATATTTATCTACAAAACTGTGGATACTGAAATTGCAGAGATTCTACTCTAGAGTTTTCCAGATTCATATGATCAAGTTATCATCAACCACACCAAAAATATCCTAATGAATATATTTCTGTTTAATGGAATTGCAACTATAATTATTAAAGAATAATGTTAACCTAAGAAAAAGTAATAAATATAGAAAACATTTCACCAAGAAGATGCTATGTCAATAGAAATATGAAGAATGATTAAGTGTGGTTCTAGTGGGAGCCATAATCCTAGAAGTTATAAATCAATGATCAAGAAGAAAAATGTCAAATGTCACAATTGAGATAATAGGGAGAATGTCAATAAATAATATTGGAATAAAAACGGTGTTTAGAAGAACTATCAAGTAAATGTGGTGAGTACTTCTAGAAATGGATACATACTAGTTATTGAAGAAACAATTACTATTAAATGTAGAAAAAATCTTGATGATGCATGGATTATCGACTCTGGAGAAATATAGAACATGAAGGCTTGGAGGGAATGGTTTGATCGATATGAAACTATACCATAAGGAATTATGTACATGAGGGTCAATCGTACCCTGAATATAGTTGGAGTCAGCACCATCAAAATAAAGATGCATGATAATATAGTTCGAACCATTCAAGGAGTGTTCCATATGAAGGGCCTCAAAAAGAAAATTTTATCATTGGGACAATTTGATGATATCATATACAAGACTCACATCAGGAAAGGGATGATGAGGATTGTAAAGGGTGCGATTCAGGTGATAAAGGGGGAGAACATCTCAAAGAATATTTACATGCTTATGGGTGAAACATAAAAGGAAGTAGACATAGTTTTCACATCAACTACCTTGATGGAAGTGTTGAAAATATTATGGCATCAAATGATTGAAATTTTTTCAGAAAGTTCCCTAAAGATTATTTCTAATCAGAAGTTTTTTTCTGGACTTATAATGGTATCTTTATCATTTTTTAAGCCTTGTGTTTTGGGTAAGAAACATAGGTTGAAGTTTGGAACTTCAATGATGATGAGAAAGGAGATATTGGATTTAATACAACATGATGTTTGTCAAGCACCAATTGTATCCTTAAGAGGATAAAGGTACCTTTTATCTTTCATTAATGAATATTATAGGAGATTTTGGGTGTTTATAATCAATAGGAACATAGATGTCATTGAAGTATTCAAAAAATTAAAAGCACAGAATGTCATGAACCAATCCTGAGTAGAACCTAAAATGGTTACCCGAGCCAGTCCGTGATATTTCCCAAGGAGCATTCCCGATCCCCATGGGATGGAAAATAGTACCGAGAATAAAAAATAACACGTGGGAACAATTTTTACCATAAATAAAAGACAATTAAATAAATAAATATTGACCATATGATGAAAAAAATCTATGAAAAGAGAAAAAGAATAAACTGCACATACCTCCACATAACTTACTAGGTCACCACCCAACTCAGAACCAAACTCGCTCCAAGATCGATGTGAAACTTGGAGTACCTAAAACTAAAAATATAGAGTAGGCGTGAGCACATAGATGCTCATTAGGAATTCCAAAATAAACCATTCCCGATGGACCACCTCAAAAATGAAATTCATTCCAGCTAATTTGAAAATAGGATACATAAAAATATGGGTTTCCACTCTAACAAAATTGTTAATAAGCTTTTAGTTTTAAGAAAGAACATTTTTTTCCATTTCATTTTTATAAATAAATTACCAAAGCATATATTTCACTGCAATGAATTCTTTTTAAAGTCAACTAGTACCCAAATAGGTTCTTTATTATAAAAATAAAAGTTCAATGATATTAAATAACCAAAAGTTCCATAAAATAAAGCAGTAACATACAAGTATACAACCATGGGAATTTCCTAAAAATCCCTAGAGTGATCCCTAAACATAATTGGTTCTAAACCACCTATTGGTATATGGTGAAGCACCTAATTCAATAACCAACTAGCTTCCCTAACCTAGCCTCACTAGTGGCATAAACCACCTTACCTAACATCAAATCCAGGGGGTACCAACCCGTCTAATCGGTGTTGATCAGAAACCCTCACTCGAACCTCTAAAGGATTCCCAAGAACCCATGGTGGTAGTAATACTGTGTAAGTAGGAGGTCCTCACACACGTGACTCATCTTACCTTCCGTCACCACACTTTCCTACCCTAAACATAGACACCCTATACGATAACCCATAAAGGGATATACCTCCAATAGAGGTTCCCATTATATATATATATAAACATATACATGTCATATCAAAAAAGGTTCCAACCAGTCTGTCATGTCACACAAACATTTAAACCATTTCAAAAATTACTTTAAGTTTCCAACCAGGCGTTCACACTTTCAAAGTGACATAAGGTGCCAACCGGGCCATCACGCCGCACAAACTTTTAAACCATTTCAAAAATCACTTTAAGTTTCTAACATATCATTCACACTTTCAAAGTGACATAAGGTGCCAACCGAGACTTTAATACCATCATTAAAATATACAATAAAAATATACCAAACCAAATTCATTTCAAGAATCCATTTCCAATTTTGGGTTAAAAACACACAATATACTTAAAGAGTTTCAAACCGGCCTTATTGTCATTGAATTTTCATACCACTCTTCAAGGTGCCGAACATGTTAGGTTTTAAACAAAACATTTAACCAAATCCTTTTAGTTTCACAAGATACAGTTCAAAACTAGGGAAATTTTAGTAAACTATTTTATAATACTTAGAAAACCTTCATAATTAAAAGAAATTTGTAAACGGGCGTAGATAAGTTATGAAAATTAATGGGAAACCAATATCCAAGATGTGAAATCAATTTCAACAAACACATATACATATCTACATATATAAATGACACATTAATATGTAGACACACTTTTAAAAAAAAATCTAAGCAATCCTGGAATTCAAATTAAAGGCGCAGGCATGGAGGACCTACCTCAAAAAGTAAGTGGATCAAGCCGAGGCACTTCAGATCTTGAATATTTTGACGAAAAACACCCACACCAGCACACACATACATTGTCATACATAAAAATATATATATACTCTAAATCCAATGTACATATTCCCACACCATGAGGGAATATGTGCAAGTAATATATATATATATATATACATATACACATACCTACCTTTGTATGTGTGGGTGGACACCACCAAGGAGCCACTAAATCTTTAATTAATTAACCTATAAGGACCAAAATCATTTAGAAATAATGGACCATTCAAGAAACTAAGTCTTATATTTAATTCAAAAGTAAGACAAAAATTAACGATGCACTCAAAATTCCAAATGAACCCCTATATTTACACATAGAAACACATTTACCAAAATTATTTCCAAATCCATATTTTAAGAAAAACATGCAACTTGACAGTCATACCAAATGGGTCTTAATACCAAGCATTGACTATAACTCACACCAAGATCCTACTGGGAATATATTTTGAGTTTAAATTTCAAACCTTTAATAAAAGCCACACAAAGGACCAAACCTATTTAGAAAACAAAAACAATTTGGAAAACCAAGGTTTTAAGAAAACACTATTTTAAAGGTTCCATTTTAATTTGAGGGAACATCAATGTGTGCACTTAGTTCACCCACAAATGTGACAAATTCCAATGGAACACCCAACCACGAAAATGAGACCCAAAAATATTTTCACAAAACCACCAATTACTTTAAAACCACAACCAACTACTCAAATTATTTAGAGAACATAAAACAAGCCCCTTGAAACTGTAAAACCCCTTTAATTTTTTTTACACATTAAAAAAGTCATAAAATTACTAAAAAAACACACCAAACCATGTTAAAAAATAGACAACTTTCATCACACCATAATTAATTCTAAAAATTTAATGAAAACTTCCAATTCCATTTAGTGAAATAATAGAATTTAAAATAAAAACCCTTAGTGCTAAGACTCTAGGCATTGCTTATAAGTAACCTTGAAAAACTATCTTTCACAAACCAAAACAATTTCAAAATGCTATAATAATATCCATAAGGGTGAGAAAGAGGTGAGAACCAACTTATTAAATTTATTTTAAATGAAAAGAATAAATAGAAACTCCTTATGAAAGAATATATAGAAACACCTACCTCAATGTTGTGTGACTGTGATGTCGCTTCAATAGAAGAAATAACCAAGGTTTATGGTCCCTTCACACACCCTAAAACTGAGAAAAACGCATGAAAAGACCCTATGATTAGGGTTTTTCCAAATTTAAAGGAAAAACCCCAATATTTTTGAAAGAAAATTCACCAGAGGAAGAGGTTACTGGAGAAGGATGTGTGACTGGAGCAATGACCACCAGAGAGGAGGGGAGGGGCGCCAGAGAAGGGCATAACGACTGTTGGAGAAAACTGAACAGAGTCTGGAGATGGGGGTCAGGTTCATTTGAGAAATGGAGGGGGTGATCCCAGAGTAGATGGGAGTGGGGGGGGGAGTGAGGGAGGCAATCAGGAGCCAGGGAGGAGAGTGACTGGGGTAGCTGGGGGGTAAGGGCGGCAGTCGAAGTGCGGAGCGCGAGGGTTGAGGGCTGGAGTGTGGCGAGGGAATCGAGGGGTTTGGGTGCAGCGCGCAACACAGAAGGGGGTGTGTGTGGGTAATCTAGGTTCCCCTTTTTTTTATTATATTATATTTATAATATTAACAATAATAATAATAAAAACAAAAACAAAAATAAAAATAAAAATAAAAATAAAATAAATAATAATAATAATAGTGATAATGATAATAATAATAACAATACCAAAAACAATAATAAAAATAATAAAAACAAATACAATTTTAACATTAAGAATAATAATTACAGTTATACTAATAGTAATAACTTCATGCATTTCATTTTAAATAATAAAGATATTAATAATAATTTATTACTAATTATAAAAATAACAATTATATATAATAATAATATTGTTAACAATTCATAATAATAAAAATCTTATTATCTATTATCTATTATTATTATTATGATTTTAAAAATTTACAATTTTCATAAAACTTTATTTATTTCAAATAATAGACATCTACACGGGCACTTGATCCGACTGCACAACTACCACCAACTGTGTGGTGCCCGCACACCAGTTCAAAACCCACTGAAGTCATTAAATGTCAAAAATTTTAAATTGAGACCCAGCCCGAAACTTGATGTGAGTATCCAAATCCAAGAAATAATAAAATAAAAATAAATTTAAAAGTTGGGGTGTGAAAATTGTCCCCACCACAGACACTTCCTACCCCCCATAAATTGACCCAGCTAAATGATAGACAAAACTTGAATCCATGCCAAATTGAGACCGAAAGAAACCAAAACACAAGATAATGTGAGGACATGAGAGGGTTATCGGTACCATAAGAACTCAACTAGAATGGAAATTTAACACCCACAAATACCACCCCAATAAGGGGGGGGGGGCATCGTGGGAACTCCCAACTGATCCAAACTATCTTCTATAGCATGAGAAAAACAACACCTCTGCTAAAACTTGGAACTCTCGACCCAGACCAAAAACCCCCAACACTAGAGAAAAACATCCGAGCAGAACTTAAACCAAGTCGTGAAGCTGAGGAAAAATACAATATTGATTCTTCAACATGCACTTATATCTCCAAAGGAACATAACTAAACCAAGATCAACCCATACATGGGCCAAACATACTTTTAAAAAAAATGCACAATTCATAAAACCACATCCAAACAAACAAGACTGTTTGGATTATAATAGAATGATTATATCATAGCTTCATGATAAAACAATGAACTTACAATATTGAAAAAAAAATTACAGTAGAAAACAAGAATGAAATGACTTTAAATGTTCCACTTCTAACATGGAATAGAAAACCTGGACCAAGGATTCACACCCCCAGCAACTCCTGATTTCCCACGATCTTCACCCCAAGACCTGTGGTTGGGGATCCAATGGCTGAATCATTTTTTACCACATAGTCAGGCATTGGAGTACTCTGGTCCCAATGTCTTCTTCAGGATATGCTTCCTACAAAACATACCTAGATGACCCAGACACCCATAATGATGGCACATCTTCAGAGGGATGCGACATGATATCTTCGTGTGCCCTAAAAGTCCACACTGATGGCACACTATTAAATGGTCCAACAAATAGGAATCTAGAACCATTACATAGGATTCTTTTAGAAATAGGACCCTCTGGCACTCCCTGCTTTCGAGATGTGGAACCTTCACGAGCAATTGGATATGATAAATTAACAACTATCTGCGCTCCAGAGACCAACTTAGCTAGGAGAGACTCATACACTAGCTTCTAAAAATGGTGGTCCTTATAAGAGAGTACCCACTCCTTGATCTCTGTAAGAAGACCCCTAAGAAAAAGAGAATCCTTCATCAGATCCAACGATGCTACCTCCAGAGAAAAGGAAACCAGTTCCTTGAAATGGTCAACATATTATTTCACGGTCTGTTGGCCTTGTTGAATACACATGATCTCTTACCTTTTCTTAATATCCACCTTTTCAGGTATTAATCATTGGAAGAATACGGATTTAAAGACATCCCATGTTATCCCAACTTGCATTGATGATGGGGCGAAGAACTCCCATTCTTCCAAAGTCAGACCCTCAAACAATCCTAGGATAGCTCAAACTCTAACAGACTCGGGAGTTCCCAATATACTAAAAACACACTCGACCTCTTCAATCCACATAACTGTCACTAACGGACCCCAATAACCGGTAATAAGATACAATGTTTGAGAAGGACCAAAAACTGGGTATGACTTATCAGAAACCTTGGGGACCTTTCTAGGTAGCATTTTCTGAATAATATAAAAAAAAAGATCCAAAACCAATATCAAGATGAAGCAAAATCAGTGAAAGTGCCTTCATCCAAAAAAACCAGCTAAAAAACCAAACAAATATAAACATAACCAAAATCACCCCTTTCAAAAAACTCCTTTAGAAAACAAGTTCAAGACCTTAATTTCAAATAAACACCCATGACATCCCATGAACTGTCACATATGCGTCCATCCATTCCATTTCTTCACCAATTTTAAATTTCCAAATTGTCAAGCCAAATTTTTTTTCTTTAAAACCAATTTTACCAATACCAAAACCATTTAAAAGACACTTACCATAATCAGAGACAAGACAAAACAACACTTACACTAGACTACCAGAGAGAGGGACTAGTGTCCATGCCCAACTCGGTGACATGGTAATGAGCCATGCCCCGAGTAAGAAATACAACTAAGAGGAACTTGAACCAGGAACTTGGATATCACATGGGTCACTACTCCATGAGAAATCACAACATGACACCAACTCACCTCTATTGTCATCCCTTAATCTAAAACAAACCAGAACAAGACAAGGACTCAATTCTTAGACTACCCCTGGTGACTGGAGGTTTGGAACGAGAAAGGGTTCATGAAGCCCTTCTCGTACCTACCTATTGAGTCCCGAAAATCCTAATATCCATCTACCAGACACCCCAAATAACAAGAACCTGTTTTGATACCATTGTTTCAAGAAATAACCCTGGGTTGATCCTGAACTGGTCACCCAAGCTGGTCCGCAACATGTCTCGAGGGGTGTTTCTGATCCCCCCAGGATGGAAACTAGTTCCGGCCATCAAAAATAACACGTGGGAATGATTTGACCCATACATAATACACAAGTAAATAAAAAAATGAAAATAAGATAAAAACTAGTAGTGAAATGAGAAAAATAATAAACTACACATACCTCCACGTGACCTACTAGGTCACCACCCAAATCAAAACCAAGCTTGCTCCAAGAGATATATGAAACTTGGAGAACCTAAAACTGAAAATATAGATTATGCGTGAGTACCGAGATTCTTAGTAGGAATTCCAAAATAAACTATTCCTGATTCCCCACATAGAAAATAAAATCCATTCATTCTAATTTTAAAATAGGATATATAAAAACATGGTTTTCCACACCTTTAAAAAAACAGGTAACAAGCTTCTAATTTAAAAAAAACACCCCTTTTTTTCCATTTCATTTTTCTAAATCAATTAACAAAGCATATAGGTCATTGCATTGAATTATTTTTAAATCCAACTAGTACCCAAATAGGTTATATATTATAAAAATCAAAGTAAAATTTCCATGAGATCAAATAAAAAATAGTTATATAAAATAAAGTAGAAATATACAAGTATGAAACCATGGGAATTTCCTAAACATACTTTGAGCGATCCCTAGACATAATCAATTAGAAACCACATGTCGGCTTATGGTGAATCCCCTAAGTCAATAACCAACTAGCTACCCTAACCCGACCACACTAGTGGAACAAACTGCCTGGCCTAATAGTAAATACAGGGGGTACCAACCCATATAATCATGGTTGATAAGAAACTGTCACTAGAACCTCTAAATAACTCCCAAAAACCCATAGTGGTAGTAATACTGTGTAAGTAGGAGGCCCTCACATGCATGAATCATCTTACTTGCTGTCACCACACTTGCCTACCCCAAACAGGAACACCCTATACAATAAACTATAAAGGGATATCCCTCTTATAGAGTATCCTACTATATATATCACTACAACAAAACTTGTATCTAGCGGCAGTTCTAGGAACCGCCGCTAAACCTTTTTTAAAAAAGGTTTCACGGAGGTTTATAATAAACCGCCGCGAAACACTGTTTTTTTAACAGTAACCCCCTCCCCCACTTCTCACTCCGCGACCCCTCTTCCCCCGCGACCCCTGCCCCGTGACCCCGGCGACCCCACTTCCCCCCACGACCCATCTTCCCCCGCAACCCCAGCGACCCCGGCGACTCCGGCGACTCCGGCGACCCCGCTTCCCCCGACGACCCCACTTCTCCCAGACCCCCGCGACCCCAGCGACCTATACAAACCCTAAGGTTTGAAATTACTTTTTTTGAATCTTTTTTAAACTCAATTTCATTGCCAAACCAGGTTGGGTTCTTGAACAATCGAGTCATGATAGAGGTATTAGAGTTAATTAGTAATGATATTTTGGTTGTTTTATTAAAACTAGGGTAGTGGTGCATAATTATGTAATTATAATTTTTAAATGAAATTGGTTATCACATTTGATTTATAGTTATTAAAATTCTGATTTTTGTTTTTTATCATTCATTTATTTATGATTTAATTGTGTTTAGTATTGATCCATTGTACCACCATCATAAATTCAATGTTAGTTAGGATCCATTGGCGTATAGGGAGGTGCACATTAGGGCTGGTGGAACCTGGGCTTAGTTACTTATTAGTGAATATGACCCATGGCATGAAAAGTCTTATCCTACATTTATTTTATTTTGTCATTATATTATGTGAAAATAGATAGGAAATTTCTAATATGTTTTTACTTGGTAAACAACTCATTTCTAGGTCTATCCAACCCATACAAAAGACAAAACCCATGTTTCTAGTGATGTGACTGTATTTATGATATACATTATTGATGTTCATTCTTATTTTACCTTAGGATAAAGATATAATTCAATTAATTAATGATTTATGTGATTTAAATCTTTTCATTGTATTACATTGGTTGATTTAACTATTTTCCCATTACGAAAATAGACAAGGATATTCATGCCTCAATTTAGGCATAGAGGATTCACATTTCATAGGAATGATTAATTGTATACCATGAATAATTGGTTATGTGTAATGTTTATCTGCATTCCATGTTTGTGTAATTTGTTAGTATGATTATTTGTAAAAAATTCTATCTTTATTTTCTAAATTGAATGATTGGGATTCCTACATACACAGAAGACTCCCAATATTATAATAATAATTTATATATGATTTAAAGGCTCATTATAATCATGATTGATGACTGGTAATTCTTGTGCCTTTATAAACATAAAATGTTGTTTCCCCTTATATCTTGATGACTAAACCTTAATTAACCATTCATGACATGTCTCACCCATTGAATAATATTTCAATGAGATGAAATATTAGTGGTTTTGAATCTATGTGTGTTGAATACAATTTCAGAAGTGTATGGGAATTTATAATTTTTCTTTAGTGATCCATAAAATCAAAACACTATATAAGGAGTTGTTACATTTTGATATTTAATGTAACAAAACCTTTTCCAAGTTAGGAATTTATCTCTATATAGATTCAATTTCCAAGACTTAGATGATAATTTAAGATTAATTTTTTACACATCATCATAATAAATTCATGTATTCTAAAACATTTCCTTATATAAGTGTAGGTTTGTTAAATAACACTACCTACTTTCCTATCGATATATATTCATCAATTTTACTAAAAGGATATTTATTTTCTTACTCATTATAGGATAAATATTTTAAGTGATGCCTTAATGATAAATAAATGTTATATTTAAAAAGTGTTTCAATATTATATAGGAATGTTGTGACTTTTCGGGGATCACATGGAGATGTTTTTGAGTTGTGAATATGGATGTGACTTTTTTTGGGAAATTTTATTGTGAGATAGTTCATCTAGGTTTATTTTGTATTTAAATTTTATTTCTATTTTCTTTCTCGATATGTTATCCAAACTAGATGATTTTTCATTAATATGTATAGTCTTGGATGAAAGTAATCACTTTCATTGAATTTGTATCTTTGTATTTTTCATTATTTTTTGAAATGGATAACCTATTTATTTATAATACGTACTTGACTATAATGAATTATGACACTTAGGTATGGAGTTACTTATACTTTTGATACCTTTGATTATCTTATTATGTTGTCCTGGATGATAGTACCAACACCCCACATTTCATCTCCAAATTCCCAACATGATTATACTATGAAACTCCAAACAATAAGCCAAGACACATCAACTATTCTTCAAATACCCTAGTTTGATCCGCAAACCACATCAGCCGCATCTTGAATGCCATTTCTGATGTGGTTCTACCTTACCACATCAATTTTTGTACAAAAACACTAGAAAGTCCTTCTCTAGATGAATTATACCAAAGGCGCTCAATCCCACCCACCAATGCACTATCATATCCCGACCACGATGCCTTAAAACTCAAAGAATAAAAAAAATGTTCAATGCCCACACTGAAGTCTGAATCTGACTCTTAGTTCAACTCCATGGTCAGATCCTTGATTGTCCCATTTAACCATAATTCTCCACTCATGAGAATTAACACATATATGATCCAAATCACCCTGAAGTCACACCACCACTCTTTTCTATGTGAATACACCAAAGAGAGGTCTGGGAATTCAATCCACACATGGTTTGTAGAACCTCAAAACCTAATCTCCCAAGTTATTTCATCATACATTTCCACGAAAAGCACCACTTATCATGCCTCAAGACTACCATCCCTCACGCGGTTCTTGTCACTCCAAATTAACAACGTGTTGAGTTTTGTAAGCATCATAAGGGTTTCCCTAAACATTATTTATAATATATTTATTCAATATTAGAGTTTTATATGAAGAATCTATAGAGAACTTAGGTTGGGGTTATTCCAAATTAACAATGTGTTTTGGTTTTCATGGTAAAGTAGCTACCACGTTGTTAGCACACTGTTTCTCTTTACCAAAGAAACTTCCCCTATCCCAAACACTAAGGGTTCATATCTAACTCAGGGGCTCATATTTATTATATTATGTTTCTGTAATCTTATAATATCGTATATATGAATCTCTTTCTCTATTTAGTAGTAACTATGTGTTTTAATTTTTTTATTATTGTGTAGGCACATTGTGATATACATGGATAAAAGTTGGATCACATTACCGAGGAACACACCTCAGTATGTTAAGGGTTTGAATGAGTTTTTAGATTTTTCAATTTCTAATCGATCCGTTGAAGGGAGAATAAAATTTACATGTCCTAAATGTAAATTTAGAACATGGTTGAAGAGAGATGAGGTTTATGAACATTTAATACTGAAGATATTCCTTGATCAATATTTGTGTTGGATTTGGCATGGAGAATCGAACTTTACAGAAAGATTGATCACTGATGTTAATCCACATAATGAGGTCCCAAGTTCATCGACAATGGAAAATGAAATGAAAAACCTAATAAATGATGCATTAGGAACTACAAGACACCACTATCAGCATCAAAACATATCAGAACAACCAGAAGAGGGTGATACAAATTGCAACGTGACAAGTGATGTTTTTGAGACTATAATACAGGCAGATCAAGATTTTCACATATCATTAGATCCTCCTCTTGATTCTGTGGTGCCAAATGTAAGAGAAAACATCACTGAGGAAAATGAATTTCATGATTTAGTTGACGATGGAAATCAAGAGTTGTATTGTGGGTGTTTGAAATATTCAAAACATTCATTTCTGCTAAAGTTTTATCACATCAAATGTCTATGTGGAATTACAAATAAGGCAATGTCCATGATATTGAAATTGATTCATTATTCATTTCCTGAAGCAAAAATCCCAGAATCTTTTTATGATATGAAAAAAATTTGTTAACAAGCTTGGTCTGAATTATACAAAAATACATGCATGTCCCAATGATTGTATGCTTTATTGGGGAGAGGATTCAAGTAGACAGAATTGCAAGAAATGTTATTCTTCAAGATGGAAGGAAAAGGGTGATGTTGGAAGTCTGAATGAACATAATTTCATGGAGAAGAAGAAAAGGAGCACACCTGCAAAGGTTTTGCATTACTTTCCTTTAAAGCCTCGATTGCAAAGATTATTCATGTCATCAAAAACTACCGAACACATGAAGTGGCATTCTGTAGATAATAACAATAATGGGTTAATGAGACATCCACGAGATTCTCAATCGTGGAAGACATTTGATTCATTACATATCGATTGCTCAGCTGATCCTAGGAATGTTTGATTGGGATTGGCTGCCGATGGATTCAACCCATTTGGGACTTTGAGTACCAATCATAGCATTTTTACAGTTGTTTTGATCCCTTATAATTTTCCTCCATGGATGTGTATGCAACAAAAATCTTTTATCCTTTCGATGATTATTCCTGGAAAACAAATGCCTGGAAATGATATTGATGTATACTTGCAGCCTTTGAAAAATTGTAGGAGTTATGGAGCAACGGTGTTGAGACATTTGATCCTTCTTCTAAAACAATGTTCAAAATGCATGCTGCTTTAATGTGGACCATTAGTGACTTCCCTGGGCTTGGGAATTTATCTAGATGGAACACTTACAGAGGTTTGGATTGTCCCGTTTGTAACTTCGATTTTGAGCCCAAACATCTACCTCATAGTATAAAATGGTGCTTCTTGTGTCATCGAAGATTTCTCGATGCATCTCATAGATTTTGGCTGAATAGATCAAAATTTAATGGTTCCATTGATCGTAGACCACCTCCAAAGTTGTTAAATTGTTTTGAAATATTGAAACAGCTTGAAAATGTTGAAACATAATTTGGGAAGGTTCATAATTTGAATGATAGTGGAAAATGGGTCCAAAGTGCATCGTCAAGAGAAACCGGAACGCAACAATGGAAGAAAAAAAGTATATTCTTGAAACTTCCGTATTGGGAATTTAATTTGTTGCAGTATAATCTTGATGTGATACATATTGAGAAGAATGTCTGTGACAATTTGATTTTCTAATTGCTTAATGAGCATGGAAATTCGAAGGATCATCTCAATGCTCGCAAAGACTTACAAGCAATGAACATAAAATGCGATCTCTGGCTAGATGAGAATGAAAAGTATCCTCCAGAAATTTTTGCAATGAAAAATAGAAATAAAGATAAATTCCTTCGAATGTTAAAGAATGTTAAGGTATCTTATGGTTATTCAAGTAACATCTCGAGGTGTGTTGACTTGAAGAATCGTAAGTTACATGGATTGAAAAATCACGATTCACATATTTTGTTACAACAGTTACTACCATTGGCATTGCGTACATTATTACCAGAAAAAATTACTGCTATTGTACTGCAGTTCTGCACATTTTTCAGACAACTATGTTAGAAATGTCTACATCCATTTCAGCTTGAAAACCTCCAGAATAGGTTTGTATTGACCCTTTGCGCAATGGAGATGATCTTTCCTCTGTCCCTTTTTACTGTAATGATGCATTTAACTGTGCATTTGGTTGAGGAAGCTAAATTAAGAGGCCCCATTCATTATCGATGGATGTATCCAATTGAGAGGTACTTTATTTATATGTTTTCTAGTTAAGTAAACAATTTTGGTACTTAATTAAATGCATAATTATGTTTATTTTATTTCACCGATATCTTGGACATTTGAAATTGTACGTGAGAAATAAAGCTCAACCATAAGGCTCAATTGTTGAAGGCTATTTGGCTAAGGATTGTCTTACCTTTTATTCTCGATACTTGGATGATATTGAGACAAGATTTAACTGAGTTGGACATGTTGATGAAACATAAAATCAATCTCAAATACATGAGAAATCCAAAATATTTCCTTCTATTGGCCGATCAGTTGGGAGGACCTCAAATGTGACACTGACTGAGTTGGAATTATTACAGGCACATAGATATGTGCTGCTGAATAGTGACATTGTAGATCCATTTATTGAAGAGTTGAGGATACAAATAAAGAGACTAATGAGATGTCGAACATGAAATGAGAAAGATACAATGAAAGCTGTTAATAAAGAGCTTGTAGAATGGTTTTCACGACGTGTAAGTTCATAAATATTGCAATAAATACGAATATTAGTTTGACACATACATTTTGTGAATCTAATAAAGTATATTTATTTTTTCAGATCATGAATACTGATACTTGAGTAGAGGTGTCAGAATATTTGATGTTTCTTGCTAGAGGTCCTCTAAAATAAGTTAGAAAGTTCGACGCTTATAATATGAATGACTTTAGATTTTTTACAGTCGATCGAGAAGTGGGTTTGAAAACACAGAAGGGTGGTATATTTACATTTTCTGAAGTGGAATACTATGGAAAACTGTATGATATTATTGAATTAAACTACCAAGAACATTTTCAGTTGTTTTATTCAAATGAAAATGGGTCGATACTATCAGAGGTGTTAAAAGAGATTCCTTGAAATTTACTTCTGTGAACTTCTCTCGCTTGATGGATGTTGGTGATCATGAACTGCATGATCCATATATCTTAGCATCACGAGAAAAATGGTATATTATGTGAATGATATTGCCGATGAAGGGTGGAGTGTAGTTTCTCATGTAATACAAAGAGATTTGTATGATATGGGTGATGAAGTGGAAAATTTGACCTCTGAAATTGAATTTAATTAGCAACAGGAAGCAGAATTAGTTGTCGATCATGATATTGAAAATATTAGTCTAGCAAGGATGAATGAAGTGGATGAATCAATTGAGCAGGAAACCGACATGATTGAAGGGGAAAATGATTGTATGTACAATTATTTATTTATTCAGCAACCACTTGTTTCATTTCTACAGTCATTCATTATCATTGTTATATATATTTTGTTTGTTAGTACTGGGAATCTATTATCATTTTTAATTTTTTTTTTCTGCATAATTTTTTTGAAATATATATTCTGAACTTAATTTTATTTGATTAAATGATAGGAATTCCAAGAAAGAAGCGGTATATTGTTTCATCTAGTTTCGTAACAGATGGAGATCTATCTTTCACCCTCCCCACGACATCTGAGACACCAGGTGCCGATACCCCTACACCATATCCCCCTGCACCATCTCTCACACCATCCGTGGATGTCCTAGTAGAGGGTGAGTCGTCGACTCCCCTTTTCAGGAGGCTCAACAGTGGGGTAGCGACGTGCCCCTTCCAGTTCATCCCGGACACACTGTAGTGTCAGTATCATAGGTACAAATTTTAATTAAATAAATTTATTGCATTTAGTTTATACTAATTGTTTTCTCATTGAAGATAACAAAAATGCAACCGTGGAGAAAAATATAAAAAGTGCAGATGTTTGGAATTTGAATGGCGATAAGATTGTTGTGCCATTTTATTCTTATGGGGTCTCTACGGATGATGCCATGGGGTTACTTGGCCAGATTCTAGGCCAGTTGGCAGCGGAGCCCATTTCCCTTCCCATTTCATATGATGATTGGAGATATATGCCTTCAAGCTAGAAAAATGAAGTGTTTGATTCTCAAATAAAGTTGAATTTATTACATTATGGTTTAATTGAATGTCATGTCACTAATATGTTCAAAATGAATTTCTGTATACAGATGTTCTTCCACTTTACCGTTGCTGATGTGATAGCACAGAAGTGGACGTTGAAAAATATAGGTAAGAAGTGGAAATATTCCAAATGGAGATTATGGTGTGATGTCAACGATACTTTGTTGACCATGCAGCAAATGTATGAGAAGCTACCCAGTGTGGTTCCAAAAGAGCAGTGGAAAGTGTTTGTTGACAGACATCGCGATTAGAAGCAGATGGTATTGAAATATATATTATTATATTATCATCATTTTACATTTATACATGTATATGAAAAGGACATGAAATTCAATACATTATTATTAAATTGCCTTTTATTTATTTCAATATCTCTCAAGACAAAATGCATCAAACCGGGCTAAGCAAGTCATCCCGCACACTGTGGGCTCAAAAAGTTTTTCTAGAAGCTGAATGACATTGGTAATATTTTAATTAGTTTAAATATTTATAAGAAAATATTATCTGTTTAATATATTGAATTGCTTATTTATCTTTGCTTAATGAAGTCATAGAGTTTAGGGCATGAAGCATCCAGGACTGAACTGTGGTTGGATGTTCACAAGAAATCAGATGGAAGTTTTGTTAATGAGCCTGCTAAAGAAGTTGGGGTATGAAGTCAATTTTTCATCATAATAACTTATTATCAGTTTTTACTGTGTTAATATATATTGATATTTGATTTATATGTAAAAATTAAAGAGTTATGGGATGCCAATCATGCACAGTCCTACTCAGTCTCCCATGATGACCCGGTTGATAAGGTCCTTGGGAAAGAGCAAGCTGGGAGAGTGCACGGGATGGGTTTGGGACCCGTACCATCTGAGATTTTTAGCAGGCCATCGGGGATAGTAGCTGCATCTACTCCTGACTTTAGTCATCCCATAACTAGAGATGATAAGAAAGAGATTGTTTCTTTACGAAGCACAATTCAACAACAGGGGGAGCAGATATCTTCATTGCAGAAAGAGTTGATTGAAATACATCAGCGGATGAGCAGATATGCCCCTGGTGGTAGTACATCGACTGGTGGTATGCAGGTAAATAAAAAAAAATCAAAATCATTTAGTTTGCTAACTTTTATTGGTTTAAAGTTTTAATATAAATATTCAATCTTATTTAATTTTTAATATAATTTTCTTACAGGTGACAACACAAAGTGGAGATGAAGGTGGAGAGGGTGATGATGCATCATCAGACCCTGAGTAGTTGTATTTTTGATTTGTAATATGAAAACAATTGGTTTTTATATGTAACATTTGTGGCACATAGTTTCCACAACACATTTTCATGTCCTAAAATTTCCTTGATTTCTCATTTTCCTTTTATGCATTTTATTGATTTCTGATGTTTCTTTTTATGTCTTGATTTCTCGAGTCTGGTATACATCATTTAGGAATAAATTGTTTTACTAGCCTACTAAGAACTTTTCTAAGGTACCTATATTATTATTTTTATGTGTTTGGTTATGACTACTTTATTACTCATGGTTATGAGGAATGAGAACATGGGGGAACACTCTTTAAAGAAGAACAAACTAAATAAAGATAGTAAACTAGTTAAGAGTAAATTAGAAGAAAAAAGTGAGTCGCTTGTACTTTATGGATTTTCATGATATTACTATGCGCTGAATCTTATTGATTGACAATTGATGATATGGATTACTTCTTGTTTTTATCATTTAAGAAACTCTCGACCATTATAATAAGATAATTTTTTAAAGATGGTAGTAAAATTAATGACTAATGGTGAATGAATGGGGAGTATTCCAATGTGGGACTCAGAAATACACAATAATAAAATTGTGTTTAACAATTATTAATTTTAATGACAGACAGTGTGGGAAAGTCTAATATACTATCATGTTTGCCCTAGCCAGATCAAGATTTTCTTGCACAATACTATGGTTTTCTCTCATGAGTTGTTTTTTAAATATGTTTGCTGTGTATATCTGTTGTTTCCCAGCTGCATGAAGCTGAAGGGCGTTTGGAAGAACTAAGAGATATGGTCATTCA
The DNA here is from genome assembly GCA_963277665.1 of Viscum album. NCBI lineage: Eukaryota > Viridiplantae > Streptophyta > Magnoliopsida > Santalales > Viscaceae > Viscum > Viscum album. The sequence goes on from OY728130.1 coordinate 1,279,040,102, forward strand.
GCAGTGTAGGTTCTCTCGCTTCTCTCTTTGACATGAGTTGTTTCAAGGATGATTTTGTTTTGGTTTTTTATAGTAAAAATTATGAATGTTATTGTCTTATTCTATCCTCCAATTCCTTTCATCAATTGTTAAAAACCAATTATATTTAAAGGGCATACCTTTTTGCAAAATCCTATTTGCAGGGACTTCAAGAGGATTGATTCTCTCTTTTGATGCTTATATACTATGTATCTCTATGTTTATGGAAATGTTTTTAGTTCATGAATGATTAGATATTTTAATGTGTTTGGTGTCATGACTAAATTCGGATTTTAATTTTAACAAATGAAAATATCGTTCAACGTATTGTCATTTTGTGTTTTCTCTCATATACTGATCAAACCCTTCCACTTTCATTGAATAAATATATGATGATGTATAGAAGGGAGGGACAGGATCAGATACTGCTCAATATAGTTTTAGGTATGATATGTGTATTCTATCTGTTCTCACATATACATATCAATATATTTTTGATACTTCCATTTCTTATTTTATAATTCAACTGGGACATATACATATCACTATAGTTATGATACTTCTATTTCTTATTTTATAATTAAATTGGGACTTAGAGGTACACGTAGACCCCTTAGAATGTCTTTAACTACTAGAGAATCATATTGGGGGTGATCAACATCTCAAATTCATTCTCTTGCAGTGTGATTTTTCTATAGGGAATTAGAGGTTCTATATGTGTTTCAATAGGGAGTTAGAGGTTCTATATAAGTTCTCATATGTTGATTATAGTGGTAGAAGTGAATGTTTTTCATAAAGTTATATGTTTTATAATAGCCAATTAGTTGAGTGAATGTGATATGGGATTCATCATATCAGATTTTACCACTCAATATTATATTTGGGTTAGGTTTTATAGAAATCCTCCTATCATATGGTCTTATTTTATAGGAATGAAAACTATTAAGAAATTGATTATGGGTTAAGGAATATTTCAAGAAAAAGGTTTATTATCAGTTGGGAGAAATGCCTTCCAAGGGATGTGATTTTTAATTAATTATTGTGGGATTCTAACCAATAGAATCATTATGGATTGTGTGAGAATATCATTGAAATATTGATTATAGTTTGGGGAGATCCCAACTAAGATATTCATTATTGATTAGGTGATATTCCATGTAATGAATTTATTTTTTTAGAAGAGATTTAAACCATGTTATTGTTCCCTATGAATAGAGTTGGTGAATAAAGTTGGAATTTAATGTTTTTCATGAAGTTATATGTTTTATAAGTTTCATAGAAGAGGATATAATGATTTTCTAGAAGTAAATTGAATATCAACAAATTGTTGAATAATAGGAAGTCTTTATTGATGTGGTTTTTTGAAAGTGGATAAGACAGTTGTATGATCAATAATATAAGATATTTTTTGAATGATGTTTATGAGGATATTATGAAGATGAAAATGGATGTTACAATTTTTAAGGAATGTCATATTTTTAAAACATGGTTATATTCCTAATAAATTGGTCGATGAAATATTCTTAAGATATTGATACAGAGACTAGTGTGTTTCCAAGTGTGTGCTGCTTGGTAGTGGTCTGGATGGGAGTGGTTGGGGGCTTCCATGTGTTGTAAAAAGTGGGAAATCTATATAATAATTGTTTGGATGTTATTACCCTTATTTGTGTTCTTTTCTTGGAATATATGGAATTATTTTAGGGTTTAGTGGTGAGGTAGGGTATTTAGTATTTTAGGGATTTCTGTCTTCACTGCTTGGATGCTATTATCCTTATTTGTGTCACTTATTTTGGCAATGCATTGTTTTCATGGATTTGTTTTCATGTATTATAATTGTTCTATCTGTTATATCTGGTTTGAATTGGTTTTCAGGGCAGTGGGGCAGTAGAATCAATTTTTTTTCTAGGCACCTTTTAGCGGCGGTTTTAACCGCCGCAGAATATAAGTTGGCGGTGGGTTGGCGACGGTTTAAACCACCTCTAAACGTTAAAAACCACCGCTAAACTTAAAGTTTATTTTACGTTTAGAGGTGGTTATAACCGCCAAAAAATAGTCACATCGTGGCTATCTCATCCCGCGACGGTTTTCCGGGCTTTAGTGGCGGTTTTATGGCCGCTGGATTTGAGTTTATTCGTGGAGGTTATAACCGCCGCTAAAACCGCCGCGAAATCAGACAGCTACGATGCTTTCCTTAAACCACCAATAAACGAAAATAACCACCGTGAAAAGATTGGCAATGCCGTATTAGGCGGCGGTTTCCAGAAACCGCTGCCACACCATTTAGCGGCGGTTAAAACCGCTGCTAAATGACGATTCATTTGTAGTGTATGTATATATATAAACATGTACACGTCATGTCAACTGAGGTTCCAAACAAGCTGTCATGTCACACAAACTTTTAAACCATTTCACAAAGAACTTTATGTTTCTAACTAGGTGTTCACACTTTCAAAGTGACATAAGGTGCCAACTAGGCCTTTAATACCATCATTCCAATATACCATAGAAATATTCCAAAAAAAATTCATTTCGCAAATCCATTTCCATTTCTAGGTTAAAAACCCACAACATACTTAAAAAGTGACAAATGGGACTTTATGTCATTGAATTATCATACCATACATTTAACCAAATCCTTTTAGTTTCAAAAGATACAATTCATAACTAGGTAAATTTTATTAAATTATTTTAAAATACTTAGGAAACCTTTATAATTAAAATTAATTTTTAAACATGCTTAGAAAAGTTATGGAAATTAATGGGAAGCCAATATCCAAGAGGTGTGATCCATTTCACCAAATAAATATACACATCTATATATATAAATTCCACATTAATATGTTAACATACTTTAAAAAAAATGCTAAGTAATCTTGGAATTCAAATTAAAGGTGCGATCATGGGGGACCTACCTCAAAAAAGGAAGCAAATCAAGCCGAGGCACTTAGACTCTTGAATATTTTGAAAAAAAAAACGCCGACACCAGCACACACATAAATTCTAATATATATATACACAAACACCCTTAATCCAATGTGCACATTCCCTTTTACATGAGTGAATATGTAAAAGGAAGATATATATATATATATATATCTATATATACATACATATACACATACATACCTATGTATGTGATTGTGCACACCACCAAGGAGACACCAAATCTTTAATTAATTAATCTATAAGGACCAACATCATTTAGAAACAAAAAAACATTCACGAAACCAAGTCTTATCTTTATTTAAATACTAGGAAAAAAACACACAATGTACTCAAAATGCCAAACAGGCCCCATAGCTTTACTCACCCAAACAAATTTACCAAAATTATTTCCAAATCCATATTTTAAGAAAAACATGCAACTTGAAAGTAATTCCATATGGGCCTTAGTACCAAGCATTGACCATAACTCACACCAAGATCCCACCAAGAATATATTTTGAGTTTAAATTTCAAACCTTTCATTAATGCCACACAAAAGAACCAAACCTTATTTAAGAAACAAAAACCATTTATAAAACCAAGGTTTTGAGAAAAATCTAATTTAAAGGTGCTATTTTCATTCGAGGGAACATCCATGTGTACACTTAGTGCAGCCACAGATGCGCAAACTTCCAATGGAACACCTAAACACTAAAAGGACACCAAAAACTATTTTCACAAAACCAACACTTGATTTAAAACCACAACCAACTAATCAAATTTTTTAAAGAAGATAAAACAAGCCCCTTGAAACCATAAAACCCATTTCCAAAACATTTTAAACATTAAACAAGTAATATCATCACTAAACCAAACACACTAAACCAATTTCACCAATAGAAAACTACCACCACACCATAATTAATGCTAAACATTTAATGAAACCCTATAATTCCATTTAGTATAAAACTAGAATTTAAAATAAACACCCTAAGTGATAAGACTCTAAGAATTTCACATAAGTAACCTTGAAAACCTGTTTTTCAAAAACCAAAACAATTTCAAAATTCTATAATAAGATTAGAAAGGGTACCAAATAGGTGAGAACCAACTTATTAGATTTATTTGAAATTCCAAGCATCAATATAAATTCCTTATAAAATAAATATATATAAACAACTACCTCAATGGAGTTCGACCGTGACAACGCTTTAACATAAGGAATAACTGAGGTTTGCGGTCCCTTCACACACCCTAAAACTGAGAAAAAACATTAAAAAGCTTTAAATTTAGGGTTTTTCCAAATTTAAAGTAAAATCCCCAAATGTTTTGAAAGAAAATTCACTGGAGGAAGAGGTTACTAGCGAAGGAGGTGCGGTCAGATTAAAGAAGACCTGAGAGGAGGGGAGGCGTACTAGAGTATGGCAGAGTGGTCACTGGAGAAAACTGAACGGAGGACGGAGATGGGGGTTATATTTGCCAAATCAAGGGAGGGGTGAGGTTGGAGCGAGCGACTGGGGGACAAGGGTGGTAGTTGAGAGCCGAGGATAAGGGCAGCTAGGGGGAGAGGGCGGCAGTCGGAGCGCAGAGTGTGAGGGTCGAGGGCTGGAGTAGGACGAGGGCACAAAAGGGTTTGGGTGAAGTGCATAGTGCATAGGGGGGGGGGGTGTTCGGGTAGGCAAGGTTTCCCCTTTTTTTCATTCTATAATAATAATAATAACAACAATAATAATAAAAACAATAATAATAATAATAATAATAATAATAATAAAACCAATAATAATAATAATAATAATAATGATCAAAAAACAACAATAACAACAATAGTAATAATAATAATAATATAAATAATAATAATAATAAAGATAAAAAAAACAAATAAAATTTTAATATTAAGAATAATAATTAAAATTATACTAATAATAATAACTTTAGGAATTTCATTTTAAATAATAAATATATCAATAATAATTTATTAATAATCATAAAAATTACAATTCTAAATAATAATAATATTATTAAATATTTTTAATAATAAAAAACTTATTATCTACTCAATAATATTATTTTTATTACATTTTTGAACATTTAAATTATTTCATTTGAATAAAACTTTATTTATTTTGAGTGATAGAAATTTGCACGAGCACTTGGGTCGACCGCATGGCTACAACCAACTGTGCGGTGCTTGCGCACTAGTCCAAAACCCCTCGAAGTCATTAAACATCAAAAATTTTAAACGAGGATCCAACCCAAACCTTGATGCAAGTAACCAAAGAAAATAAATGATAAAATAAAAATAAATTTAAAATTCGGGGTGTGACAAAGAAGGGACATGAATATGAAAAGAAGATAAAGTGTTTGAGGATTAACAATGGTGGAAAATATAAAAGAGAAGAGTTTGAAAATTTTTGTGAACATGAAGGAATTAAGAGATAGTTCATGGTGGTATAATCTCCTTACCATAATTTTTTGATATATTGGATGAATATAACCTTATCAAATAGAATGAGGGCAATGCGGAATACCACAGAAGTTTCAAAGACGACCTTGAAAGAATTTGTGAATACCAAATTCTCTGTGATCAATTGATATTATTCAATGGAAATTGATTTGAAGACACTGATGGAGATGTTCACTGGTAAACCCGTTGATTATTCTCAATTTCATACTTTTAGAAGTCTTGTATATGTATTGTTTAGTGACTAGGAAAGATCGAAGTGGGACTTAAGATTCAGGGAATATTTATTCTTGTGATACACTGATGTTGTGAAGGGGTATCATTTTTGGGATCCCACTTCCTAAAAACTTATCATTATCATATATTACATTTTTGTAGAAGAAATGTTGAAAATGAAGATTGATAAAGAATTGGGAAAATTGAAAACATAAACTAAAATAGTTTGAGTGGAGGATAAAATAAAAGAAGAACTAGTTTCCTATGAGGCATTACCAGAACACAATGATCAAGTATCGTATGATCCTAGATTATGAAAGTCAAATCAAGAGAAAATATCTCAAATATGAAACTCAAATTATTTCACTGAGAGCAATGTTTCATATTAATTATTTATAGAGTATTTTAAACCATATTTTTTTTGTGGAGGGTTTCTAGTGTCCGAAAATATCTTCCGAGGTGGTGATGATGTTGGAGAAACTTGAATCCCTACATAATAAAAATACTTGGTATATTGTTCCATTTACTCATGGAAGGAAATCCATTAGAAACAAATGGGTATACAATATCAAGCGATATGAAATATAGTAGGTGGAGAGATATCATCCGAGAATTGTGGTCAAAGGATATTCTCACATTGAACATATTGATTTCAATGAAATATTTTCTCTCGTTATTAGACTAATTACTATTTGGGTTGTTCTAGAGATGTGGTGTACATAAAATCTAAATATTGAGAAACTACATGTGAAAGAAAATTTTCTCTATAGATATCTTGATGAAGAAATCTATATTCTCAAAACAGAATGTTTTTTCAAAGAAGGTAAAGTGAACTTGGTTTGAAGGTTGAAAAAATATATATACGGCCTCAAATTGGTACCAAGGTGTTGGTATAAGGGATTTTATTCCTATATCAAGAGCCTTGGTTATGATAGAACTAATTAAGATCCTTGTGTATATTTTAAGGGTCTGAATGGTAATGATTTTTCTATTCTACTATTTTATATGAATAAAATGTTGGTTGTAGGCCCCCAAAATGATTAAATCTGGTAGTTTAAGGAATTATTGACTAGGGAGTTTGAGACGAAGGACTTGGGACCCACAAACAAGATTCTTGGGATGCAGATCCACTGAGATAGAAATAATAAGAAAATTTGGATATCATAGAAGAATTACTCAAGGAATGTCCTGAAAATGTTCAATTTTCAAGACTCTAAGAAAATATATACCCCTCTTCCCATTAATTTCATGTTATCCTCTATAATGAGTCCTAACAATGAATTAGAGAGGATGAAAACTTCTTGAGTGTTGTATGAATCAATAATAGGGATTCTGATGTTTGTTATGATTTTTACTAGACATGACATTACACATGAAGTGAGGGATATTAGCCAAAACATGGATAATCCATTACTATAGCATTGGAACATGGTTAATAAGATCCTATATATTTTTAGGAGACCTTAGATGAAAAATTATGTTATGGAGGATCAGATTTTACTATTAGAGGCTATGTTGATTTAGATTTTGTAGGTGACTCTAACCAGACGAAATTGACCACTGGTTATCTGTTTACTCTTTCAAGAGGATATATGAACTATATTTCCAAATTACAGTCAATTACAGAATTATATATGACCGAGGAACTATATATGGAATCTACATAGTCTTTCAAATATGTTATTTGGTTGAAAAGGTTGTTGGAGGATATTTGAAACATATAGGAGTAGATTTCATTGTTTTATAAAAGGAAAATAAACTTTCACATTACAAGGAATTGATATTTTCATTCTAGGATGAAGTAAATTGGTATAAAATATCATTTTTTTTGATATTTAGTGAAAGAAGTGTGTATATAGATAAAATTCACACTAAATAAAATATAGAGGATTTCTTGAAAAATGAGATTAACTCTAATAAGTTTAGATGGTGTAGATCGCCGAGTAGACTTTTAGAGACACGAGAAGCATGTTTGGTAGATAAAAATAATGGTTGGATATGTGATTGGTTCTCAATCAAATATCCAAGTGGAATATATGTCATAAGACTTTTGGGGAGAGAGAAAAAAATCACAGCTTCCCTATTTAATTCATTCAAAATGGGTGGATCTCTATATTTATTCCCCCTAATTAATTTACTAAAAGGAATTTATTTTAGGGGAGGCCAAAGTAGGGTTAGGGTAACCTATCAAAGGGGATATCACCTAATAGTTTTATAATCATCTTCTTAAGAAACACATTATTATAGTTAATGATTTGAGTGTGATATTTTGTGATTTATATATCCATTTATTAAAGAGAGAACATTTCAAGTATTTTATCCTTGTAACTGAGAGAGTTTGCACCCAAATTTTTCCATAGTGAGATACTTCTATTTTCCTATGGTTTTTTACCCCTATAATTTTGAGGGGTTTTCCATTCTACATATGGTGTTCATTTTTATTTCCATATTTTTAATCTTTATTTTTATCTCTCAACTATCGTTGTACCAAAGGACCAATTATTTTTGATCCTAACATAGGAATACATGAAATGAACACAGTACTCATTATACTCCTAATCAGTCATTATATCTGTGGTGGAATTCTCTAATTAGGCGATCATCACCGAAAATAGGATGGATGATTGGGTGTTTTACATTAACGAGACGATTTTTTAAAATTAAAAAATAATATCACCTCACCTAGAATTAGTGACGTGGTGGGTGTCTGATGGAAGAAGAATTCAGGGTTTGGTGCTGCCAAAGAATACTCATCCTTGGTAGGTGAATGCTGAAGGAGACCCACTGTAGGGATTTAGTACTGTTAGAAGAATACTTGTAGCTACCCCTTTTGATCTTTCTCGTCCTCTCTACCTATAAATTTGGGTGGTACTATGTGAGAAAAACATGGGAATTTTATTTATGTACTACCATTTTATAATTTAAAAAGATTTTTACCTTACCTATAGATGTTGGTCACCCCAACCAAACCATGTAAAATTTGGGTGTGTTTTTTCTAATTTTGTTTCCTTTATTGGAGTAAAAGAGTTTTTAGAGTGATCTTCAGGATTACACACAGAAAATTTGTATTATAAGAGAGGGGAGTTTAATTACTTGGATAAGAAATTTCAGTAACATTACTGGATACCCTTTCTACTAGAAGCTTCTATTCACGACCCACACTCCTTGTGCAAACCCAAAACTTCTATTATCTATGCTTCCTGCTTGAAGCTGGTGTATACAAAATAGGATCTTCCCATCAGTGTTTCTATCCATTTCCAACCTCCCCTGGTTTGAGTCTATATTTTTCACCCACCATTTTTTTTCAATTTGGTTTAACCCAACTTATAAATTGAGGGGTTTTTTTTTGTGATGTTGTGAGAAGGAAAATATTATAAAGAAGATACAATATTGCGAAAGGTGGTTCATGTGGAAAAATAAAGGGGGTGAAAGTGGTGTGTGTGTGTGAGGTATAAGAGATAATTTAAAATTACAGTGTTTTTTGTCTTTTTGTGCATGTGAAAATAAAAAAGGGGGATAAGAATATTTTTTTGAGAAGTGGGTGGTGGAATGGAAATATAGTAGAGATGAATAAATTTTTATTAAAAAATAAAATGAGGTGACATGTTTTTGAAAGAAAAAAATTGTTTCAATTTTTTTGGTATTCACTAGTTATCTGATTGAGGTGTTCAAATAGTCATTTTTAGTGTTTTCAACTATTATGAATTCATAGGCACGATCAGTTTTTTAAATTTCTTGATCTATTTTTTTATAGAGAATCCAAAAGATGAAAGTAGTATAATGACACCTAAGGAGTCTGTTCTAGATACACATATCAGGACCGCATAGAATTATGGTGTCCAACAAAAAATTTTAGGTGGATAAATTCGATGGGAAAAATAAATTTAACATGTGTAAATGTGAAGTTTTGGATTTTATAACTTAGCAAGAGTTAGATATTACCTTGGAAGAAAATTCCACTGAAATTTCTGATGGTTATTGGATGAGACTCAACTATCAAGCCTGCAACATGATCTAACTATATTTGGAGAAAGATAAAAAATACTATGTGATGTAATAAACTTAAGATTTTTTTGAAAACTTTTAGAGAATAGGTACATGTAAAAAAGTATGGAAAACTGACTCTACTTGAAAAATAAATTGTCCAGATTTTAGTACAAGGTAGGTATATCAATTATTGATCACCTAGAATATTTTAATAAAATTCTATCAGATTTAAAAGTTTTGAGGTAAAAATTAGAGATAAAGATAAGGATCTTTTATTTTTTTAACTCTATATCAGAGAGTTATGATCACATTACTACAAAATTATTATATGGTTATGATGAGAAAATATTCTTGGTGTATTAAATTTATTAGTTAATAATGAGTACATAAAGAAGAAAAAATATGATCATAGATATTCCACATCAGAGGGATTGATGGAAAATAGAGAAAGATTATTTGGAAAGAACTTAGAGGATTAATAATAGATGAATTACGATCAAATTCAAAAGGTGAGTTCTGCTATAGACGTGCAATAAAATATGAGTGTGTTGACTATCATAAAAAAGGGTATTAGAAGAAGGATTTTCCCAAAATTGGTAAAATGAAGATGAATGTTGTACATAAAACTGATTATTTTGAAGATAATGCTTTCCTCATTTCCTTTATGGTCAACCATTAAAATGTTTGTATTCTTGATTCAGTTTGTTCATTCCATATGTTCAGGATTTGATATTGGTTTTCAATCCTTAAGGAATATGATGAAGGTGTGGTTCTTATGAGAAATAACCACCCTTTCCACATGAGTGGTATTGGATCAATAATGTTTGAGATGCATGATGGTACAACTCGATGCCTTATAGTTGTGAGATATATTCCATATTTGGAAAAGAAACTTATATCGCTTAGATTTTTGGATAAGATTGGTTACCAGAAAACCATTGAAGATGGAGTCATGAAATTTATCCATGGTGAATTCCTTTTGATGAAAGGTATTCAAAAAGGTGATTTGTATTATTAGAATGATGAGTCTGTTACAGGTGGAGAAGTGATATCAGATTAGAGTATCACCACTGGTAGAACATGAAGGACTAAACAGAGACCTTACACTATGATGATATGAATAGATATTCTCTTTAAGTAATTGACAAGGATGACTTTAATAACTATCATGATATTTTGGATACCAAAGAAAAGAACCAGTGGAAGTTTTATAGGGAAATAGAAATGAATTCACTACATCACAATATGAAATGATATCTTTTTTCTCCAATGAAATACAAGAAGATCGCTATAAGGATAAATTTATAACATTATTTGGACTTGATCAACGTATCTCATTATTGAGATGCCTACAAACATTGGGAAAGAAACAACAAATGAAATAATTTATTGAGTAGAAACTATATGATATTTTTTGTCATGGTGGAGATTTTTTAAAAGTGAAAAATAATATCATCAGCCAAAGAATTGGTGATGTGTTTGGTGGCTGATAGAAGAATACTGTAGGGGGTTTGTGATACCAAATAAGACTCAACCTAATTATTTTATTTCCAAAGGATACTTTTTATAGGGGTTTGGTTTTGTGTGTAGAATAATTGGAGTTTTGTGTTTTGATCTTTCTCATCCTCTCTACCTATAAATTTTGGTGATACTGTTTGGTTAAAAATTGTGAATTATATTTTTGTTCTCCCATTTGATAATATAAAAAATCTACTACCTTCCCTATGAATGTAGGTAACCCCCACCAAACCTCATAAAATCTCTGTGTGTTTTTCAAATTTTATTTCCCTACTTTGAGTGGGTGAATTTTTTAGAGTGAGCTTAAGGATTCCGCACAACAATGATTATCTCAAATTTTACCTACTACATGAAAAACAGTTTTTGGTGAGTCCATGATTTTGATTTATGACTATATATATGTCACTACCTGTCCCCAGGGGCTCGTGCTATGACTACCCCAAGCCCACCCTCCATAGGACAGTGGCTGGTGACTAACACTAGAAATGCATATCCCAGAATGGGAAGACATTGCCTTTAAACCCATACACACACATACATAGAACAATACAAAAATCAAGACACCAAGAAAATAAAATAAGTACAACCACCACAAAGTACCACCAATGAGATTAAAGTGTGTAAACTGAAAGTAAATGGGCCAAAATACAAGTCCAAATGAAAGTAAAATACAAGAAAGGAAGTACAAGCTTCGGAGGTCATGCACCAAGGATTCTACCTAAAAGGTAGGTACATCTCTCTGTCATATGTCATTGTAACACACCCCATCTATCAATCCCCCTCCAAGCACTGTCTAGCCCAGGGTCCCCAAGGTCCTAATCAAAGCTATCCATCGTCTTCACAAGACCCAACAAGTGTGGGTGAATCCCGTGTCGGGGTGAGTATAAAAATACTTAGTAGGGACCTTGAGACCCCAAAAGTTCTCTCATAAATCCACAAAGGAAAATACCACAAAGAAATACCATAAAGGTAATACCACTAACCAAGATCTCAAACACATAACACAAAGTAAAAGACAACTCACACTATGTATAACTTAAGTACAAAAGTAAATATGATTAGTCATAAGGCTAGATCATATTATTCTATTGAGAGGCTTTGATACTAATCCATGAAGGGTCTATCTACTGCTAATCCACAATGGGTCTCTCTAAGGATGATCCATGATGGGTTGCACTACTGGTGATCCATGAAGGGTCGCTCTTATACTGATTCACGAAGGGTCTCTAGTATGGTGATCCACAAAGGGTCACTATTATGTTGATCCATGAAGGGTATCTATTATGCTGATCTATGAAGGGTATCTAGTATATTGATCCAAGAAGGGTTGATAGTATGCTGATCCATGAGGTGTCGCTATTTTGCTGATCCACAAAGGGTCACTAGTATGCTGATCCAGGAAGGGTCGCCAGTTTGCTGATTCAGGAAGGGTTGCTAGTATGCTGATCCAGGAAGGGTCGATATTATGATGACCCATGAATTCCCTTTAGTATGCTGATACACTAAGGGTCTCTAGTATGATGATTCAGGAAGGGTCACTAGTATGCTGATCCACAAAGGGTCGCTAGTATGATGATCCACGAAGGGTCTCTAGTATGCTGATCCACAAAAAGTCGCTAGTATACTGATCTACAAAGGGTCACTAGTATGATGATTCTAGGAGGATACACTGCTCAAGCCATCAGTCATACCTCAACCACCACGAAGTCCCACATAGAGTAACCCAAATGATTGTCTCATCATAAGGGTCCCAACGCAATAGATGTCGGGTCAAACAAACGCTTGGTCTATAAGAGATGGGCATTTTTGTAAAAACGGATCTGTTGGATTTGAGTTTGATCCAACTTGGATGTACGCCAACCTCTTCCAAAACTCATGTAGAGTATATTCGATGGACCGAATCATCACAGGGGTCCTTGTACCATTGATAATGAATCAATCAGGCACATGTTCTGAAAGTTATTGACGTTTCTCTAAAAGAGGGGCCAGTTCGGTTTGGTCCCGGTCCGACCCGGTCCGACCGACCAGACCCGACCCAGCCGCGGTTCAGCCGAACCAACCCAGGTCCTCTGACCCTACATGGACATGGCCTAGCATGGGTCTGGCCTGCTGGGGCGGGTCTGGCCTACTGGGCGGGTTCGACCCTTTGGAGCGATTCCAGCCTGCAGGTCCGCTCGGTCCTCCAGAGGCAGACCAGCCTTCGGCCTGGTTGAGACATGACTAGGAGATGATTATTGATCCTATGATTCCTCATGAACATGGGGCCTACCTTTTTCCGTAGTCGAGTGACCACGACCTACCACGTGCCTCACTGCATGCGGCCTCTGATGCGGCTGAGTGGCTACGTCTTTCGTCACTCGCTCGGGCAGCCCAGATGCGTGCCACCACCTCCACATGGCGCCGGTTGGTGCTACATCTCCACGCTTCTATGACCATCTGGCCTCATATTTTTTCCGCTATGTTATGCCGATGCATGCACTGTCTCCCTCTGCCCGCGGCCGCCACCAGCTCCGACGCACCAACGATTCCTTCTGTGGGCCACTCGAGTTGCTCCGGTGGTCTATTTTTCAAACCGTCTACACCCACGAGACTATCAGGTTTCCATCTTTCCTATGATGACCTTGATATTTCCTTTCCTCCATTTCAAAAATTCTTCCACCAAGAATACACAAGGCGGAGGGGGGTCGGGCATTGTTCGTGTTGGTCTGCTCCCTCCGCGTTAGAATTTTAAAACACGGGAGTCTCGGAAATGATGTTCAATTAACAATACTTCAATCCTGAAAAGAAAACCCAGAAATATCACCCTCCCTCAAGAACAAACAATCTAAAAATGAACCTATTTTTGGGTTGATATGCATTCATCGTTTAGAACAAGAACTATGAAGATCATGAATCAAAACAAACCCCCTACCTCATTTGACATTTGTTGTTGTATCATTCCATCCTTGAAGGTTCAAGAGGTTGAATTTGTTCATCGCTTCATGGATTCGTTATTCATGGTACGTCTAATTTAATGATGTTCCTTCGACATTATTCGTTATTTTTTGGAGAGGAATCTCACTGAAGGTTTGTCAGATAATTTCTCATGGTTTAATTCTCAACTCTCCAATGCATTTTTTTAATAAAAATAAACACGTTGCAACGTTTATGTTACACTGTGATGTTGCATCATTAAATTTTCACAATGATCCATTAAGGATATTCATTTAATGTTCCTCATCTTCCCCTCGTCACTGCACCACAGTTCCTCTATCCGCCACTCAATGGCGAGAAAATAAAATAAAATAACTTTTTAAATTATTTTATTATTTTCCAAACAGTCTGAAAATTAACTTTTCCATCCAACCCTTTACGGTAGAAGTTAAGTCTTTTCTAGGTGAATCCTGGAATTCAGAGTTCAATGTTTCACTTCGATTTTTGATCCGAGCACCGATACAAAAGTTATAAAATCCTACTCGCATGTTTACTGAACGTATCATAAAAAAAGTTAAAAATTCTGTTCTGGGCTCACCGGGCCTTGGAATCACGTTTCTTAGAAGAATGTGGTCTCAAAATAATTACATATATATTTTTTTAAAAAAATTCACAGAAATTTCGGGACATTACATTCTCCCCACCTTAGGGATTTACGTCCCCAAAATAAAAAATGACTAATCAAATAAATGTAGGTACTGAGCATGAATATGAGCCTCCCACTCCAATGTGCTCTCCTAGGGGTTCCCATGCTGCCACAGAACATGCACCAGAGGAATAGAGCATCCATAAAGGACCTACTCCTATCAATACCATATATCTATTAGGAAGTCCGTAAACGTCACCCCATCATCAATGTCTAGCCCCAGTCGATGATGTGCGATGGATCATGCACAAACCTCCTCATCCATGACACGTGGAAAACATCATGAACTTGGTGCATCTATGGGGGAAGATCTAGGCGTTATGCCACCTCACCAATTATGCTAAGGATCTGGAAAGGTATGATGGACCTTGGATATAACTTGCCTCCCCGTACAAATCTTCACAATCCTCATCAGGGAGAGGCTCAAAGGAAAACATGGCCTCCCTCCTCAAACTCCAATGGTATCTGTCTTCTGTCAGCATAAGACTTCTATATACTCTATTCAGTCTTCATACAATCCTGGATTATTTCCACCTTCTCAGTGGTAGCTCGTACCAACTCTGGACCGATGAGTGCTGAATCCCCTGAGTCTTTCCATCATAGGGGTGATCTGCATGGCCACCCATAGAAGGCCTCAAACGGTGCCATTCAAATGGTGGAGTGATATATTTTTTTTATGCAAACTCCACCAGTGGTAGGTGGTCCTCCCAACTGCGACCAAAATCAAGGATTCAAGCATGAAGTGTGTCCTCCAGGGTTTTTATGGTCCATTCCGTCTGACCATCCGTCTGGGGGTGAAAAGCTGTACTCAAGCGTAGCTGAGTACCAAATGCCACCTATAACCCCTTACACAACTGAGATGTAAAGTGTGCATCACGATCTAAGATGATCATCGAAGGAACCCCATGAAGCCGCACTATCTCCTGGATGTAGAGGTGTGCCAATCCTTCAACCTATCCCTTCCACCAGATGGGTAAGAAGTGAGCCAACTTGGTGAGTCAGTCAATGATCACCTAGATAGAATTGTGGCCCCTGGATATGCATGGTAACCCCATCAAGAATTTCTTGGAGATACCATCCCACTTCCATTCTGGTACCTCAAGTAGCTATGCCTAGACTATTGGGACCTGATGCTCAGCCTTCACTTGCTGATAAGCATGGTATCATGAAATGAACTCTGCCACCACTTTCTTTATCTCTGGCCACCAGTAATGACGTTAGAGGTACGAGTACATCTTCGCTACACCAGTATGTACCTCCAAAGGGGATGTATGTAATTCTCTCAACACCTCCTCTCGTAATGTTATCGGTATTATGGTGCATCCTTAGAAAAGGATGACGTGCTCCCCACCTATAGAAAATACATCAAAAGTTTTTCCTAAGGATATCTGAGCATGTTGGGCCTTGCAGTAAACATCCACAAGCCCTACCCACCTAACTTGCTATTAGAGTGGAGGAGTGATAGTCATCGACTGAAGGTAAGCTGCTTCATCTCTATCCATGAAGGATATCTTTATTGCAGCTAGCTGCTCCATCGCCTCACTCAGAAAATATAAAATAGACCTCTTTCTGGATGTGTCTGTCACCATTTTCCCCTTCCTAGGAGTATAGACTATCTCAACGTCATAGTCCTGGAGGAAATATGGCCATCACCTCTGTCTCAATTTCAGGTCCTTCTGTGAGAATATATACCTGAGAATATTGTGGTTAGAGTAGATGGTAAAATGTTCACCAATCAAGTAGTGATGCCACATCTTCAAGGAAAAGACCACAGATGCTAACTCCAGGTCATGGGTCATGTAGTTATGCCCATGATTCCAAAAATTACGTGATCTGTAGATGATCAATGTTTGATAATGCATCAGGTAACAACCCAGTCTAGTCCCTGATACATCAAAGTATACCATGTATTCAATTCCCTACTCTGGAAACCTTAATATGGGAGCACTGGTCAAGATCATCCTTAGCTACTAGAAGCTTTTCTAGAATTTATATTTCTATTTAAAGGGTTTTCCTTCCTTTGTCAAAGATTTCATAGGTCATTCTACTCTGGAGAAGTCAGGCATGAACCTATGGTAGTATCCGGACAACCCCATGAAACTCCTCACCTCAGTTATGCTTCTAGGTGGCTCCTAATCAAGCATTGCCTCTATCTTCACTGGATCCACTGCAAATCTAGCCTCCGAGATGATGTTTCCTAGAAATTGGACCTCCTGAATCCAAAAATGGCACTTTGAGAGCTTACCATAAAGAACATTCTCTCAGAGTGCATCTAGGAATATCTGTAGTTGTGTATCATGATCCTCCTCTGATACACCACCTAAAGGTGCTATTACTGTAAGTGGTCCCTATATCGATGCCTCATCGGTCAATGGGACATCATCGTGATACCTCACTGGAATATTGGATAGCTGTCTTTGTGGAAGAATCTTGTAGGGAAACAGATGCACCATGGTCAATACGTTATACTTGGTGAGCTGACTCAAAAGATATCTGGATAAAAACATTTATAAAACACATGCAACCGGTGATTTCTTGTACCGAGTTAGAAAAAAAATTCAGGGTCCTGGTGTAGGGATACATCAGCCGCCACACCAAAACTGGACTCCCCAAACTGAAAGTCGAACTCAAGACACTTAACACTATTTCCCCCATAAAAAATACAGACTCTTAGTTCTTCTGGTAGAATTGACCTCCCTATGATACCACTTTGTCATGAACCGTCCCCTGAGGCCCATTTCTTGACTACCCCAAGCCAGCTTTCCATAGGCCAGGGGTTGGTGACTAGCACCAGAAAGTCATATCCCAAAAAGGGAAGGAATTACCTTTAAACTTGTACAGACACATACATGAAACACTACAAAAATCAAACCATAAATGAAAGAAAAAAATTACAACCACCACAAAGTACAACCACTAAGAGTAATGTGTGTAAACTTATATTAAAGGGGACATAATACAAGACCAATGGAAATGAATGTACAAAAAAGGAAGTATAATATCTGAAGGTCATGCACCAAGGATCCTACCAAAAGGGTAGGTACAACTCTCTGTCAGATGTCACTATAGCACACCCCATCTATCGATCCCCCTCTGAGCACTGTCTGGCCTTGGACCCCCAAGGTCCCAGACAAAGATGTCCATCGTCTGCATAAGACACAAAAGGTGTGGGAGAATCCCATATAGGGGTGATTATAAAAATACTCAATAGGGAACTCGAGACCCCTGGAGGTCTCTTAGAAATACACAAAGGAAAATACCACAAGGAAATACTATAGAGGTAATACCACCAATAAATATCTCTAATATATAGCACAAAGTAAAAGATATATCACACTAGGTATCACTTAAATACAGAAGTAAAGATGATTAGTCGTAAGGATAGATCATCTTATTATGTTGAGAGGATTTCCTGATGATCCACAAAGGGTCGCTCTGCTGTTGATCCATGATGGGTCACTCTATGGATAATCCACAATAGGTCACACTACTGGTGATCCATGAAAGGCCTCTCTTATGCTGATCTATGAAGGGTTTCTAGTATGATGAACCACAAAGAGTCTCTATTATGCTAATCCATGAAGGGTCACTATTATGATGATCTAAGAAGGGTCACTAGTATGCTAATCCATGAAGGGTCGCTAGTATGTTGATCCATGAAGGGTCTCTATTATGCTGATCCATGAAGGGTCTCTAGTGTACTAATCCACGAAGGGTTTCTAGTATACTGATCTACGAAGGGTCGCTAGTATGCTGACCCACGAAGTGTCGCTAGTATAATGATCCATGAAGGGTCACTAGTATACTAATCCACAAAGGGTCTCTAGTATGCTGATCCACAAAGGGTCAATAGTATGATGATTCTAGCTGGATCCTCTCCTCAAGCCATCAGTCATACCTCAACTACCACAAAGTCGCACATAGAGTAACCCAAAGGATTGTCTCATCGTAAGGGTCCCAACACAAGAGACAGTGTGTCGAACGAATGCCCAATCTGTAAGATATGGTAATTTTTGTAAAAAGGACTCAGTTGGATTCAAGTCTGATCTAACCCAATCATAAACCAACCTCTATCAAAACTCACATAGAGTATCTCAGAAGGAACGCCTCATCACAAGGTCCCTTGTGCCGCAGACAGTGTGTCAATAAGACACTCAATCTGCAATTTTTTGACTTTTTCCCAAAAAGGGATGGTGAGGTCCGGGTCCGGTCCCACCCAGTCAGACCGACCCTACTCAACCTGGATCAGGGTAGACCGACCCGACCCGAGTCCACAGACCTGACCCGGACTCAGCCCGATATTGGTCCAGCCTGTTGGGTTGTGGGTCCGACGTGGCCCGACAGGGCGGGTCCACCCAATCCGCCAATGGCACACTGAACTTCGACTTGGCTAAGACACAACTAGGAGTTGTGTCTATCTCCTATGATATCCCACAGACACGGGGCCTCCCTTTCTTTGTGATCGAGTGACCACGACCTGCCGCATGCCACGCCTCACGCGGACTTTGACACGGCTGAGCAGTCGTGTCCTCCATCACTTTCCCAGGCCACCTGGATGTGGGACACCACCTCCATGCAGTGCCAGTTGGCCTACCATCTCCCTCCTCCTACGAACGCTGCCCCAGGCCCCCACCGGCCACTGCTGCCAGCACCGGAACACTGGAGGTTCCTTCTGTGGGCCACCAAAGTTTCTCCAGTGGTATATTTTTCGAACCATCTACACCCACGTGACCTTCACGATTCCATCTTCCCTGTGATGACCTTGTTATTTCCTTGCCTCCATTTTAAAAATTTATCCACCAAGAATGCACAAGGCAGAGGGGGGTCGAGCCTTGTTTTTGTCGGCCCACACCCTCCGTGTTAGATGTTTAAAATATGGGAGGTTTGGGAATGATGTTGGATCAACAAAACTTCAATCCTGAAAAGAAAACCTAGAAATATCACCCTCCTACAAGAAAGGAAGATCCATGGATCAACCTGTTCATGGGTTGATCCGGGTTCATTGTTTAGAACAATAATGGGGAAAAACATGAATCAAAACAAACCCCCTACCATATTTGGCATTCGTTGTCATAGCATTCCATCCTCGAAGGTTCAAGAGGCTTACAACATTCTTCACTTCCCAGCTTCGTTCTTCGGGGTACCTCAAAGTTTATGACATTCCTCCAGAATTCGTCATTATTCGCTGGATAGGAATCTCACCGTAGGTTAATCATTGAATTTCCCATAGTTTAATTCTCAAATCTCCAATATGTTTATTTAATAAAAAAACACATTGCAATGTTTCTGTTACACTGCGACGTTGCGTCGTTATGCTTTCACAATGATCTATTAAGGATCCTCATTTAATGTGCCTCATCGTTGCCTCGTCACCACACCGCAACGCCTCCGTCCACCACTCAATGGTGAGAAAATAAAATAAAATAACTTTTTGAGTTATTTTATTATTTTCTGATAAGTCTAAAAATTAATTTTTCCGGATGACCCTTGCTGGTCGAAGTTAAGTCCTTTATAAGTGAATCCCATTGTTCTGAGTTCAATGGTGCCCCTATGTTTTTGATCCGAGCACTGGTGAAAAAGTTAGAAAATCCCACTCGCATGCTTACTAAACTTACCATAAAAAAGTTCAAAATTCCTTTTTGGGATCACTAGGCCTCAGAATAATGTCCCATTGAAGCGTGCAGTCTCGAAATAATTCCATATAATTTAAAATAAAAATTACATGTAAATTTAGAGACATTACACTCTTAAATCTGGTTCCTCTCTGTTTGTATCTGATAATTTCATTTAATTGGAATAATATATTCCTTTTAAGCATATACTTGAAGACATACACTAACTGAGTGAATTTTAAAAAATCTCCAGCATTGGTGGTGGGTCTAGGACTGTATAGTCAGCTCTGGCAGATGGTATTCATGGTGGTGGTGAGTAGGTTGAGCAAGGCACCTTTGAATGTGATGGAGTGAAACCTTTTTCTAGTGGGTAACCGCATCTGGGAGAATCTTTTATTGAGATACAAATATCTTTGTTGATTCTCACATTGGATGGTGTGAGTGAATTGACTAATGATGGAAGGAGGGTGGGGGGGGATGGAGAAGG
This sequence comes from Viscum album, assembly GCA_963277665.1. Classification (NCBI taxonomy): domain Eukaryota; kingdom Viridiplantae; phylum Streptophyta; class Magnoliopsida; order Santalales; family Viscaceae; genus Viscum; species Viscum album. The sequence goes on from OY728130.1 coordinate 1,279,060,945, forward strand.
ATTTTCTGGTGGTGGTGTACAAATCTAAAAAGAGGAAGGCACTGGAGGAGGGAAACTACGTGATTCAGGGAAACTCTGGGGACTAAGGGTGTGATCTGCAAGGCGTTGCCCCTACCAACCACTCATTTAAACATCCCAAACCTTTTTATAAGATCCCATGATAGTTTCTGAAAAAATTTCACCCACACACACACACATATTTATATAACTTATGTTTGTAATAAAATATGGAATGATATTATGGTACCATCAAACCAAGTATTATGATACCCCTACCTTCAAATTAATATAAGGTGAGATTGACACTTCTAGTTTAATCTCAAAAAAGCATAAAAAAATTTGAGTTAATTGCATGAGAGGTTTGAAATAGTTTCATTAATTTCATGTGAGATTTAGTGGTTTTGGTTTAATATTATTTCATCCAACCTATATTAGTTTACTTCCTATACAATCTTAATATAAGGAGATTCTAAAATCTTTTGGAATCTAGTCTTTCACAACATATCTTTACGTAGCATTCTCCATCTGTGTTTTATTATGATGCGTGATATGAACTTTTCATATATAACTCAATTATATGTGAAAAAACCTTACATCTATGAATCATATAGGAATGATATTGTGATTTTTAATCTCACATAAGAATCATCACTGTCTAGATAATAATGAATAGGTTTCCTTGTAGGACTCGTTTTAGACTTACCTGTAATACAAACAAGTCTTTCCTTAGACAAAAAACCAATACGTTATATATTTATTTTAACAAAACATACAATAAATAAGATTCTTCCAATATTCAATTCATATATAATATTCTATAATTTAAAAAATCTTCTTTAAAATAAAACATGAAAAACTCATAATATAAATTTTATAATAATAACTCCATTTCAGAAACCCTAATAAATAAATAAATAAATTTTAAACCAATCAGTTTAAATAGAAACAATTATTTTAAAAACTAAACACACATAATAAAAAAAATTAATTCATATGTATACAAGACATAACATAAATGTAAAAAATAAAACTATATGAAAGATAATAAACCATACTAATTCATATGAATTTAATTAATACAAATAACATATAATCACACCATATAATAATAAATAATAAAAATGAATAATAATAATAATGAATAAAAAAACAATTATATGGGAAAAGTAATTATCAAAACATAAAAAATTTGTATGGAGTCACTCAACACCTTGATAATTTGGGTAGTTGATAATTATTGGTGATTTTAGGAATCCATCATGAAGTGAATTGATAGAGGGTGTTACAATTTGATCTCAATTCACACATGGTAAATAAAATATTGATATTATAGTGATAGTTGCAGTTCTATCACAAACACCATTCTATATATGGTTTGGTGTTTAGATAACCTTCACGTTGATACATGTTATGACTAGTTTCTTGAGACAATTCATTCATCGGTGTTTTGAAGTAATTTTAGTGTTATTTTTTATAACATTCTAATGGATTACATAGAGGATATTTGGCATTGAGTCACTAGTAGAAAAATAATCTTTCGCAATTGAAAAAAATTAATCCCAAAATATTTTAGGAAATTTATTTTGGTGATCATGATTGGTAGGTTTTCGAATAAGAAAACACGATCATCATAAGCATTCATGAGAAAAATAATTTTTTTATAGAATTAGAGACTGAAAATGGTGGTCATCAATGCATGGATATTTTATATAATCCCAATTATCATATATAGATTTTTAACTGCTAAATAATCTCATAACAACCATTGCTTTTTTTCTTACAGACACAATAAATGAAAAAATAACATAAAACTCAATGAAACAGATAAAAATACTTCTTTTGTCTTATAAATTAGTTAAAAAGATGAAAAAATCCATAAAAATTATCTAAAAAAAACCAACACCTAACAATTAACCATATTCAAAATTTAAAAAACCCAAAAAACCATTAGAAGTCAAAGGAATCAACTTGAAACAAGTTGTAACATTCCTCACAAACATTTCATAAAGCATAAACATGAAACAATTTGGATCATCCTAAGTGAATTATTTAGAATGTGACTTTGATAAATTTCCCACTTCTAGGATGAAACTTCCCACAAGCTAAAATCCATCACATAATTATTAAAATAATAAACAAAAAAAACAATAGATTGGGCTTTAATAAGATTATAAATGAAATTTTTGAACACTAAAAAAATGATGATGGTGTATCCACCTTTAAAATCCACTAGATATTATCAATGCTAAAATTACCATTGATAAAATACTTGTTGTAGTAATGTGTTGATATAATTTACAACACACAATAGAAAAAAATTTACAATTTAATTTCAAAAAAATTACATCATAATATAACAAAAAAACATTTTACAATGCATACAAAAATTTTAAAAGGTGGTTCTTATTTATACACATGCTACAAACAAGATGGCTAGGGGACTCGACCCCACAACCGACACCCCAAACACCAAACCCCCGGCCAACACATCCTCCTGTGTGGGGCTTGCTTATAGACACCTTAATTCAAACATTGTCATGTACAATTTATTACAATATTTTTTCCAAAAATCAAACACACTGTATTCCATTTTCTTTGGGACCACCTTACAAAAGATCTTGATTATGCTACCCATTTTTGAACAAACAACGCATATTGAAAAAAATAAGAGAAACCTAATATTTAAAAACAATGCTTATATTACTAATAATATAAATAAATAAATGAAACATAAATATGATATAATAATTCATTGAAATAAATAAATAAAAAATGAAAATATAAATGATAAATTATAAAACATAAATAAAAAGGATAACACAATTCATAAATAAAACATGTTTCAAAGTAATATCAAGAAAATACTATGTTTTCTCGGTTTTTAGTGAGTAAGACTCGTTTTTACCTAAAATGGTATTTTTAAACAGAAAGCATGCACTTTCAGTCACACCACCCACACCGTGGGTCAAATAGATGTGAGGTTGATGTATAATCATGAAAAATTAATTATAGACCATTGAAATAAAATATAAATAATAATCAAGTATATTTCCTTGGTTTTGAGTATGTGATAGTTATTTTGAAAAACAATGTCAATTTTAAATAAAAAAACAAACATTAAGTCATATTGGATACACCTTATGTAAAATTGACATATAGTTGATTCTTAAAAATCATAAATTATTCATATATAATTTTCTTAAAGTAAAAATATGATTTAAGAACACTTGAACTATTTTTAGTATGTGATGCATTTCATGAACTAAAATGTCATTTTTAAATGAAAACACACACTTTCAGTCACAACAGTCACACCATATATTGGATTGACTTGGGGTTGATTTATACACATTAAAAATAGATAACAAATAATTATCATAATTTATGAATACAATACAATTTCTTTTTCTTAGTTTTGAGTGAGTGATGTATATTTTGAACCAAAATGTCATTTTTAATATGAAATAACATAATTTCAATCATACCAGTTGCATCGTGTGCCATATTGATGTGTGGTTGATTCATACATGTAAAAAATTACACATGAATCATTTTAATAGAGCATAAAGACAATCCAAGTGTGTTTTATTTTTTAGTGAGTGACACATGTTTTTAACTATAATATCACTTTTAATTTTAAACAAAAATATTTTAGTCATACCGATCACATTGTGTATCAAATTGATGTGAAACTGATTAATGCATGCCACAAATTACATATGGGTTACTTTCATAATGTATCAATACAATATTAGTGTGTTTTATTATGTTTTAGTGGTTGAACCACATTGGGAACAAAATGTCACTTTTAAATTGAAAACATGGACTTGAGCTATATTGGGCACACTATCCATTGAATTGATATGTAGTTGATTACTAATGGTTAAAAATATATATAAATTTTTTTCTTAAAGTATCATGATAATCCTAATGTGTTTACTCAGTTTTGAGTATAAGATGAGTGTTTTGAACTAAAAATTCCAATTTTAAATAAAAACAAAACTTTCATTCATTCCAGGAACACCATGGGTTGTATTAACATGTGGTAGATTATTATACATAAAAAATTAATTACAGCTCTCTATCACAAATAATCAAGACAATATGAGTGTATTTTATTGATTTTTAGTGAGTAATAGACATTTTGAACTAAAATTTCATTTTTAAATTAACAACATGCACTTTGAGTAAAATCATGATTTTTTTGTATTGATATGTTGTTGATTCCTACACATAAAAAATGATTTATGAATCATTTTACTAAATTATCAAGGTAATATGAGTGTGTTTTCCTGGTTTCGGAAAGAGTGATAGATTTTTTGAACTAAAATGCCCCTTTTAAATTGAAAACACGCACATTGAGTCATGATGGGAACACTGTGTTTCATATTAACATGCATTCAATTCTTGTACATGAAAAATGATTTATGGATAATTTTACTAAAATTATCAAGATAATAAATGTGTTTTTATTGGGTTTTAGTGAGTTATATATGTCTTGAACTAAAACAAAAATTTTAAATTGAAAACATAAACTTTGATTCATATCGGGAACACCGGGCGTCAGATTGATGTGTAGTTGGTTTATACAAGTGAAAAATGATTTATGGATTTTTTAATAAAGTATTAAGATAATACAAGTGTGTTTTAATATTTTTGATTATGTGATATGGGTTTTGACCTAAAATTTCAATTTTAAATAAAAAACACACACTTTCGGTCATAATAGGCACACTATGTTTCATATTGATAAGTGGTTGATTCCTATACATAAAAAATGTTAAATATCCCTATCTGAAATAATAAAGAAAATATGAGTATGTTTTTTTAGTTTTTAGAGAGAAAAAAACATTTTGAACTAAAGATCCCTTTTAAATTGATCAATTGCACTTTGAGTCAAATTGGGCACGCTGTTTATTATATTAACATGCGATTGATTCCTATACATAATAAATGGTTTAATAATACATATACTAAAGTATTAAGAAAATATGAGTGTCTTTCCTTAGGTTTCAAATAGTGATAGATGCTTTGAACTAAAATGTCAGTTTTAGATTGAAAACATGCATATCCAGTCTTACTGGGAAGACTGTGTCCCACATTGACATGTGGTGGTTCATACCCATAAAAAATTATTTATGGATAATTTTACTAAATTATAAATATAATAAAAGTGTGTTTTCTTGGGTTTCTGTGAGTGGTAAATGTTTTGAACTAAAATGTCACTTTTAAATTGAAAACACACACTTTGAGTTATATTGAGAAAAATGTGTGTCAGATCAACATGAAGTTGATTATTATATGTCACAAATAATTTATGGATCATTTTCTTAAATTTTATAGAAAATATGAACATATTTTCTTAGTTTTGAGAATGTGTCATACATTTTGATTTAAAATCTAAATTTTAAATAAAATCATGCACTTTGAGTCATAATGGGAAAACCATGTGTCAGATTGATGTGTGGTTGATTAAAAAACATCAAAAAGAACTTATAGATAATTTTACTAAAGTATCAATAAAATATGAGTTCATTTTCATAGTTTTCAGTTAGTGACACATGTTTTGAACTAAAATATTTATTTTAATATATAAACGCTAACTTTAAGTCATATCAGGCACACTATATATAAAATTTATGTGTGGTTGATTCCTACACATAACAAATGAAATATGGATCGTTATCCTAAAGTATCATGGAAATATGAGTGTGTTTTCTTTGTTTTGAGTATGTGATGTATGTTTTGAACAAAAATGTCCATTTTAAATAAAAACACACACTTTCAGTCATATTGACCACATCGTATGTAATATTTATGTGTGGTTGATTCCTAAACATAGAAAATTATTTATGTATCATTAAATTAAAGTATCAGGACAATTAGATCATTTTTCCTAGTTTTGAGTATGCGGTTCATGTTTTGAACTAAAATTTCAATTTTAAATAAAAAACAATTTTAATCATGCATGGTGCACTATGTATTGAATTTACATTCAATTAATTCCTATATTTAAAAAAATTACTTATGGAACATTTCACTAAATCATAGATTCAATTTGATCATGTTTTATTAGTTTTGATTATGCGATGCATGTTTTGAATTAAAATGTGATTTTAAATAAAAACATGCACTTTCAATCATACTGGGCACACCATGATTCATATTGATGTATGATTAATTCTTAAATTTCAAACATAACTTATGTTTAATTATTATAAATAATTAAGACAACATGTGTGTGTTTTATAGGTCTTGAGTATATGATGATTATTTTTAATTAAAATGCCAATTTTAAATAAAAACACGCACTTTCCATCCTAGCAAACACACTATGTGTCCGATTGATGTGAAGTTTATTCCCACACTTCAAAAATTACATATGGATAACTACTATAAATTATCAAGATAATATGAATGTTTTTAGTAGTTTTTGAGTATGTGAAACTTATTTTTATGTAAAATTTCAATGTTAAATAAAAACACGCAATATCAGTCATGCCGAAAACACCATGCATCAGATTAAATTTTGGTTGATTATTACACATGAAAAATGATTTATGAATCATTTTACTAAAGTATAAAGACAATAAGAGTGGGTTTTATTAGATTTGATTATGGTATCCATGAAAGGAGTAAGAATAAATGTATATAAGTAACCTAAATGGTGTAGACCTAAATTTATACAAGTTATACATTATTTTTCCTTAGAAAAACAAAAATTTGTCTCAGTATAATGTTATTAAAATGGATTGGACCCACTATTAAATAAATTGTGTTACTAATGAACATAAAAAAATCCTATAAAAAACTAAAAACTCAATAGAGATAACATTAAATAGTACCTCAGTACATCATCCTTACCGAAGCCTTTATCAATAATTAATTTTTCTCCGAGAATTTTGTTCATATGAAGTGTAAAAAACTATTCTATATAGTTTTTAGAGTAATTAATGAAGGATAATATCATTTTCCCTTCCTAAACCCACTTTATGTTAACCAATTAGTTTAACTTTCAAATTCAAGGTTATTCTCTATAGAAATGATTTTATCCTTTAAGAAGGATCCCAAACTTTGATTAGAGTCCTTTTTTACTCTTCATAGTCATGAAATAATTGGAGAAAAATAAGTTGGAACCCAGTGAAGAACATCAATAAAGATCATCAATTTATAAACATTCTAAAAAAATGCTAGGGCCATAGGATGGTAATTAGGATCCATTATAGGGATTATTCCCATAACCTGTGTTCTCCAAATTCTATTAAAAAGTGATTCAAATCCTATAAGACACCCCTAGAAAAGGATCAATGTATCCTATATGGATGTTTTGAAAAAATAAATTGAAATTCTGTTATGAGCTAGAATCATATACCCTATTTTAGACTCTCAATGGGTTATCCCCATAGAAATTATCCCTAAAAATAATAGATTCACCACTATGTAAAAATAAAATAATGAAATAGTACCCACTAGGATTTATAATAGTTAGAGAGGTTGTATTTAATATAATTGGTTGAACTATGTAACCTAAAAAGACCATTTTCTCATCCCTTTTATAGAGAAAATGTTAGAGAGATTGTATGGAAAGGGATATTATTAGTTTTCAATAGATTTTTGTGTTATTTTCATGCTCTACTAGCTTTGGAAGACCAAGATAAAACCACATTCACCTATCCCTTTAGTATGATTTCTTACTGAAATATTCTTTTTGAGTTATGTAATTCCTGAAGATCTTTTCAATTTTTTGTGGTAATTATAATCTCATATTATATTGAGAGATTTATGGAGGCATTTTTTGATGAATTTACTATTTATTGAATATAATTTAAAAACTGTCATGAAAATATGGAAAAAGTCTTAAAAAATTCATTGAAATGAATTTTGTTTTAAACATTTAAAAATTTCATTTTATGGTGGAGAAAGAAAATTCACTAGGCTAAATCATCTATAAATATGGGATTGAAGTAGATAAGGCCAAGGTTGACATAATATCTACCCTACCTTACCCCATTACTATGAAGAGTTTTAGATCATTTATAGGTCATGTTAGATTTTATAGAATATTTATTAAATAATTTTAAAAAATTGATTTTTCTTTGACTAACCTTCTTAAGATGGTTATTGTTTTTTTATTTCATGAATAATATAGGATGATCATGTAGTGATTATGTATTCATTTCTACCATTATACCACTATGTTAAACTGATTTTATATTATAAATTAAAAATATAATAACAAATTAAACTTAACATTTAATTAAATTATTTATTTTTTTATAAAATTTAAAAGGTAAATTTTACATGTTTTGAAGAGTAAATTATATGAGGAGGTGATTTGGGGAGGCTAAGATGAAATTCAAGAAAAATAAGAAAAACTACGAAAGATCCCAAACACACGTGTGGACTAAAATAAACACTTCAGATAATTCCTACATCTAATTGGGAGGAAAAATTAGTGGTATAATTGAAAATAATATGGTATAAATTTCTCCATAATAACACAAATCCTAATTCTTCCATTATGAGTCCTAAAATATGCTATCATTGGAGATAATATTCACTCTTCACAATCTTGTGCTCACTTATATAATTCAACCATATATCAGCCTATAGGCCTCTAAATTATTTAATATTTTCTATGTATATATTCAAGAGGTGCGTAAAATGTTTTTTAGCATTTTCTAAAGTGAGATAGAGCTATATGATATCCCAAATCTATGAGAAAATTGTTTTTTTTAAATTTAGGGTGCCCAAACCCACCCTCCACATTACCTATAAATTAGCACTATGGGCACCCCATTTGTATGTTAGAATAGGGGGAAAAGTTTTGAAAATTTTAATATTCTAAGGGTTTTTATCTCCCCTTTAGAGGTTATGGAGTTCTATATCCTCATATGGGAGAGAAAGGATGAAGTTGGAGTTCCACATGAGCTTTATACTCCACTTGATGATAAACTTAACGAGGGGTGATCATTGCGAGATAGATACATAATTGAAGAGGGGATTATAAAACATAATTATATATTTTTTTGGTATATATTATGGTTTATAATAGTTCTTTTAGATGTATAGTAACTTTTTTATGCATTTAATTAATTTTTTTTCATATCCAATTTATGTGTAATTTTAATCACATGACTTGTGTTGTTCCGATTGGACAACATAAGAATCCTATTCTTTCCCAAAAAAATTTATATTTTAGCATTCATTGAAAAACATAAAATCATTCTAATTATCTATAAATTGACTACATGTTTTTTATGTTAAGGTTTTTTTCCTTTGTGCATCATTTTAGAGGCTTTGTGGGTAACTAAGATCCTGGTTAACCCTCAATCAAAGGATTACACTGAAACCTTATAATATATTAAGAAAAAGGAAAATGTCAAGTAGTATAGTAAAAATAAAATGATCACAAAAATGTTATATATTTTTTGAAATACACTTTCATTATAAACTATTAAACTCTTTAAATTAACTTATTTTAGTTTGAATCATTATTTACCCCCATTTTCTATTTTATTTGTGAAAAAGTTATTGAAAATTGACACTCTAAACTCAACAAAACTCCTTGAGATATTACCTAGAGTATTATATATAATAAATTTAATCTTATAAATACAAATCAATTTTAATTTTCATGATGACATAGTCATAAAATAGCTTTTGACAAGCTCAGGGAAAGATTAATGAAATCTCCTATATTTTGTCCAAAAACATTTAGAAAAAATTTTGAAGTGTTGTATGATTCATATAATAATGAAGTGGGGGAAATAATTTCTTATAATTTTAATGGGAGTTCACATGTTATAACTTATGTTTAAAAACTATAAAAAACCCAAATCAATTAGAAAATAATAGAGAAGGTTTATTTTTCTATTATTTTCACATTGAACATTTTTTTTCATATTTGTTAGGAAGTAAAATAACTATTTACTCTGATAACGTTTCCATTAGATATTTTATAATTAAAGATAATGTAAATCCATGATTTTTGATATTGATTATTTTTATATAGAAATTTAACTTGGAGATTGAGGATAAGAGGGGTTGTGAGAACCAAGTTATGGATCACATGAGTAAACTTCCCCACACCATTGAAGATGAAATCCCAACATGAACACCCATAAATTATTTATTCCTTTGTGAAAAGTAGTATTAAGTCACTAAGGTACACCGGTATTCTTACATGGTTGAATTTTTGGTCACAACAAAGATATATTCATTTTTAAGCATAAATTTATTAAGTTGAAATATGAATAAAAAAACTCTATTTGGGAGGCTTATTTATGAAAAACTTGTAGTAACAAAGTGATTAGGAAATTTATACCTTAAGAAGTGATACACATTGTATTTTCATGTTTTTGATACACATTCATGTGGATTCCATTTCAAACCCCATGGAATAACTAGAAAAGATTTAGAGACCAGTTTATTTTAGCTAAAAACATTTAAAGACTCGCATAATTTTTATAGAGCATGTAAAAATTATTAATTAACTGATTTTTTTTAAAATATAATAAATTAACCAACAATATAAGATTTTATATGATATATTTAATTTTTGGTGATTAGATTTCAAGGGTTCATTTCCTATTTCTTATGAATTTTATGAAAATTTGTTAGTAGTGGAGTATGTTTCTAAATGGATTAAAGCCTAAGAAATCCGAACTACTCATATAGCGTTTTTATTGAGTTTCTAAGATCAAATATTTTTTTAATATTGGAGTGTCTTGAGCAATAAGATGTTATCAAGGAACACATTTTTGTAATAAGATAATGGAAACCCTCATGAAGAGATAGGTAGTTTAGAAAAAGGGATTAAATGTCGACCAACCATATACAAATGGGAAAGTCAAGGTCTCTAACAAAGAAATAATGTTGATTTTCGAAGTGGTAGGGCAACCAAACTAAAAGGATTGGACGAATAAATTAAAGGATGTAATGTGTAAATAAAAAAATTCTTTTAAAACACCCTTAGGTATGTAAATCCCCAACCCGTTTTCACATGTAATAATAATATCATGGTTTTATTCTATTTACTTTTCAAGTTGTCCAAACAATACTTGCAAATAAACATAAGACTTTCTTTATTCAAATGAAACACGAAAAGTGTCTACATTACAAAAAGGTCAAAGGAGGACATGATACCCTATAATACATACTAAAAGCCCTATCAGATCCACTGGGAGGCCACCTAACACAACAAATAGACCAAGTAAATAGTGAAGATCCTTCAGGTCAGTCAGAATGAAAAACATTACAGTCAGAACCATGACAACCATACTGAAAATAAGTGAAATGATAAGCACCATCGTCACCAAGACATTTTGAATATGGAACAACCTAATTCATTCTTTTATAATATCCTAAATCAATCTAACCGTTTTCTCCTTTAGGTAACCATTGGATATGCTCATGACCATTGTAGAAATTTTCATAAATCCTATATAAATACCTTAAGAATTTTAAATGTTTTGATATGTTTCACATATCTTAAGTTTTATCTTTAACATCATGGTTCTAAATATGAAAGAAAGTTTTATAAAACTTAGTATGATTTCAAAATTAGGCATGTATTTCAGATACTTTTCCAATGTTTCAAATGTTTTAAATGTTGTTTGATGATACTTTAAAGACATTGTAAATTAATAATATACATTTTTTATAAATCATTTTTCTATGGTTATATTAAAATTTCCTTTTAAACATAAAAAACAATGTTCTTACAAGTATTTTTAGTATAAAGACATCTTGAATGTTTTAAGTATATGTATACTTTAATCTTATCTAGTTAAAATATAAATCATGTTTCATAAAATATGAAATTGGTTTTGTTTATTTTCTATAATTTTATAGTTTATTTTGATAGTTAATTTATAAAAAATTTCATACCCTACGGGCTAGCCCTCTAGCTGAGCTGAAGAGGCAGCATACACTACTATAGGCGTAGGCGGTCGAGCCTAAGACTTTAGCCTCAACATACACTGACTGGTGGGTGTGTTTACATTCTCCTGATGTATGCATAAGGGAAACAGAGCATGCCACCATGCGGGGCAGCACGATGATAAGGGTGGGCATAGAGCGTGCCCGCAGAACCCAATATAGGGCGGTACTAGGAGGGGGGAGGGAGTAATATGAGCAATGTCCTGGAGCTCCGAGCTTATAAAGGAGCTTGGTAGGCCTCCCTATTTTGATTTGGGATGGATAATTTTAGGTGGAACCTGATCCTGGCCATCCAATCACACCACACACGATCAAACCCATTCGATCAGTCCGACTATCGAACCCCCGCGACCACATTTCATCTTCTTAGTTTTTAGTAGCCATATGATCAATCACAACCATTCAATTATTTTTAAATCACCATGTCACTCACAGTTATCAAATCAAATATGATCTAATCTGGACCATTCCTTATTTTTAAATATCCATGTCGCACCACAACCATCTGATTGAGTCATGATCAGATCTCGACCGTCCCATGATTTTTTGGTTTTCCCCATCATTGCCTTCTTCTTCTTCCTCCTGCATGTGATGAACTATTATACCACACTACTTTATTTTTTTCTTTTACACCCATGACTACATTTCCCCTCCTTTAACTAGTTTTCCACAAAGACCGACAGCCTCTGTCTTATTTTAAACCGAGGGGTCCCAGTTTTATATACCAGTTTCTTAAAAATGTATTATATATATTTTATTTATAAAAATATCTTACACCTGAACCCTATGACTTATCTATTCTTTAACTCCTCCTTTGAGCTTCCTCATACCTCTTTTCCTCTTTCAAAACAAGTAAGGGTTAAAAGTTGACTTTCCTTATTTTAGGTGGATTTTTATATTTATACATATAGATGTATATATATGTATATATATATAGTTGAGTATAAAACGTACTAATTCATTCTAAGATGGTGAGTCCTTAATCCTACATGAAGTTCTTAATTCATTATCATTTAAAGGATGTGTGATGTTTTGTGATTCTATATAAACTAAAATATACATAAGCATATATATATATATGTATATATATTTCATAAACAAAACCTTTTATATGGAATGTTTTGAAATTAATGAACCCTTGTTTTAACTAATGTTCCTAATATATTTAAAACATGTAAATTTCATTTAATCTTGGTGTATTACCCCTATATATACTATGTATAATCAGCTATACACATAAATTATATATTTTTACATAAACATATCTATGATTTTGTTTAATAAATAAACCATTTAAATTTTATATCACGATTTAAAATTTAGGGACCCTTGTTAATTAATGTGCCTAATATATTTAAGTCATTATAGGTTTCATTGGTTTTTTGGTGTAAAACCTTTAATACAATATGTATACTCAGTTAAGTAAGTATATGTGTATACATATAAACTTTGATCCTCAATATTATTTTCAATTTTCCAAACCATATTTATAATTTTCCAAGGATTGCTAAAAATGAACATCAAATGTTGATTTTGAAATATGAAAGGTTTTTATTTAAATATAAAATTATTTATACACACCCTTGTGTATAAATAGATTTACAAAACAGTAAACCCTATTTAATTTTGGATTTTATAAATATTATAGTTTTGATTCATTTAGTAATTATAGAGAATTTATAAGTATAATTTTTAGGTTTTTCTACTCTTATATACATATGTATGAATCAATTATTTTCATAAATATTAAATGGTATTAGTTATGATTGTTTTTAATTACTTTAAATTCTTAATATTGTGTGTAAATAATTGAGAATACCCTTGTGATATATTATACATAAGCACACAAGTAAGGAATGTTTAGACAACTATGTTTTTAATAACCTACATGAAATATATTGTTTACCTTTAATTAATTATGTATCGAATCCATGATGAATTTCCATTATTTATTTTGTTTATTTTAGTAATAATATTTTATAATTTATGGACTATCATTTTTTGTGACAAACCTATATTTTATGTGCTTTAGTTAATGCCATGTGGTATAATCTGCTTATCATACTTGTCATTTATTTCCATAGCCATGTAGTTTTTAGTATTGTTATTAACATTTATATACAGGACTCACTTTGTATATGTAAATGCTAATGAATGTAATCAAACTCAATTGGCCTTTTATATAATAAATAATTTAAATTATTCAAAGTGGTATTGGACACTATGAATAATATGAAATGAGAAATTAATTATTCAAAGTAGTATGGGACACTTTGAATAATATGAAATAAAAAACTAAGTAATATGTGACACTTGGAATGATAAGTAATTTAATAAATCAAATTGTTATGAGCATTTTGATTTAGATAAATGAGGAATGCATTGGACTTATTATGTGATGGGTGGGGCCCACTATAGCCCCTCGATGCATCAATAGGACTTATGAGACAAAATAGGCGTGGAATTGGATGAGGCCTTTCCTAATTTGATTTATGGTCTTGGCACGAGGCCTTGACGTAGAGTTTATGGTCTTGACATGAGGCCTTGACACAGTCCGACATAGGTACTTCCCTCATTATGACTATGAAATTTAATTAAACAAGTGAATATTAAACTAGTAGAATATTCATGGTTAAAGAGATAGTACTTATGAGAATTAGAAGAATTAAATTCTTATGGAATAACGTTTAATCAGCACTCATAGATTTATTTTCCAATTTATGGCTTAGAGTTAGTAATGAAAAAAATTGAAGTTATTATTTTATGTGTAACTCTTATCATGTATTTCTCTCAGTTGTAAATTTAGTACTTACTCTCTTGAATGTCACATTTATTAATGTTAGAATGAATCTTACTTTATATGATGCACACCGCACATTTTTTATGAGCATGTTTATGTTTGGAATTGGTTTCATTGTAACCTTGGTAGTATTCCTTGAAATGTTCACTTATAATTATTCGAAAAATGTTATGTTATGATCCATATATTTCATATTTCCTTATGAAAACGTTTTATGATTAATTTTAAATGAATGTTTTCAAGAGGTTTTAATTGAAATAATTTTCTATTTTAAAACCCCTTACTGGGCAATCTCACGGTCATCCTATATTTTAACTTAAATTTTATAGGTTTAGTAGATTTGAGTTACACTGTTTTGTGGCGGATTTGTGGAGACTCTTGCTCTACCAGTCTTTTAAAAATTGCAATAATTTTATATGATTCTCCAGGACCTAAACCAAAAATATCCTCTTTAGTGGAACAAGTTGTGTAATTATCAACATTTATTTTTACAAAAAAAAACATTATATAACATGTTTTATTTTAATCCACACTGGCTCTGGGGAAGTCTGGGGCCAGGGTGTGACAGTTGGTATCATAGGATTGGTTTAAAAAACCTTGGAAAATTAGAACAATACTAAAAACTTGTTTATGTATCACTAAGTAGATGTTTCCATAAATTTTTCACATGGAAAATGAATCAAGACTTCTGTCTCTTTCAGTGGAAGTGTTAGAAACTATGGTGGGTAAATCATGTTTAAAAGTATACAAGATTTTTGAAAGCCTTCATTTTTCAAGAATACACCTCTATTGTATATCCAATTTTCCTCATGTACTTCAACTCCACCCAGGAGGAGGCTTCAACTATTTTCTGATGATGAATGCTAAATTCCCATTCTATGCATGACAAGGGAAATACTTTGAGGGATTATTTAAATGCTTCACCCTAGGCGAGAATGCTACATCTCGAGAGGACCTTCGAGAGGCTACCTAGGAGGGTGACCCCCGAGCGGCATACTTATGACAAATCTTGACCTATGGTCTCCATGGTCAAATTATGGACATTGAAGTCCTTGAGAATGAGACTACCCACTTACATTATTAACATCAAATTCATACCGATGTAATTCAACTTGATACTCAACATGCTTATCTCTCACTACACTTTAGATATTCACATGTGGTAAATCCTAGTTGCCCACATTGCATCTGGACCAAAGAGATTAAAGAATTTAGAACCATTTTGGGGATCCTCTTATCTGGGAATTGGGGAAATCACCAACATCAGTGAAACCGGTGAAGTTTAATCATGAAGGATGTCAGGAAATCCACACTAGTGTTGTGAGAGTGAGCGAGTTGTTATGTAATACCTTGGGTTTATGAACTTTATATAACTAAATAATGTTATATGTTTTGATACCTTAACATGATTTTACAAATAAAGTCTCTATTTTAATATGGTTATGCCTTACTGAATAAAACATATCTATTGAAATTTTTAGATAAAATACATGAGTTCACCAACAAACCTCCTATCACTTCCTACCAAACTTTTAGAGATTATAATTGTCAAGACATGATCAGAAGAAAACCAAACCTATGAAAACTTACATTTGTCTTGAAAACAACTCTATCAAGTGTCGAATCGGCCAAAAATCCTCCATATCTACCAAGGAGACAATTTTGTCTATTATCATATTGAAAATATACAATTTTGTAGACTATAGGAAAAGAGGAAAGTAGCACAATGGAATTTTTCTATGTTTCACTTTGGCTGATAACTACCAAGATGTAGGTAAGTTTCTAGAAGCTGATTTGGAAGGTGACCATCGAGCGGCCAACCTGTTCCAGGTCCTGAGTTTTTGTATGTATGGGGAAGTCTACGACATCAATATTTTCAACCATGATGTGGTAATAGGGATTTATAGAAAACAAATCTACTCTAAAATCTCTGACCTTCACACCTCTCATGCCTATATATGGAAGGTCGAGTGCTTTATGCACAGGTTTTACCCTAGCTATCCATAGTGTATATGGACCAAGGAAATAAAGGAGCTGAAGACTACCCTAGGAATCTATATGAGGTTTTCAACACCCTACCCTCGGTGGTGGTCCCAGTGACGGGATTTTGTAGGTGATGTGTGTTTTATTTTTCCAGTGATTTGTGTACGAATATTTTAGAATTGCGAGGATGAAATTTGTTGAGGGGGGGGGGATAATGTGATGCCCTGAACCTTTTTCACATGTAATAATAATATCATGATTTTATTCTGTTTATCTTTCAAGTTTTCTAGACAATAATTGAAAATAAATATAATAATTTCTTTATTCAAATGAAACACATAGAGTAGCTACATTACAACAATGTAAAAGGAGGCCATGATACTATATAATACCTATTAAAAGCCCTATCGGAGCCACTGGGAGGCCACTTAACACAACAAATAGACCCATTAAATAGTGAAGATCCTTAGGGTCTATCAGAATGAAAAACATTATAACCATAACCACGAAAGCTGTACTAAGCTTCAGTGGAATGATAACAACCATCAACGCCAAGACGTTTTGAATATGGAACACCCTAATTCATGCTTTTATAATACCCTAAAGAAATCTGACTGTTTCCTCATTTAGGTGACTGTTATATATTCTTATAACTGTTGTTTTCCATTTAGGGTTATTAAATTTAAAATCAAGTGACCGTTAGTATTTTGTTAAACCAAAATAAATTTTAGTGAAAATTTTAAGATAAATTGTAGGAATTTTCATAAAACCTATTTAACTACCTTAAGAATTTTAATTGTTTCGATATGTTTTACATATTTTAAATTTTATCATTAACATCATGGTTCTAAATATGAAAGATTATTTTATAAAACTTAGTATGATTTCAAACTTAGGCATGTATTTCAGATACTTTTCAAATGTTTTAAATGTTGTATGATGATACTTTAAAGACATTGTAAATTAATAATATTAATTTTTATAAATCAATTTTCTATGTTTATATTAAACTTTCTTTTTAAACATAAGAAATAATGTTCTTACAAGTATTTTTATTATAAAGGAATATTGAATGTTTTAAGTATATGTGTACTTTAATCTTCCCAAGTTAAAATAGAAATCATGTTTCATAAAATATAAAAATGATTATATTTCTTTTCTATGATTTTATAGCTTATTTTTAATGTTAATTTATAAAAAATTTCATACCCTACGAGCAAGCCCTCTAGATGGGATGAAAAGGGAGTACATGCTACTACAAGAGTAGGCATACGAGCCTAAGCCTTAAGCCTCAACACAGGCCAACCAGTGCGCGTGTGTGTGCGTGCCTGATGCACGCACAAGGAAACTGGAGCGCACCACCATGCAGGGCGGTATGAAGGCAAGGGTGGGCACAAAGCACACCTGTAGAACTCGGTATGTGGTGGTACTGGTTGAGGGGAGGGAGTAATTTGAATGATGTCTTGGAGCTCCAGGATAATAAAGGAGCTCGAGAAGCCTCACCGTTTCGATGTGGGACATAAAATTTTAGGCAAAACCTAATGCATGCCATCTGATCATGCCACACGTGATCTGCGATGTTCAATCAGTCCGGCTATTGATGCCCTACGACCACATTTTATCCTCCACATTTTTTGTAGCTGTCTAATCAATCAAGATCTAATCACGACCGTTTAATTATTTGAAAATCACTAGGTCAATAAAGACCGTCAGATCAAATAAAATCTAATCTGAACTATTCCTTCTTCTTAAATCACCGCATCGCACCGTAGCCATCTAATCAAGTCGCGATCAGATCTCGACCGTCCATTAATTTTCTTGTTTTCTCCCCTGTCACCTTCTTTTTATACCTCCCACGTGCACTGAACCAGTATCCCATGCTACTTTTTTTTCTTCCACACCTACGACTACATGGACCCTCCTTTCACTCGTTTTCCACAAAGACCGACAACCTCGGTCTTATTTTAAACTATGGGGTCCCAGTTTTCTATACCAGTTGCTTTAAAATATACTATATATATTTTATTTATACAAATATCTTACACCCAAACCCTACAACTTCTCCATTCTCAAGCTCCTCATTCAAGATTCCTCGGACCTATCCTAATTCTTCAAAACAAGTAAGGGTACTAAGTTGTCTTGCCTTGTTTCAGTTGAATATATATATATATATACACATATATATTGTCACGAACCGAATCTGGTCACCGCCAAAACCGGCACCAAACCCAGCCCGTGACATGACCCGAAGGGCGTTCCCCATCCCCACGGGCTGGCACAAGTGCCCGGGTATCATAAAAATTCATTTGGGAACGATTTACCCGAGTTTGGGTTCATAAGATAACCAAAAACAAACAACAAACCAAATCTGAAAAATTATGCCAAACAAGAATTAATAAAAATTCAGAACTTAGTATATGAGTTTAAACAAGACACAAGAGGTCCAAAGGTACATAAAAGTAGCAGCAAACAGCCCAAGAGACTCCACACGACAAGGGGTCATCACCCACAAGCCGTTTCCACAACACCGCACCATCGAGAGAAACTAGCAACCCGAACCGCCATCGCCCAAGGCTTTTCCTTTGCCTGTGTCAAACATGATCAAGTCTACTTACACCCGAAGGTGTAAGTAGGGTGTGAGACTAATCCCAATAGGATATCACCCAAGGATTTCAATTGATAGGCATTGTAAAATAAAAGGCTTGCCAGAGTTATAAATAGATAATAGTGGCATTTATTTCTAAAAGTGAAACTTTGAAAAAAAAAATAACTTTCAATGGGGATAACTATAAAGAATCAGTGAAATTGAATAAAACATTCAAGCTGCTGGTTTTCACATCCCAAAATACCATAAAGAAAGTTTAAATGCCAAAAAGGCCACGAGCACCAAGCGTAGGAACCCCCCCTAGGTACTAGTTTGTTGTGAGCCCCAAGTACCTCGTACCTCGGTGAAAGTAACCATAACGAAATTCGTTCTCGTGCACGAGCCACTAGTAGGGAGAATACCCATAACCTAGTGGTCTCCAATCATCTCCATTATAGTTTTGTTAGTGTTATCCATGTCAGACTTGCTAAGTGAACCATGGTCAAAACCCCTCCGTTCACTAGCGTACTAGTACACGTTAGCCCACCTAGATACCCGGGTTTCCCGTATTGTGCTCAAATAGTCACCACATGCTACCAAAATCAATATTCACATATAAATGTCAGTTCTGGTCACACACATTCAAAATAGTATCTACACCTTCTTTCCACCTTTTGCATAACTCAATAAACCATTTATAATTTCCATAAAACAATTTCAAGAAGATTAATCAAATGTTGCACATTAAATTCATATAAAATCCCATATTTAAAACCAAATGGAGACCAATATTATACCAAAACATAAATTTCAGCATCAAAACATTTTTATAAATCCAATCCCTGAATTATAAAACAACACCAAGAGGCACAATATGGGTTACACATGTAAAACACCCATTTCCACACAAGATTGGCACTTAAAAATCTACCACTTTTAAAATGCTACCCAAATCAATTTTTGAAATAAAAATACTGAATGATGAACATAATGGAAACCTAAATACAGCAAGCCAACTCATTATACAATACCTACATATGAAATCACCTACCAAAAGAGTCAAAACCCCCAAATCCTTGTGCGTCACTTCAACCGCACCTCCGCCGCACCACAAAGGAGTAAGATTGAACCTAAAACCAGAGGATTGGACCAAGAAACTCAAAACTAAAACCCTAGGTACGAAACCCCATCTTCTGGAAATTTGGGGATTCAATAAAAAAGGAAGAAACCCTAAGAAGAAGGGAGGAATAAGGAAGAGAAACAACTTACTTGAGAAATCTGGACGTTTTTTGGAGATACAGAAGTTCGGCCCTAAATCGCGACCAATATGAGCTCCAAAGAGGCGAAAACGAAGATGGGGGTGTGTCTGGGTTCGATGGGAATGTGTGAGAGGTGGAATCACCGAAAAAGGATAAAAAATAAATATTTTATGAAAGAATTACAAAACAATTTTAAAACTGGAAATGGGCTTTCGGGTTGGCCCAATACCTAATTTTATCACCCAAATCCATGATTCTAATGAATTTTTAAGGGGCCCAAAATTATTTTGTGGTTTTACTATTTAAATGAAGGTCATTTTGGAAGTTGAATGGTTGAAAAATGTTGAAAAACGAAGGAGTTATTAAAGAAACAAAATATACTTTCAAAACTGGAAATGGGCTCTTAGGTTGGCCCAAATTTTGGAAACCCACTATTTCCTTTAAAAATGCATGAAAACCCACCAAAACAAATCAAGGATGTAAATTAAATGAAAAATACCTCTAAATATTTCATGTATGTGACAATTCTCCCCCCCATGAAGGACTTTCCGCCCCGGAAAGTCAACATGAGGCTTGATTGGAAAACAAGAACGGGTACTATTCCTCGACCCACGACTTTCGCTCCCATGTCTCATGTGTATCATTACCATGCTGCCATAGAACCCAGACTAATGGAATAGACTTCCCTCGAAGTATCTTCTCTTGGGAGTCCACTATTTTCACTGGCCTTTCAACAATAGACAAGTCAGGCTCTATCTCCAATTCTTCCCAACTCAACACATGGGACGGATCCGGGTAGTATTTCTTCAACTGAGAAACATGGAAGACATCATGGATGGATGTCAACTGAGAAGGTAAGGCCAAACTGTATGCCACCTTTCCAATACGTTCAATGATCTCAAATGGCCCGACATACCGCGGAGTCAGCTTACCTTGCTTCCCCAATCGGCGATGGCCTAAACGAGGGGCCACCTTCAAGAATACTCTATCACCCACAGAAAACTCTAGGTCTCGACGCCTCCGGTCAGCATATGATTTATGACGACTCTGAGCTGTCAATAAACGTTGCCTGATTAATTTTACCTTCTCAGATGTCTCCTGCACCATACTCGGCCCCAGTAGTGAGGTCTTACCTACCTCAGCCCAACAGAGGGGGGACCGACAAGGCCGACCATAGAGCGCCTCAAAAGGAGCCATTCGAATCGAGGATTGGTAACTGTTATTATAAGAAAACTCAACCAATCCCAAATGGGTATCCCAAGAACCTCCAAAGTCTAGGACACATGCACGAAGCATGTCCTCTAAAATCTGATTTGCCCGCTCTGTCTGACCATCCGTCTGTGGATGGTATGCTGTGCTCATCTTAATCTGGGACCCCAAGGCCTTCTGAAGGCCTTCCCAGAATCGAGATGTGAAGCGAGGGTCTCTATCTGAGACAACTGCTGATGGCACACCATGGAGTCTCACCACCTCCTGAAGATACAAACGGCCCAACTCATCCACATTAGATGTATCTCTGATCGGAATGAAGTGGGCTGATTTGGTTAGACGATCAATCACCACCCAAATGGAATTCTTAGCTCGAGGTGTACGAGGTAATCCAACAATGAAGTCCATGGCAACCTCGTCCCATTTCCAGGTAGGAATGGGTAGTGGTTGGAGCAAACCGGAGGGCCTTAGGTGCTCTGCTTTCACCTGCTGGCATGTGTAGCATCTCAACACAAAGTCCGCTATGTACCGTCTCATACCAGGCCACCAAAAATGCCGACGGACATCATAATACATCTTAGTGGCACCCGGATGGACAGCCCACTAAGACTGGTGGCTATCCTGCATCACCACCTTCTGTAGAGATAACGACACTACCGAACGACCCTTGAAGCACAAGATGCCCTCGGGAGATGA
The DNA here is from genome assembly GCA_963277665.1 of Viscum album. NCBI lineage: Eukaryota > Viridiplantae > Streptophyta > Magnoliopsida > Santalales > Viscaceae > Viscum > Viscum album. The sequence continues at coordinate 1,279,083,419 of OY728130.1, forward strand.
CGACCAATCAGAGGATGTCTCCCCACCATGAAGAAACTGCTTCGATCGCTGACAAAGCTCATCACTAGGTTGTTCCTGCTGAACCAACTCCAACAGAGAAGGAGTCAACTGGATGCTCGCCAAGAATGCCCCTCCACTATGTTCCTTGGTCTCCACATGCATCTGAGAAAAGATCCCCATCAATGTCCACTCATCACTGGACTTCCTCAAAGCCTGCACTGGAACCCTTCTGCTCAAGGCGTCGGCCACTACATTACCCTTACCTGGGGTATAGACAATGTCAAAATCAAACCCCTGCAAGTACTCGATCCAGCGACGCTGCCTCATGTTGAGGTCCTTTTGTGAGAAGATATAAGCCAAGCTTTTGTGATCAGAATAGACCACAAACTTCTCCCCAAAGAGGTAGTGACGCCACATATTCAAAGCATGCATCACTGCTGCCAACTCCAAGTCATGGGTTGGGTAGTTCTTTTCGTGTGGCCGAAGTTGGCGAGAGCCATACGCCACCACATGATCATCCTGCATAAGCACGCACCCAAGACCCATACCTGAAGCATCACAATAAACCACATATCCCTTTCCAGCCTCTGGTAAAATCAGCACGGGGGCAGTAGTCAATCGCCTCTTTAGCTCCTCGAATGATGCCTGACATTCTGGACCCCATACAAACTTCACCCCTTTCCGGGTGAGGGAAGTCATCGGTGAAGCAAGCCGAGAGAAATCCCGAACGAATCGCCTGTAATAACCGGCCAAGCCAAGAAAACTCCTGATCTCGAACACATTCTTCGGTTTCTCCCATGACATGACTGCACTAATTTTCTCAGGGTCCACTGAAACTCCATGCTCTGAGATCACATGCCCCAGAAATCTCACCTCTCTGATCCAGAAAGTGCACTTTGACAACTTTGCATAGAGGCGGTGATCTCGTAATGTACCCAAAACGATCCTCAAGTGATGTTCGTGTTCCTCCTTAGAGCAAGAGTATACCAGAATGTCATCCACGAACACCACAAAAAAGGAATCGAGATACTGATGGAACACCCTATTCATAAGTGCCATAAATACTGCTGGAGCATTGGTCAATCCGAAGGGCATGACCAAATACTCAAAGTGGCCGTACCTGCTTCGGAAGGCTGTCTTAGGGATATCTGACTCCTTCACCCTAAGTTGATGATACCCTGAACGTAGGTCTATCTTTGAGAACCACTTTGCCCCCTTCAACTGATCAAAAAAATCATCTATTCTGGGCAAAGTGTATTTTTTTTTAATTGTTACCTTATTCAGCTTCCGGTAGTCAATGCACAACCGGAGGGATCCATCAGCCTTTTTTGCAAACAACACAGGAGCGGCCCAAGGAGAGATGCTCAGGCGAATGAATCCTTTGGATTCTAAGTCGTCCAGCTGTATCTTTAATTCCCTCAACTCGGTGGGGGCCATGCGATAAGAGGGAAGAGATATCGGCTGTGTTCTCGGTGCCAGATCAATCGAAAACTCCACATCCCGCTCCGGGGGCAAACCAGAAAAATCATCAGGGAATACCTCCGGAAACTCATTCACTACATGAGGTAGTGCACCTTCATGGGAAAGACCATCCTCTAGCACAAGATAAGATAATTGGAAGATAACACTTCCCAACTATGGGAGTGGAGGCCCTGTGCGACCTGACCGAGGATCCCATTCTCCATGAAAAACCTGACGACTCCCATCAGGTGCCGTGAAACTCACACGCCGTCTATAGCAATCGATGTGTGCCTGGAAGTGTACTAGCCAATCCATCCCGAGTATGACATCAAAAAGGTTCATATCTAAGACCAAGAGGTCCCACTCCATCTCAACCCCTGACACAGAAAGCGCACAAGATGGGCACCTGAGACCCTGCTCCTTCTTCTTTCCCAGCTGTGTCACCAACTCCATTGCGAATGTCATCAAATCAGTTGGCAGATTCAGAATGTCCACAAAACGGGAAGAAATGAATGAAACAGAGGCACCAGTATCAAAAAGAGCAGTAGCTATAGAAGATGAAATCAAAACGGTACCTCGAACAGTCGACGGTCCCGCCTCTGATCCTGGTGGTGCATGATCCACCGCATGGAGATGTCCAGTCTCTGCCTGAAGACGACCGCTAGTCTGTGGTTGTGCCCTGAACTGGCTTTGCCCAGAAGATGACCCAGCCCTACCACCACGACTGCCAAATCGAGATCCCCCAGTCATCGACGGCTCAGACTGTGCTGGCACTCCTCTGGGAGCCATGGATCCTGCCCCACTTTGAAGTGGACGCGCTATCCCGCAAAAGCGTTGCACGTGTCCCATACCTCCACACTGGAAACAGGTCTTCGGAGGATGAGGTCATGCTGGACGGATGTGCCCGGTCTTCCCACACTGGTGGCACACGACCGATCTCGCATCAGAAGCCGCTGATGAAAACTGCCTAGAAGAGTTCCCTGAACTACCTCCTCCTTTCTTCACATGATCCTCCCGCTTCCTTTTCTTCTCTGAGGAGCTTCCACTTCCCACTGCTGATACAGAACCATAGAAACCAGCCCTTCCTTTTCTATCAATCTCCACCATGCACGCCCGATCAACGACCTCAGCATAGGTCCTCATCTTAAACAAGAACACCTGGGAGTATATCTCTGGTCTCAAGCCTTTCTCAAACCTCTGGGCCTTCGCTTGCTCATTAGAGACAATTTCTGGAGCATACCGAACCAACTCAGCAAAACGGTTGGCATACTCCATCACAGATAGATTTCCCTGAACAAGTTCCATGAACTCTCTAGACCTGGAATAAGCCAAGACCTCAGGGCAGTACTGTTCATTGAAGACAGCCTTGAAATCTCCCCAACGCATCTGCTCATTCTTCCCAGCCTGAAGCACTGACTCCCACCATTTACGGCTGGGACCCTCCAACATAAAGGATGCACACTTCACCCTGAGCTCCTCGGGTGTTTCTAGGAACTCAAACATACGCTCAATCTTCTCGAGCCATTCCTCTGCTTCTTGGGGTTCTGAGCTGCCTCGGAAGGTTGGAGGCTTATTTTTCAGGAACTCCTGGGCCTTGTCCTTTCTAGGACCAGTCTCATCCTCTCTAATAGGAGATGGAACTGGAGCTGGTCCATATCCTAGAGCCTGGATAGCCCGGACCACGACCTCGACTAGCCTCTGATCAATTGGTGTGGGAGAACTCTCTCCGGCTTCCTCCCGTGGGTGCGTGAGAGCTTTCCGGGGAGGCATGTTGCTACAAAATGTAACAGTCACAAAATAATAATCAATACCACAATTCTGAAAATTTTAATCAAATGCCTCAAATATAGATAATCACAACACATTTCAGTAATAAAATAAACAACTACAACACATCTGCATGATGTCCACATGTGGTCTACAGCCCACACGTCTCACCTGGAAGTGAAGTCAATCTTTAAATTCCCACATCCCCTAGTGACTCAGGGTATGCCATGAGAGGTGTGGGCCAGACACCCTACTCACAACCAAAACCCCGAGCCTCGACAGTCCTAGCTCCTGTCTATCCTGACTCATCCCAAAATAACAATATAACCCAAAAACATTAACCTCCTCTGATACCATTTTGTCACGAACCGAATCTGGTCACCGCCAAAACCGGCACCAAACCCAGCCTGTGACATGACCCGAAGGGCGTTCCCCATCCCCATGGGCTGGAACAAGTGCCCGGGTATCATAAAAATTCATTTGGGAACTATTTACCCGAGTTTGGGTTCATAAGATAACCAAAAACAAACAACAAACCAAATCTGAAAAATTATGCCAAACAAGAATTAATAAAAATTCAGAACTTAGTATATGAGTTTAAACAAGACACAAGAGGTCCAAAGGTACATAAAAGTAGCAGCAAACAGCCCAAGAGACTCCACACGACAAGGGGTCATCACCCACAAGCCGTTTCCACAACACCGCACCATCGAGAGAAACTAGCAACCCGAACCGCCATCGCCCAAGGATTTTCCTTTGCCTGTGTCAAACATGATCAAGTATACTTACACCCAAAGGTGTAAGTAGGGTGTGAGACTAAGCCCAATAGGATATCACCCAAGGATTTCAAGTGATAGGCATTTTAAAATAAAAGGCTTTCCAGAGTTATAAATAGATAATAGTGGCATTTATTTCTAAAAGTGCAACTTTGAAAAAAAAATAACTTTCAATGGGGATAACTATAAAGAATCAGTGAAATTGAATAAAACATTCAAGCTGCTGGTTTTCACATCCCAAAATACCATAAAGAAAGTTTAAATGCCAAAAAGGCCACGAGCACCAAGCGTAGGAACCCCCCTAGGTACTAGTTTGTTGTGAGCCCCAAGTACCTCGTACCTCGGTGAAAGTAACCATAACGAAATTCGTTCTCATGCACGAGCCACTAGTAGGGAGCATACCCATAACCTAGTGGTCTCCAATCATCTCCATTATAGTTTTGTTAGTGTTATCCATGTCAGAGTTGCTAAGTGAACCATGGTCAAAACCCCTCCGTTCACTAGCGTACTAGTACACGTTAGCCCACCTAGATACCCGGGTTTCCCGTATTGTGCTCAAATAGTCACCACATGCTACCAAAATCAATATTCACATATAAATGTCAGTTCTGGTCACACACATTCAAAATAGTATCTACACCTTCTTTCCACCTTTTTCATAACTCAATAAACCATTTATAATTTCCATAAAACAATTTCAAGAAGATTAATCAAATGTTGCACATTAAATTCATCTAAAATCCCATATTTAAAACCAAATGGAGACCAATATTATACCAAAACATAAATTTCAGCATCAAAACATTTTTATAAATCCAATCCCTGAATTATAAAACAACACCAAGAGGCACAATATGGGTTTCACATGTAAAACACCCATTTCCACACAAGATTGGCACTTAAAAATATACCACTTTTAAAATGCTACCCAAATCAATTTTTGAAATAAAAATACTGAATGATGAACATAATGGAAACCTAAATACATCAAGCCAACTCATTATACAATACCTACATATGAAATCACCTACCAAAAGAGTCAAAACCCCCAAATCCTTGTGCGTCACTTCAACCGCACCTCCGCCGCACCACAAAGGAGTAAGATTGAACCTAAAACCAGAGGATTGGACCAAGAAACTCAAAACTAAAACCCTAGGTACGAAACCCCATCTTCTGGACATTTGGGGATTCAATAAAAAAGGAAGAAACCCTAAGAAGAAGGGAGGAATAAGGAAGAGAAACAACTTACTTGAGAAATCTGGACGTTTTTTGGAGCTACAGAAGTTCGGCCCTAAATCGCGACCAATATGAGCTCCAAAGAGGCTAAAACGAAGATGGGGGTGTGTCTGGGTTCGATGGGAATGTGTGAGAGGTGGAATCACCGAAAAAGGATAAAAAATTAATATTTTATGAAAGAATTACAAAACAATTTTAAAACTGGAAATAGGCTTTTGGGTTGGCCCAATACCTAATTTTATCATCCAAATCCATGATTCTAATGAATTTTTAAGGGGCCCAAAATTATTTTGTGGTTTTAATATTTATATTAAGGTCATTTTGGAAGTTGAATGGTTGAAAAATCTTGAAAAACGAAGGAGTTATTAAAGAAACAAAATATACTTTCAAAACTAGAAATGGGCTCTTAGGTTGGCCCAAATTTTGGAAACCCACTATTTCCTTTAAAAATGCATGAAAACCCACCAAAACAAATCAAGGATGTAAATTAAATGAAAAATACCTCTAAATATTTCATGTATGTGACATATATGTATATAGATGTATATATATATATAGTTGAGTACCAGACCTACCAATTCCTTCAAAGATGGTTAAACTTTAATCCTACATGAAGTTCTTAATTCATTATCATGCAAATGATGTGTGATGTTTTTTATTCTATATAAATTAAAATGTACATAATCATATATATGTAGATATATTTTATAAACAAATACTTTTATATGGCACGTTTTGAAATTAATGAACCCTTGTTTTAACTAATGTCTCTAATATCCTTAAAACATTTAAGTGTCATTTAATATTGGTGTATGACCCTTATATATACTATGTATAATCGGTTATAAACAAAAATTATATATGTTTACATAAACATATCTATGATTTTGTTTAATAAATAATACATTTAAATTTTATATCATGATTTAAAATTTAGGGACCCTTGTTAATTAATGAGCCTTATATATTTAAGTCATTATTGGTGTCATTGTATTTTTGGTGTAAACCCTTTAATACATTATGTATACTTTGTTAGGTGAGTATATGTTTATACATATAAACTTTTATCCTCAATATTATTTATAATTTTACAAACCTTATTTTAATTTCCTCAGATTGCATAGAATGAATAACACATGTTTATTTTGAAACATCAAAGGTTTTATTTAAAAATACAATTATTTATACACACCCTTGTGTATAAACAGATTTACACCACACTAAACCATAGATAATTTTATATTTTCCAAATATTATACTTTTGATGCATTTAGTAATTATGGAGAATTTATGAGTATAATTTTTGGGGTTTTATACTCTTGTATACATATGTATGAATCACTTATTTTTATAAATATTAAATGGTATTAGTTATGGTTTATTTTCACGCCTTTTAATTCTTAATATTTTGTGTAAATAATTGAGAATACCCTTGTGATATATTATACATAATCACACAAGTAATGAATGTTTAGATAACTATGTGTTTAATACCCTACATGAAATATCTTGTTTACCTTTTAATTAATTATGTATCCAATCCATTAAAAATTTCCATTATGTATTTTTTTATTTTAGTAATAATATTTTAGAATTTATGGATTATCATTTTATGTGAAAAACCTATATTTTATGTGATTTATTTAATGTCATGTGGTATAATCTATTTATCATACTTGTCATTTATTTCCATAGCCATGAAATTGTTTGTATTATTATTAACATTTATATGCATGACTCACTTAGTATATGTAAATGTTAATGAATGTAATCATACTCAAATGGTCTTTTATGGAATAAATAATTTAAATTATTCAAAGTGGTATGAGATAATTTGAATAATATGAAATGAGAAATTAATTATTCAAAGTGGTATGAGACACTTTGAATAATATGATATAAGAAACCAAGTAATATGTGACACTTGGAATGATAAGTAATTTAATAAATCAAAGTGGTATGAGAACTTTGAATTAGAGAAATGAGGAATGAATTGGACTTATTATGTGACGGGTGGGGCCTGATATAGCCCCTCGATACATTGGGAGGTCTCATGAGACAAACTAGACGTGGAATTGGCCGAGGCCTTTACCAATATGATTTATGGTCTTAGAACAAGGCCTTGACACATAATTTATGGTCTTGGAACAAAGCCTTGACACACTCCGAAATACGCACTTCCCTTATTATGACTATGAAATTTAATTAACCAAGTGAATATTTGACTCATAGAATATTCTTGGTTGAAGAGCTAGTACTTACGAGATTCAGAAGAAGTAAATGATTATGGAATAATGTTTAATCAGTACTCATAGATTTATTTTCCAATTTATGGCTTACTGTTAGCAATGAGAGAAATTGAAGTTATTATTTTATGCAAAAATATGATCATGTATTACTTTCAGTTGTAAATTTAGTACTTACACTCTTGCATGTCACATTTTTTAAAGTTAGAATGAATCTTACTTTATATGCTGAAAACCCTACATTTTTATGAGCATTATTATGTTTGGAATAGGATTCATTGTAACATTGTTAGTATTCCTTGAAATGTTCACTTATAATTTTTGGAAAAATGTTATGTTATGATTCATATATTGCATCTTTCCTTACAAAAACGTTTTATGATTAATTTTTAAGGAATGTTTTCAAGAGGTTTTAATTGAAACAATATTCTATTTTAAACCCCTTATTGGGCATTCATATTCTCACCCTACATTTTAACTTAAATTTTACAGGTTTAGTATATTTGAGTTACACTGTTTTGTGGAAGCTTTATGGAGACTCTTGCTCTACCAATCATTAAAAAATTGTAATAATTGTATCTGATTCTCTAGGACCTAAACAAAAAAAGACCCCCTTTAGTGGAACTTGTTGTGAAATTATCATGATTTATTTTTACAAAAAAAATTACACACCATATTTTATTTGAATTTGCACCAGCTCCGGGGCTATCTGTGGCTGGGGCATGATAAGGTAAGTCACCTTATAGAATGATTTATAGAAAAAGATTTCACATTCCAATCGAGTAGTAGAAAAAATAATACTATGTTGTGAAGAAGGTAAACCTAGAATTCAATAATTCTAGATAGCATAGGAATATCCAAATTATGGAACTATAATACATGATAAGAAAGGAATATGAAAATTTAATGTTGTACAAAGAGAAGTCCACATATTTCCATTAAAAATTCATTAATAAAATAGACTTTAAATTTGGAAACAAAGAATCGTTTTTCTCATCTATAATTAATATCATCCTGGTAAGATTTATTCTAAATATACTAGACCATTTTTAGTGACTAATACAATTCAATTTCGTGTAGTCAAGATCAAGGGACCTGAAGTATAATATCCCTTTAATGTGAATGGAAAACAACTAAAGGAATTTTGAGAATACTTTTTGATGGATGAAATGGAGGAGTCTAAACCCCTCTATGCTTAATATGAATATGGAATATCATTTTATCTAATTCCTTCACTCTTGTCTAGATGCTCATTTCTTTAATATATTATCCTTAAAAAAGGCATGCTATAATTAATTTGAGGTTATCTTTGATATAATTGTGTGGGAGAGAGAAAGATTATCTTAGGATGTAAATAAATATATATATATTTAATATGTATATGTTCTGGGGTTTTCTATTTTTAATATTTGGTTTATTTTGTTTTAGGAAATTGAGTTTCAAATCCGGATTTTATCCTTTTAATATATACATTTTTCTTCATATAGATTTTATAGATGGTTTCGAAAAATAAGTATCAGGGAAAGGGTTGTTGGATGTATAAATTTACCTAGAGTTCATCTAAAAACCACTAATAAAGTGTACCCCAAGTTTATAATTACACATTTCCATAACTAATTAGATGGGGAGGATTTAAAAACTACCTATTTAATTCCATTAAAATGGAACGCCCCTCCGTGTTTCCATTCAACAATGGGATGGGTGTGCTTCCTCTACCATGGATGTATAGATTGATGTTAGTTCACCTCACTCCCTACTCTCATTCACCCCTCCTCCTCATCACCATCAACACCCTCTTCCTATCTCCTCCATCAGTCACCACCCAAAGAAGAAATTTTCCCTCCAATAGATCTGATACAACCCCTAATTTTTTTAAAGTTTGAGGTTAATAGCGGAGACTAAAAACACCAGGCCCCAGACAATGACCCCCTCCAGTTAAAATCCATTATGTTGGATATTGTAAGGAGTTTTGGGAGAGATAAAAAATCATAGATTTACTTTTTAATTCATTCAATGTGGGTGTATCCCTACCTTTATTTCCCCCAATTAATTTGTTAAAAGGAATTTATTTTATGGTAGGAAAAAGGAGGGTGAGGAAAGCCTATAAAATGGGATCTCCCCCAAAAGTTTTCATCTTAGAATTCTCAAGCAACACTCTCTCTTGGTTTAAGATTTGAGTGCATTATTTTTGTAGGTGTTTTTCCATTTATTCAAGAGAGGAATATTTCTAGTGTTTTTATTTGTAATTAAGATAGAGTCTATTCCAACATTTTACCATAATTATATCATTCTATTTTTTCTATGATTTTTATCCCATTCATTAGGGGGGGCGGGTCAAAGTTACATTCGGTGTTCATTTTATTTTTATATTTTTTACTTTATTTTTTATCTCAAAATCATCATTGTAAAAATGGGAAAATTATTTTTTATCCTAAAAATTTATATCAAAGGTGAAGTTTTTCCCTGAAGAAATTATGTACAGAAAATATGTCTAAATGGTGGAGAAATTTGAAACTGAAAAATTAAATGGAATTAATTTTTCATTGTGGAAAATGAAGATGAAAGTGGTGTTATGGAAAGATAATTTCCTATAAGAGATTGGAAAAAATAGGAAGGTGTGAAAGAGGAGAAATGTAAATACATGGACTAGAATGTTATTTCCAATATCTATTTGTATTTGGAATATGGGTTCATATCATTTATTTTAGAGAAAAAGTTGGTGAAAGAAATTTGTGACACTAACAAAGATGTTGGAGTCTAAGTCACTCCATAATAAATTTTTTAGGAAGATAAAAATATTCAATCTTAGAGTGGTGGAGTCATTATTAGTGACCAAACAAATAAATACCCTCAATACCATAATTACTCAACTTATAATGTTGAGCTAAAAAACTGTGGATACTTAACATGTAGAGATTCTACTCCTGAGTTTTCTAGATTTATACAATCAAATTATCATCAAAAAAACCAAAAAACCCTAACATATATGTTTCTATTTAACAAAATTGATACTTTAGTTCTTGAATAAGAATGTTGGAATAATAAAAAGGAATATAGACAGAAAAAATCACACCAATAAGATGCTCTGTCAATAGAAATATGAAGAATGATAGATCCTGGTTCTAGCGGGATCCAGAATCCTGGAAGGTCAAAATCAAGGAGCAAGAAGAAAAATTTTAGATGTTACAATTGTGTAAGAGGGGTAATCTCAATAAATACTATTTTAATAAGAAGGGAAGTGATAATAGATATCAAGTAAATGTGGTGAGTAATTTTGGAAATTGAAACATAATAGTAAATGAAGCGGAAGTAGTTATTAAAGGTAGAAAACATCTCAATTTTGCATGAAATATTGGATCAGGAGAAACATGGCACATGACATCTCAGTGGGAATGGTTTGATCAGTATGAAACTATCCTGAAATGACTTTTTTACATGGAGAATGATCATACCTTGAATATCATTATATACAACACCATCAAACTAATGATTCAAGATAACATAGTTCGAACCATTCAAGGAGTACACCATGTGAATGGCCTCAAAATAAACATTTTATCCTTTGGACTATTTGATTATATCATATACAAGACTGACACTGAGAAAGGGATGACAAGGATTGTAAAGGGTGAGCTTATGGGGTTAAAGTTGGATAGTATCTCAAAATAACCGTACATGATTGTGGGTGAAACATATACAGATTCATAGATAGTTGTCACATCAACTACCCCAATGGAAGCGTTGAAAAAATTATGTAATTGGAAGCTTGTCCATACATCTGATCAAGGCTTAAAGATTATTTCTGATTGTAAGCTTTCAAGGATTACAAAGGCACCCTTACCATTTTCTAAGAATTATGTTTTGAGTAAGAAACATAGGTTGAATTTTGGAATGTCAATTGTAAGGAGAAAGGATATCTTGGAGTTGATCCTTTATGACATTTGGAAAGCACCACTTGTATCCCTAATATTATCAAGGTAATTTTTATATTTCTTTGATTAATATTTTAGAAGATGTTGGGTGTTTACTATCATTAAGAAATAATATGTATTTGAAGTCCATACAAAATTAAAAATGTGTAAGTATCATGAATTTTAAAAGAAGATAAAGTGTTTGAGGACTTACAATGGTGGAGAATATACAAGTGAGTAGTTTGATTATTTTTTTCAATAAGAAGAAATAAAGAGATAATTCATGGTGGTATACACTCTTCAATATAATGGAGTGTAAGAGGGGATGAATGGAACCCTATTAGACAGAAAAAGGGTGATGCTAAAGACTATAGGAGTTTCCAAGATTATATTATAAGAATAAGTGTATACCACCTACTATGATATCAATATATACCTTTTAGTGGAAATTTATCTGAAGAAACTGATGCAGATGTGGACCGATAATCCTATTGACTATTTTCATTTTTATACTTTTGGAAACCTTATATATGAATTTTTAATGACTAATAAATAATGAAGTTAGACTCAAGATCCAAGGAATATATCTTATTGGGATACACTAATTGTGTAAAGGAGTATCATTAGTGGGACCCTACCACCCACAAACTTATCATCAGCATAAATTTCATTTTTGAATAAGACAAGGTGAAAATGAATATTGATAAATACATGGATAAAGGGAGTAAAAAAATTATAATAGTAAAAATGGAGGAAGAAAAAAAGGAAGAATATGTTTCCAATGTGGAATTACTATAGCATGATGACCAAGTACCTGATGATCATGAACTACAATTTTCAAGTTGAGAGAAACGAGAACCAATATGATACTTTGATTATGTAACTGAGAGAAATGTTGTGTATTTATTATTAATAGAGGATGGAAAATCATCTTCTTTTCTAGAAGTAACCTAGAGTATGGGCGTATCTTGTTAGTTGGAAATGATACAAGAGGGACTTGAAGCTCTGCACAAGAATAAGACTTTGGATCTCATTCCGTTACCTTATGGAACTAAGTCCATTGAAAAAAATGAGTTCATAAGATCACGTGGGATAAAACAGAATAGGTGGAAAGATATCTTATGGGACTAGTGGTCATAGAATATTCTCAAAATATAGGTATTTATTTCGATGAAATATTTTGTCCTATTTTTAGACTAAAGAATATTCAATTAGTACTAGATATGTGTACTACATACAATGTATCTTGAGCAGATAGATGTGAAAAACTTTTTTACATGGTGATATTGATGAATAAACCTATATGACCCAACTAGAATGTTTTTCCAAATAAGGTAAATAGAACTTGGTTTCCAGGTTGAAAAAATCTCTATACTGTCTCTAATAGGTACTGAGGTGTTGGTAAAAGGGACTTAATTCTTATATCACGAGCCTTAGATATGTAAAAATTGATTCAGATCATTTAGAATATTTCAAGGGTCTATATGGTAAGTATTTTATCATTATATTATTTTATATGGATGAATTTTTGGTCACAACCCCCAAAAATGATAAAATCTAGGATACAAAGGCACAATTGTCTATGGAGTTTGATATGAAGGACTTGGGACCTGCAAACAAGATTCTTGGGATACAGATCCACTAAGATAATAATAATTATAATATTTGTCTATAATTGATTAATTATTTGAGTAAAGTATTAAAATGATTCAATATTCAAGAATATAATATAATCTACACCATTCTTCCCATTAATTTCAAGTTATCCTTCTGGATGAGTACTTTAAGTGAAATAGAGAAGATAAAATATCTCAAGTTTCATATACATAGACACTGCGAAGTCTAATTTTCACTATGGTTTGTAATAGACCTAACATCACACATGTAATGAGAGCTATTATTTGGTACATAGAGAATCTAGTATGGGAGCATTGGAACATGGTGAAGAGGACCCTAAGAAACCTTAAGGAGACCTTAGATGCTGGATTATGTTATGGAAGATCATATTTTACTTTGAGAGATGGCTGATTAGATTTTTTAATTGATTATGATAGGAGGAAATCCACTACTAGTTATATATTTAATCTTGGAGGAGGACCTCTAAGTGGGATTTCCAAATTACAGTTTGTCGTGTCCTTATCCACGATTGAGGCAGTGTACATGGTAGCTATACAGGCTTGAAAATAGGCGATTTGTATGAAAATGTTATTGGAGGATATCATACACAAAAAATAGTATGTTTTATTGTTTTATGATAGAAAAACACTTTTTACATTTAAAGGAATCCGTATTTTCATTTTAGGATAAATCACATTGGTGTTAAATATCATTTGTTTGAGATGTGGTAGAGGAAGTGTGGATATGGATAAAATTCACACTAAATAAAATCTAGAATATTTCCTAACAAAGATGATTGAATCTGATAATTTCAAATGGTTTAGATCCTTAAGAGGACTTATAGAGACATGATCAACATGTTTGGAAGATAGAAAGGATGTTTGTAGATGTGATTTGTTCTCAATCAAATCTCCAATTTGGAGATATATTGAAAGAATTTTGGGGGAGAGAAAAAATAATGAATTCCCCATTTAATTCATTAAAATTGGGTGGATACCTACCTTTATTTAACCTAATTAATTTTAAAAAAGGAATTTATTTAAGGGGAGTCCAAAGGAGGGTGAGGGAAGGATATGAAATGGTATCTCCCCCAATAGTTTCCATTATCAAATTCTCAAGAAACACATACTCTTGGTTTCAGCTTTGAGTGTGATATTTTGTAATAAATTTCTCTATTTTTTCAATAGAGAATATTTTAAGTATTTTGTACTTGTAATTAAGAGAGATTTTTTACCCACATTTATGATAGTATGATCGTTCTATTGGACTATGGGTTTTTACCCCATTCATTTTGGGGGTTTTTCACATTACATATGGTTTTCATTTTTATTTTCTTATTTTGAGACTTTATTTTTATCTTTCAATTATCATTGTATAAAATGGAAAATTATTTTCAATTTTAATAGACGAATATATGATAAGAATACAATACTCATCAGACTCACAAGTGGTCACTATGGCAGAACTAATTTCTCCAATTAGGTGACCATCGCCGACAACAGGATGGATTCCTTGGTGTTCTACATCGATGAGATTCTTGTTGAAAATTAAAAAATAATATCACAACCCATATAATTAGTGATTTTGTGGGTGTATAATGGAAGAAGACTTTAGGGGGTTGGTTTTTTCAAGTAAGACTCAGCCTTGGTAGGCAACCACCAAAGGAGACCCCTTTTAGGGATTTAGTGCCACCTGGAGAAGAGTTGTAGATGCCCCTATTTGATCTTTATCCTCCTCTCTGCTTATAAATTTCGGTGTTTCTATGTGAGAAGGGGGTGGTGGAATATAAAGAAAATAGGGATGAATAAATTTTTTGAAAATAAAATGGGTGACAATTTTTTTAAAGAAAAAAATTGTTTTAATTTTTCTTTATTCACTAGTTATTTGATTGATGTGTTAAAATATTCAATTTTAGAATTTTATACTATTATATATTCATTAATGATATATGTTTTTTTGGAATTTTTTGATCTATTTTTTTTTATATAGAATCCACAAGCTGAAAGAAGTATCATGACACCTGAGGAGCCTGTTCCAGATATACATTTTGGGACTTCAAGTACTTCTGGTCATAAAGTATGGTTCCTAACACCATATTTGAGGTGAAAAAAACTAGATGGATTAAATGATTTAAACATGTGGTAATACAAATTTTTTAAAGTTCTTACTCAGTATGAGTTAGATATTAACTTGGAAGAAAATTCTGCCAACATTTCCATCGATGATTGTAGGAGACTCAACTTTCATACTTGTGGAATTATCTGACTATGTTTGAAAAAATATAAAAAATATAGTGTGATGTGAGAAATTTCAATAAACATTTGGTGGAAAATTATGGAGAACATGTACATGGAAAAAAGGATAGAAAACCAGAACTACCTAAAAAATTATTTTTTAAAATATCAGTGTAAGGAAGGTATATCCATGATTGAGCACCTAGATTATTTTAATGAAATACTGGAAGATTTTAAATGTTTGGAGGAAACTATGTGAGATGAAGATGAGGCTCTTTTTTGTTGAAATCTCTTTCAGAGTGTTATGATCACCTTATTAGAAAATTTATGTATGGTAAAGATGAGTTATTTTTTTGATGTATCAAATGTTTTAGTTAATAATGATTATAGGAGGAAGGAAAAGTATAATCATTGAGATTATGCATTAGAGGTGTTGATAGAAACTAGAGGAAGATCATTTGGCTGGAAACTTAGAGGATTCAGAAGGGATGAATCACGATCAAAGTTAAAAGGTGAGTTTTAATATATATATCCAACTAAAGATGAGTGTGTCTACTGTCATCAAAAAGGGAATTGGAAAAAGGATTGTCCTAATATTACTAAACCACAGAATAATGTTGTATATAAAAATGAGGATGTTGATGATACTAGTTTCCGCATTTCCTCAGTGCTCAATTGTTCAAAAGGTTTGATTCTTGATACAATTTGTTCATTCCATATTTTTAGGAATTGATATTGGTTTTCTATACTTAAAAAATATGATGAATGTGTGGTGATTAGGGGCAATAACCACCCTTACCACACTAGAGGTATTAGAATAATATATTTTAGGATGCATGATAGTATAACTCCATGCCTTGTAGATGTAAGATATGTGCCAAAATTGGAAAAGAACCTCATATCACTTGGATTACTGGATACTATTGGTAACCAGATAAACATTAAAGATGGATTCATGAAAGATATCTGTGGTTCATTAATTATGATGAAAGGTATTCCAAAAGGTTTTTTATATTATTAAAATGTTGATACTGATATAGGTGGAGTAGTGATATTAGATAAGATTATCGTCATCGGTAGAATGTGAAGGAACATATTGAGACCTTCCAAGTATAATGATATGGTTAACTATTATCTTTCAATAATTGATGAGAATGTCCTAAATAGATATCATGATATTTTGGATAGAAAATAAAATAACCAGTGGAAATTAGTTTGGGAAATAGAAATGAATCCACCACATAAGAATAATACATGAGATATTGTTTTTAATTTGAAATATAAGAAGGAATCTATGAGGATCAAGATCAAACATTGTTTTGACTTGATCAATGTCACTCATACTTGAGATGGATATGGTAATTGATAATGAAACAATAGGTGAAAGAATTTATTGGGAAACAACTTGATAATATTTTCATCAAGTTAGAGATTATTGAAAATTGAAAAAGAATATCACTACCCATAGAATTGGTGATGCAGTGGGTGGATGATGGAAGATAACTACAGGGGGTTTTAGATAATAAAGAAGACTCAGACTTAGTTTGTGAAAATCAAAGGATACTTTTTAGGGGTTTAGTGCCTCCCATAAGAGACTTAGAGCAACCCGTTTTGATATTTATCCTCCTCCACACCTATAAATTTTGGTGCTTATGTGTGGATAAAACATGAGAATTTTATTTGTGATCTCCCATTTGATAAAACAAAAAATATGATGGCTTTCTTATGGACATAGGTCACCCTTACTAGACCACATAAAATTTGTGTGTGTTTTTTCCGATTTTATTTCCCTACATTGACTGGGTGAATTTTTGAGAGTGAGACTGAAGATTCTTCACAAATATTATTATATCCAATGCCTCATACTACATGAAAAAATGGTTTCTCGTGAGTCCATGATTTAAATTTCTAACTAGCCCTAATATTTGGTTCCTCTCTGTCTATATCTAATAATTTTGTTGTATTGGAATCATATTTTCCTAAAAATATTTGATGCAAAGACACATGATAATTGGATGAATTCCAAATTTTTTGGGTGTGATGAGAAGGTCTAGGACTATACTATAAACTCTTTTAGATGGGATTCATGGTAGTGGTGGTGAGAAGTTAGAGTGAGGCACTATGGAACATGACGAAGTGATATCTATTTCTAGTGAGTTACCATAAATGGGAGAAGATTGTCATGAGATACACATATCATCATTGATTATCACATGGGATGGTGTGAGTGATTTAATTAATGATGGTGGGATGGTAGGGGTGTTGGAGAATGATTTTTTTAGTTGTGGTGTAAAAATTTGGGAAGAGAAAGGCACTGAAGGTGGGGGATATCAGATTTAGGGAAACTCTGGGGACCAGTAGAGTGATCTTGTCAGCGTCGCCTCTACCTACCTCTCATTTAAGCATCCCAATAATTTGAATTACCTCCCATGATCATTGATATATATTTTTCATATATATATATATGAATTATGCATGTAATAAAATATGGAATGATATTATGGTACCATCAAACCCTGAATTGTGATACCCATACCTTAAAATTAATCTAAGAAGAGGGTGAAAATTATTGTTTAATATCACAAAAACTTCAAAATATTTGAGTTAATTTCATTATATCTTTGAAATACTTGAGTTTATTTCAAGAAATATTATTTGAATTTAGTTTATTCTTAAGACTTTTATCCTCCATTTTTTTTATTCATACATGACCTTAATCTAAGGTGAGTCTAAAATTCTTTTAGACTTTAGTCTTCCAAAACTTACCTTTATATATCATTTTACTTACATGGCTTATTATGACGTGTGATACAAATTTTCATACATAAATCAAGTCCTCCATGAAGACACATTACATATCTTGAATCACATAAGAATGATATTGTGATTTCTGATCTCATATAAGAATTAAGACTATCTGTATAAGAATGAATTTGTATCTACGCGAGACTCATTTTTGAATTCACTATAATAAAAAAGATTCTTTCCTTAGTAAAAAATAAATAAGATATATATATTTATTTTAACAAAATATCCAATACATAAGATTCTTCCAATTTCTACTTCATACATAATGTTCTACACTTTGTAAAAAATTCTTCAACATAAAACATGAAAAAAATATAAATATAAATTCTAAAATAATTACTCCATTTGAGAAACTCTAATAAATAAATAATTAAATTTTAAACCAATTAGTTAACATAAAAATAATTAATAAGAAAACTGAACACAGATAATGATAACAATTAATTCACATTCATACATGACATTACATAAATTTAACAAATAAAACCATATTAAACAAAGTAAACCATATTAAACACAATAAACCATACTAATTCATATAAACTTAATTAATAAAAATAACATATAATTACACAAAATAATAACCAGTAATACTAACGAATAATAATAAATAATGAATAAAAACAAATAATGAGAGGGGAATAATAAATATCAAAACAAAACAAATTGGTAAGGATTAACTCAACACCTTGATATTTGGAGTATTTGATTAGTGTTAGAGATTTGAGAATTCCCTCATGAAGTGAATTGATAGGGGGTGTTATGATTTGATCTCAATTGATATATGATCAAAATGGTATTGATCTTATGCTGAGAGTTGAATTATTGTTACAAATCCCATTCTATACATGGTGTGGTGTTCAAATAACATTCACATTGGATGCATATTATGACTAGTTTCTTGAGGAAATTTATTTATGAGAGTTATGAAGGTGATTTAGTGTTGTATTTTATGAAAAAATTCCCATGGATGACTTAGAGGATATTTGGTGTTGATTCACTAATAAAAAATAAGCATTCAAAACTATAAAAAGTGATTGAAAAATATTTTTGGAAACTGATTTCGGCAGTCATGACTTCTATGGCTGTGAATAAACAAATGATATTTTATGTAGTGATCACTATAAAAATAATTTTTATTGCATTGGAAACTGCCAATGGTGGTTTTCAATGCCTTCATTTTTATGGTATTCCCAGTTATCATATACATAGTTGAAACCATTAATTAATCTCACACGAGGAACAATTTTTTTGATAATAAATAAATAAATGAATAAAAAATCTAAAAATCATTGAAAAACATAAAATAACTTATTTTATCTTCAAAATTAATTAAACATGCAAAAAAAATCCACAAAATGTATCCAGAACAACCCAACATACAACTAATATCCATCTTTAAAATTTTAAAAACACAAAAACAACCCTTAGAAGAAAAAATCATGAACATGAAACAAGTTTCAACCTATCACAAAATTATTTCAGCAAGTATAAACATGAAATAATTTAGTTCATCCAAAGTGAATCTTTAGAATACTCCTTTGAGAAATTTTCCAATTCCCTGATGGAAATTACCACAAGCTACAATCCATCACAAAAAATTTGAAAAAACAAAAAAACCTCTACAGATCTGGATTTTAAGTTCAATAGAAATTATATTTATCAACACTAAGAAAATTTTGATGGTTTAAGTGACTTTGAAAGACAATGGCTTTTATCATCACTAAAATTATCACTAATAAAATCCTTTTTACAAAAATGTTCTACCATAATTTACAGCACAGTTTGCAAAATAATAATTTAATTTCATATAAGTTTTCATCAAAATATAATAAAAAACACTATACAATGCTTACACACATTACATTTCAAACATTGGTATGTACAATTACATTGGTACATACAATTTATTACAAGTTTTATTCCAAAAAATTCAAAAACACTTTATTCCATTTTCTTTGAGAACCCCTTCCAAAAGTGTCTCATAGTGCTACCAGTTGCTAATCAAACAAACCCATATTAGAAAAAAGAATAATATTAATATATTAAAAAGCAATTATTGCATTAATAATACTATAAATAAATAAATGAAACATAAATATGATACAATAATGTATTGAAATAAATAAATAAAAAAGTACAACATGAATGCTAAATGATAAGACATAAATAAAAAGAATAATAAAATATATAAATAAAATATACTTCAAATTAATATTAATAAAATATAAGTATCGTTTCTTAGTTTTTAGTGAGTGATGTGTGTTTTTAATGAAAATGTTATTTTTAAACTGAAAACACACACTTTTAGACACACCGACCACACCATTTGTTAGATTTTTGTGTGGTTGATTACTACATGTTACAAATGACTTATAAACCATTCTCATAAAATATCAATAAAAAATGAGCGTGTTAGATTAACATGAAGTTTATTCTTACACATCATAAATGATTCTTGTATTATTTTCTTAAAGTTATAAGATGATTCAATAACATTAAACTGGTTTTCTATATGTGATACACGTCATGAACAAAAAATTCATTTTTAACTGAAGGAACAAACTTTTGTTCAACCACACCATATATTGGATTGACTTGAGGTTGATTACTACACATAAGAAATAGAACAAAATCATTACCCTAATTTATGAATACAGTCCAAGTGTAAAGACATAAAATCTTATAAATTAAATTCCATTTTAAATGAATAAATTCCTTTTTAAGTATTGTAGTTACAAAAAACACATGCACTAATTTGGTAATCTTTAGCCATTATAAACTATATAATTTCAGATTTAAAAGACTGTTAAGAATCACAAACATTAATAATATAGCCATTGTATCATGAGTATTAATATTAGAATATTTTAAGGGTTATCAAAAGGTCTAATTGACATAGATGGATGAAGCGATGGCCGCGACCAGTATGATCATACCCTATGAAGCCCATTTATAAGATGTTTAGAGGGACATGACATTGCTAGGATTTTAAGTTGACTAATCCCAATCTAAGATTCAATGACTAAAATTTGAGAAAAATGATTTAAGGTAGAAGTTCAAGATTATCAAGATCATGACCCAAACCATGTCCATCAAACCACCCCAAGAAAGTACCACCATTGGAAACCTTACCCTTAGGGCGTATGAAGGTGTAAGAAGGGGTTATGTATCTATACACAAATAGTATATTTTTTTTATTTTAAATAAAATTAATGATTATATTTATCCCCTATTAATATTACTTTAAAAATTATTATATAAATAGTTTGATAAAAATTATATTTGGATACGAAGAAACTAAAATTGTATTTTTGGGAAATGTATAGTTTCAATTAAAACACTCTTTTGATAAATTCAATAATTTTTGAAATAAAATTAATTTTAATTAATTTTTCTTATTAAATAATATTTATTTAAATAGAAATGATAATATCATTTAATAAAGTCCAATGAAAGTTTTACATGGTTCAGAAAGTTGTTACTATTGTAAAAAATACTATTTTCAAATAAATATATTTTTTTATTTTAAAGTGAAAATTTTCATATTTATAAAATTATTTATGTAAAATAAATACTATTTTTTAAATTATCACATAAAAATTATCCAATGGGGAATTTTTCATAATTTTATGAGATAATCGAATTTTTGAGTAAAAATTATATATGGTATGAATATATGACTTGTAAAATAACATCAAAATAGAAAAAAATGGTTTAATAAATTAAATAAGGGGTATTTATAGCTAAATATGTATTTAAACTTTAAAATAATATGCTTTTAAAGTTATCTTATTAATTTTATAAACCTTTAATGAATTTACCAAAATCAATATTATATTTTAAGGTTTTTAAATCAACTTTTTTTGAACATGACACACTTCCACATCAACAATGGTATTATTTTATTAAGTTAGGTTATTAGACTTATAAAATATTTATAAAAACTCCTATTTTTCAGAAACAATGGTAAAAAACATTGGTAAGGTTTGTGGTTTTTATTTATTTTATCATATAGGTTCCAAAATCTATGTTTAGAAATTAATAAAGAATTCATCTCTCTCTCGCTATAAATACACACCCAAACTCTCAGTCATCCTCACTCAAAATACATTGATCATGAAGTTTATCTCTATATACATATATAAATCCCTCCAAATGTTTTCTTATGATCTTAAGAAGCTCCTATCAATATTTTAGAAGAATCATCTCTAGGTTAGGGTCAACTCATCTTCCTTTTTTATTTCAAGTACTTTATTTGTAATAAGCTTTTTGAAATACAATTATTCATGTTGTAATATATTTCTACACATCCCTTTATTGTAATTATGATTAGAAATTAAGTAGGGACATCATTTTACTCTCATTAAAACTTCTCTAGAACCTTAATATGCACCCGTTATGCTGCTGAAATTATTCCATGCTTTTCAAAGACAAAATTTTGTTTTGTGAATACACATTCCCATTTACACTCAACATTATTCACCTAGATATACCAATAATTCATTGATTTGGGAATTCCATGTATTTAAATCACACTCCTTAATTGTGTGATTAAAATTTAATAAAGATGTTCTTATGTTGTATGATCTATGTGGAATAAAAATGCATATACATAATATAAATGTGATGGGTGGTTCCAAAATTATATAGTCCTCTAATGTAATGGATAATGGTTTTATCTCATGAGATACCATTTATGATGTATGTAATATTATATAATTCTTTATATGTTATGAAGTTTTTGTGGTTAGCCTTGACTTATTCTTATAGTGTCATGTTTTATATTGTTTCTATATTCCTATATTTCTTTGATGTTAATGTAATGACCCAAACTTTAATAAATAAAAATTACTTTTTTAAATGAATATGTTCTTTATTAAGTAATGTAGAAATATAACACACGTGCAATACTTTGGTTATTTTGAAAAATTATATCCTATCAAATTTAATGGACCCTTAATCATCATAATCATTAATAATTGGTCATTGAACAGTGATCATATGATTAGTATTAATTTAGAATTATGATAAAGTATTATTGACATAGAGAAAATAATCTATGGCCTTGACCAGTAGGATCATACCCAAGGAAGTGCATTTATCAGAGTTACAAGGGAGATATAATCTCTGGGATTTTCCGTCGACCGAGTCCAAGTTTAAATTCAATAACTAAAGCATGAGTGAAGCTGTTTTCAAGAGAATTCATATCTCATCAAGATCATGACCCAAACTATGTTTTTGAAACCATCCTAAGAAAATATCTCCATCCTAAGAAAATATCACCATCACACACCTTACCCATAGAGTGTTAACTGGTTTAATAAAGGGCTTTGCATCTCAAACATAATAGTATGAATATGTGTATTTTATTTTCAATAAAATAATTATTACAGATTTCCTTATTGTTTGTAATTTATAAACTCTTAAATAATTAGTTTGATAACAATTATATTTTGATATGATAAAACACAAATTGTATTTTTTATAATATGTAGTTTTAATCAAGAAAATATTTTTAATTAATTCATGATTTTTTTAAGTGAATGATATTTTATTTAAATATTATTATTAAAAAGTATATATTAAATATAAATGATAATATATTTTTATGACGTGAAAATGTAATTTTTATAACGGTTAGAAAATTGTTACTGTAAAAAAACGTAGCATTTTTTAATAAATAAAGTTTTTTATTTAAAATATAAATTTATCATATTTATATAATTATTTTGATAACATAAATATTTTTTTTTGGATTCATCACATTGAAATTATCTAATGGTTAATTTTTCATAAAATTTTCGAGATAGTAAAATTTTTAGTTAAAAATTAAATATGGTAAAAATATACATTATGTATTCTAAAATCAAAATGACACAGAAGTGATGTAATATTTTCCATAAAATGTATCCAAAAAAATATTTATTATATATTTAAAATAATGTATTTATTTTATATGATTAATTTCACAAATACTTAATGAATCCTCCAAAACCTATATAATATTTTAAGGCTTTAAAATAATTTCTTTATAAACACGAATCATTTACACATCACCAAGGGAAATATTTTAAATATTTTGGTAATTTTAATTATAAAATTATTAAAATGTATCCCATTTGAAAGAAACCATGGGAAACAACCATGGGAAGGTTTTTGTTTTTGATTACTTTATTATATAGAGTCCAAAACCTATGTTTGGGAAATAATAAAGAACTCCCCCTCTTCTCCTCTATAAAACAACCAAATCACCCATTTATCTTAATAAAAAAACTTATAAAACTACCTCAATCTGACCATTCCTCTCAATATCCATCTCAATATTTCCCCAATATTTCTATAAGCTCCTCCCAAACTTCTGGATACACTCTCTCAATGTAAGGGACCTATCTTTCTTCTTTTCCATTCAAGAACCTTATTTGTATTTAGGATTTTGAATATCAATTTGTTATGTTTTCATGCATTTATAAATGTAACTTTACTATGAAATTTATGTTATTATAATGATAGATCATTTATCCTATCTCGTTATAAACTTTACCAAAGCTATTACTATGTTAAAATTTAGCATGGGACCTCTCTCTCACTTATTTTCCATTCAAGATCCTTTTTTGTATTTAGCATTTTTAATATAAATTGGTTATGTTATCTTGACTTTACAAATATTCCTTTACTATCCAAAATATGTTATTATAATGATGTATCATTTATCCCCTCATGTTATAACCTTCAACTAAGCTGTTACTATGCCAAAATTTAGTAAGGGACCTCTCTCTCTTCTTTCCCATTCAAGAACATTATTTATTTTATGACTTTTATTTACAATTAATAATGTTGGGATGTGTTTTTAAACAGCCATCATACTATAATTTTTTTGTTCAAATTATTATATACCCATTTATCTCTCATTAAAACATTTTATGAAACTTTATATACTATTATTATGATGCCAAAATTTCACTACGGTTTTTCATACCAAACGATTGTGTTGTAAATATCCACCCCCATATCTAATCAAGGGTATTCACCTATATATACTTATCATCCATTGTTGGGGAATTAAATCTATGTACCCAAAATCCTTGATTATGGGGTTAAAATTTATGGAATACATTCTTATGTTATCTGATTCATGTGGCATACTTATGCATTTACATGATATGATTATGAATAGGTTCATCCAGATAGTGCTCCACTGAATTGGGTAATGTTTTAGTATCATGAGATTACATGTATAGTGTAGAAGATGTTATCCTGAGAACAATATGTTATGATGTCTTGGTGGTTAACCTTGACTTATGCTTATGATGTCTTGTTTAATGTTGTTTCCACTTTCCCATGTTACCTTTTGGTTATCATTGTATATCATGATGTGATATTCATGTTTATGATTATCATCTATTTTATGTCTCATTGACATTAATATTGAGTAACATGTAATAATTTTATTATGTTATTCTCTGTTTATTCCCTTACTTGGATGTATATCTCACCACTTGATTTTGTATGTCCCTAGGTTATCCCATGGAGTTTTAGATGAAATATGGAAATTTAAGAGCATGTAAATACTGTTTTCAATAAAGTCATTATATCCCTATTTCAAGGAATTATGCTATGTACCTAATATACCAAATAAACTAGGCCTTTGGATCTTATAGGGTGTATTATGTGGATCATTATGTAATAAATCATGAATTAATTTGTATTAAGGATAGGGGCTATCATAGTTGGTAATAATGGAAGATCTAGTTATTTTTGGGATTGCGATTAGAAAAATCTATTGAAAGCATTAAGGATAAGAATAAACATAGGAAAAAATCCCTAACTTTTTATAAATTATATATTAATAGGTTTCTATGTAAATAAATTCTTATCTAGATACTATTATTGAATGTGACTCTGACACAGATATACCTAGGGTTAACCATCCCAAAAACACTGTATTGATCAATACTCAATCAATAAATAGTGCATGAAAATGATCCTTGATGGACATTGGGTTTGACACTCCTGGTAGATATGCTTCATTAAAATCACAAGCTCATTACAAACCATTATCAAATGAACAAAAATTCCCATAAGATTTTATGTTAGGAAATAGATCATATATTACTTAGATTGAAACCTAAAAATTCATAAGTTAAGGAATATATGTCATTTATGAGCTATTACTTTAATATTAATGGTTTTCCATTTTGGGGTTCAATATTTTAAATTTAATCATCAGTAATTTGACCTTTATTATAGTCGATGATTGTAAATAGGAGAAATCAGACCAATAACCAATGTTAGGGACAATGTTATGACCTCCCAAATGAGATTCCCAAACCAATAGGAGCTAGAATTTCAAACTTCATAATGATAATTTCTCAATTAAATTAGGTTTTTAATAGACAATTGAATCATAAGAAACTCCTAGACCCCCCCCCCCCTAAGAAATGAAAAATTGAAATTTAAACCTTTATGTGAAAAGGATTATGAATTTTAGTGGACCATACAATCCCTTAATCATAAAATAATGGATCAAATCCATTGATAAAATATTCTTCATCCTTCAATATTACAATAAATATATTGTTGTACTAGTTGTTTATCATATAGAGGGGGAAGTTGATTAATGAAGGATTTTGATAAAAAATATTAAGCATACAGAAGATATCAGAGTGATGAATTGGGAGAAATTTGGGAAAATATTTTCAAAAAATATTTTTCTCTCACTCTTTAACTTAAAATAGAGATGGATTTCATTTCCCTCAAGAAAAAATATGAAAAATACGTTAGGGAATATGATGAAAACTGCACGAGACTTTCATGATATGCCTTCATCTTTTTCATTACACTTGAATGTAATGTTAAATGCTTCTATGGTGGGATGAATCCAAGTCTACTAAATGACTTAGAAATTCACATATTTGAATGATATAAGGGAATTGTCTGATGTACCCTCAAATTCAAAATAAAAGTTACTGAATCTTAATATTTCCATGGGGATAATATGTGGAAAGTTGAGTTTAATTTGGGTGGTATGATGAATAAATATAATGGGGGAAATAAATACCAACATCCCACTTGTCAAAAGTGTGGGAAAAAAATCTTGGTAATTTGATAAAGGGAGGAGAGAATGATTTAGGTGTGGAAAGGAAGGGGAACCTAGCTAGATATTTCTAATGCGATAAAACCACCAATGTAATGGAATAAAGGAATGATCTAGTCAACCCACAACCTATTGTTTAATGTTTATACCATAAGTAAAAATGATACTATGTAAACTAATACCATAATCTAAGGGGTTTTAGAGATAATCAATTCCAAAACCTCCAAGGAAGAAAGGAAGAGCATAGGCCATCACAACCACTGAGGTGGACCCCCAAAAAAAGTGGTGATAGACACACTAGTTATTCATTCATGAATATAAAAAATAATTTTTTATTTTGGTTCTATATATTATTTCATACCACATAAGTTTATTAGAACTATTCAAATACCACCACCAAGCATGGAGGTAGAGTTTTTGGTGAAAATGTAAAATGGAGAAATTATTTCATCCCAAGTATATAACTTATCCTCTATAAAAATTTTTCTGCTAAACATCCTAGTGAACCTTTTGATACTCCCTTTAGTGTAATTTTATTCAATTTTGAGTATGTATTAGATTTACTTATATAGATCCAACATAAATTTCTGAGAGAAGAAAATTACCCACCATATCACGAATCGTACTCTGATTCTATACAAGTGAAATGAGGATAATGAATCTTATTTGGTACCATAATCATAATAATTGATATTATTTTCCTATGATAATGCATATATACCTCAAATTATTGAGATTAACGAAAATATTCTCCTTGAATACATGCCCATTATGAGGGAATACACTTACATGTTTCCTGAATAATTTTCTAGTCTTACTCCTAGCAAAGAGATTGAATTATCAATCGATCTTATAACTAGGGAATTTCTAGTATCCAAGACTATATATAGAATAGTATTTTTGGAACTTGAGAAATCGAATAAAAAACTATAGGATAATATGGATAAAGGGTTTATATTCCCAAGTGATTCATTGTGGGGAACACTAGTCTTTTTCTTCAAGAAGAAGGATGGGTCAATGCACCTTTGCATCAATTATCGTGAGATCAACATGACCATGATAAATAAAAAGTATTATATACAAAAAATTTATGACTTATTTGATTAGATACATGGATCCCAATACTTATCCAAGGTGGATCATTGTTTGGGATATTAGCAAGTAAAGGTGAAGAATGAGGTGATGGACCTGTTCTCTCTTAGGAGAGGTGCTCCCTTCCTTCTAGGGTTTCTTGATTTCATTGAGGTGGCAACGATGAAGATTCATCTGGATCCTCATCATGTGATGCAGAAGATGATCCTATGGATCCTCTCAGCGTGACATTGTAGATGAGGTGTGATGTCTGTCAACTCTAACTCCCTGCATTCATATGACTTCATCTGGCTCCTTCGTGTGCTACTGTCCACATGACCTCTATACCTCACAGATCCTGCCGCCGCGAGGCCTTTTTTGTTGCTTCGACTCTCCTAGAACCTATCACATTTGGTCGGGATATTTTTTAGTGAAGAAAGCCAACATATAGTCAGGATTTATATCTAGGAAACAACCCCCTTTGTGATATGGTGGTTCAGATCTTCAAATACTGATTGCTCCAGTGTTTATCTTTACGACTTATTGTACGTGTTGGGGCATGATTCGGTTTTTTCCATATATGTCTCTGATTTTCTGTTTTTTCTTCTTCCCCTTCCTGTGTGGGTAGGTGGTGCCTTTGAGGCATGTGATTTGTTTGTTTTCTATTGTTAGTATGCATATGTATATGGCATATGCAGAAATGATTGGTACCGACGATGTCCTGTCTTCATTAGTTCTGTTTTCTAGTTTTCTTTGGGGTCGGAAGAGGTATGGACAATGACT
This sequence comes from Viscum album, assembly GCA_963277665.1. NCBI lineage: Eukaryota > Viridiplantae > Streptophyta > Magnoliopsida > Santalales > Viscaceae > Viscum > Viscum album. The sequence goes on from OY728130.1 coordinate 1,279,112,426, forward strand.
TCTCCTGGGTCAATATGAGGCCGTAGAGGGTAACCTCATAAATGCTCTGTGATTGAGAAATTTCCTCACCTGTTCTCCCCTTTTCCTCTGTTTGGACCCTTGGGGTTCTATTTTTGTGTTCCAGGGTCTGACAACTTCATTTGATGATTCTCCTCTGCTCTTTTGTACTTGACCTTCATGCACGCACCCATTTTGGGTTGGTTCCAAAGTTTCTTTAGAAAATTGCGATGGTGTTGGAAGATTTGATGATGGTATTTCTGATCCTAGAGGATCTTGATTTTGGTTCTCATTTAGCCACAAAATGATGGTCTCACATGTTTTTGTGGTGTTTTTTGGACAGGTTTGGTCCTAGACATGGTTCTTTGTCCAGCCCGTTAATGGTTCCTTGTGATGATGTGCTAGTTCTCACTTAGCCTCAAAGTGATTTGTATGGTGGGTTCTCACTAAAACAAAAAGTGTTTCAAAAATAAAAAAAATGAATTTTCATTCAGTCAGGTGAAGAAGGAGGATATCCCCAAGGCGATTTTTTGTACAAGGTATGGGAACTATAATTTCATTGTGATGCCATTTAGACTCACTTTAGCTTGAAAAATTGTGGTAGTATTTATCAATGATATTCTAATATACTCTAAAGAAAAGTATGAGCATGATGATCATTAGAGTATTGTGCTAAAAATTCTATGAAAGGATAATCTTTATGAAAAGTACATGAAATGTGAGTACTATTTAAATGAATTATCATTCTTGGGGTATGTTATCATAAGAAATAGGATATATGTGGAACCTTTTAAGATAGAGGAAACTAAATATTTACTGAGACCGACATCTGTGATGAATATACATAGTTTCCTTGGACTGGTTGGATATTATCGATGATTTGTGAGAAATTTATCATCATTATCCAACCCACTAAGAAAGATGAATCATAATGGAGTTAAGTTTTTTTGGAATGGTGAATGTGGAGATAGATTCAAGGAGTTTAAAAATAGTATTATCACTGAACCTATAATTACACTACCCACATGTGGGGAACTCTTTGTGGTATAAAATGATGATTCAGATAAGGGATTGATCTATGTACTGATGAATAATGAAAAATATATATCATAATCCTCAAATAAGTTAAAATATCATGAAAAAACTATCCAATTCATGATCTTTAGTTGGATATAGTGATCTTTTCATTTAAAATATAGCGGAATTATCTCTATAGGGAGAATTGTAAAATATATAAAAATCAGAGCTGCATCAAGTAAATATTCACACAGAAAGATATGAATATACACCAATGAATATGGTTATAGATGATTAAATACTATGACTGCTTAATCCACTACTATACTAGGAAATAAAATAAAGTTGAAGATGATCTAAATAGAATAGATCCTTAAACATTATCACTAATGAGAATTAAAACATATCTTATCTTCTTATAATTTAATAGGTTAGACATGGAAATGCTAAAGGATGGAAAGTTATTAATCATTTAACAAATGATTTTTCAAACATCCCTTCTGGATAAGATAAAGGATTCTCAAAGATATGATGTGTAAATTCAGAATAATTTGGAAGCTATAAGAAATGTGAAATACTTGGACTTTAATATTAATGAAGAAATATTTGTAAAATTTGGGTCTTGACTATGTGTACCATAAAATATTAAGTTAAATAAGGAGCTGTTGGATGATTCACATAGGTCGGCCTTCTCCATCTATCTTGGGATCACTAAGATATATCAAGGACTCTAAGAGCACTATTGGCAGGACTATATGAATCAAGAGATCACAGAATATACATAAAGGTGACTTTTATGTCAGAAAGAGAGGGAAAAAAGTTAAAAGTTCAAGGGGATGATGAAACCATTAACCATACATACATGTAAATGGAAAAACATAACCATGAACTTTTCCACTAGTCTTTTGGAGGAATTAAGAGGAAATAATTCTATATGGGTTGTGATGGATCATCTTATAAAGTATTCTCACTTAATTACAATTCAAGAATAATTTGCACTCATTCAACTTGTGAGGATATAAATTAGATAAGTGGTGAGGCTTCATGGAAAACCACTATAGATTGTATCTAATTGAGTTCAAATATTTACCTCCAAGTTATAGAAGAGTATATAATATACAATAAATACTAAGTTGAACTTTAGTATAGATTAACAACACTAAACTGATGGTCGATCTGAGAAGACTATTTCGACAAATACTGATATGTTGAGAGTATGCTTGATGGAATTTAAAAGAGGTAGGGATAAACACATTCCTATGGTTGAGTTCTCATAAAATAATAGTTTTCACTAAAGCATCAAAATAGATACCTATAAAGTATTGTATTGAAATAGATAAAAAACAAATTCATGCTAGGATAGAGTTGGTGAATGAAAACTATTGGCTGGTTTAGGAAATAGTAGAAAAGGTCAAGACCTTTCAACATCAAATCAAGGAAGCACAAAGTTGAAAAAAATATAAATCCTAACAATCATCAAAGAGACATGGAGTTTGAGGTTGTAGATAAGGTATTCTTCCACATATCACAATGGAATAAATTCATGTGATTTGAGAAGAAGGGTAACCTAAGACCTAGGTACATTGGACCCTTTTATGTTCTCAATTGTATTGGAGCTATGTCTTATTGACTAGAACTCCCACCAACCTTGTCTCAAGTACATGATGTATTCCACACATACCTATTAAGGACATATGTACCAGATCCCTTACATTAACTGAATTTAGATTTGATACGATTGGATAATGATCTTTTATATGAGGAGAATCTAGTAAAGATCTTGGATCATAGAGATATGATTATACAAAATAAAAAAATTCACATGGTTAAATTACTATAGAGGAACCATAAGTTTGAATAATAAATGTGGGAACTTGAAGAGGAGATGAAATAAAAATACACTCATATATTTTATTGTATAAAATGAAAATTTTGAGGGTAAAATTTCTGAAATGGAGAATAATTAAATGACCCAAAATTTTATAAATAAAAATTCCCTTTTTAAATTAACATGTTCCTTATTAAGTAATGTAGATATAGAAATCACATGTAACACTTGTTATTTTTTAATATTATATACTTTCAAATTTAAAATACCATTAATCATAATAACCTTTGATAATATATCGATTGAAAAATAATCATATGGTTATTATAAATAAATAGTTATGATAAATTCCTATTAACACTATTTACGAAGATATGTCATCGACCAGTAGGATCATACCCTATAAAGACCATTTATCAGAGATTATAGGGGAGATACAATCTATGAGATTTTACCTTAACCAATAATAACATTATATTCAATAACTAAATCAGTAGTGAAATTTTTTATGAAAGATGTTTAGGATCATTTATATCCTGACCTAAAACATGTTCACCGAACCACCTTAATAAAATTTCACCATCACACACCATACCCTTAGAGCATTCAATGGTCTAATAAAAAGATATGTATCTCGATCCTAAAAATATGAATATTCACACATTATTTTTGATAAAATAATGATTATAATTTCCATTATTTATTATACTTTATAAAATATTAAATAACAAGTTTGATAAAAATTTGATTTTCATATGATAAAACACAAATTGTATTTTTTTAATATATAGTTTTAATCAAGACACCCTTTTTGATTAATTAAATAATTTATTAAATGAATTATATTTTAATTAAATATTACTATTAAATATTATATATTAAATATAAATGATAATATAATTTTTCAAAGTGAAAATGTAAATTTTATAAGGGTTAGAAAGCTGTTATTGTCAAAAAAACCTTTCATTTTTCAATAAATTAGGATTTTTATTTAAGAGAATAATTTATCATATTTATATAATTATTTTTATAAAATAAAAATTATTTTTTGATTTAGCATGTTGAAATTATCCAATGGTGATTTTTTTATAATTTTATGATATATGTGAATTTTCGAGTAAAACATAAATACGGTATAAATATATGGCATGTATTATGACATTATAATGCCCCAAAAGTGATATAATATATTACATAAATGGTAACCATGAAAAAATATACATTTATCCTGTAAAATATTTTATTTTAGGATATTTTATTAATTTTATAAATCCTTTATTAATCCTACAAAACCTATACATTATTTTCTGGTTTAAAAATCATTTCTTTATAAACATGACTCACTTACACATCACCAGGGGTAATATTTTTTTTGAGTTAGGTTCTTTAACATATAAAATAATTTAAACCACTCAAATTTTTAGAAATCATGGTAAAAACCCATAGAAGGTTTGTGGTTTTGATTACTTTATTGTATAGAGTCCAAAACCTATGTTTGGAAAATAATAAAGAACTCTCTTATATTTTACTATATAAACCTACAAAATTTCTTATTTATTTTCTCTCAAAAACATTTTATAATGGCTTTAATCTTCCTATTAATCTATATATACCTCCCATGTTTCCCCCAATATCTCATGAATCTCCTCCTAAAATTTTTGATACTCTCTCTCAAGGTAATGGACCCCTCTCTTCTATTCCATTCAAGCACCTTCTTCTTATTTATCCTTTTTAATCTCAATTGGTTATATTTTCATGACTTTAAAAAAAAATATTTACTTTCCAATTTATTTTATTACAATGAGAGATCATTTATAACCTCTCATTATAACCTTTAACGAATTCGTTATTATTCCAAAATTTAGTTAGGGACCTATCTCTCTTCATTTCCATTCAAGAAACTTATTTTTATTTGGCCTTTTGAATCTAAATTGATTATTTTTTCATGAATTTAAAAGTTTGCCTTTAATTTAAAATTTATGTTATTATAATGTGATATAATTTATCCCCTATTGTTATTACCTTTACCTAAGTCATTATTACTATGTCGAAATTTAGAAGGAGACCTCTCTCTCTTGTTTTCCATTTAAGCACCTTCTTTATTTTATACCTTTTATTTCCAATTAATATTGTTGGGATATTTTTTTAAACATCCCTCATACTGTATTTTTTATTTTAAAATGATGAGATACCCCATTATCTCTCATTAAACCATTTTATGAAACTTTAAGTACTATTGTTATGTTGTCAAAATTTCACTGTGATTTTTCATGCAAAAAGAATATGTTGTGAATATCCACCCCATTTTCACTCAATGGAATTAAAGAAGATATAAATATCCTTAATTGATTAGAAAATTCCAAGTATTTAACATACACTTCTTTATAATTATGGTAAAATCATTAAAATATATTCTTATGTTATATAATCTTTGTGGAAGACTTACGCATGTACATGATATGATTATGAATTGGAATGCCTAGATAGAACTCCATTTCATTAGGTAACTCTTATATCTCATGATATTCCATGTATTGTGGATTAGAGGTTATCCTAATCCCATTTTTTTTATTATTTCTCAATGGATAACCTCAAATTATTCTTATAATGTCATTTTAATGTTGTTTCCACTTTCCCATATTATCTTTATGTTATCATCATATATCTTGCTTAAATGATCATGTTTATGATTTTCATCCCTTTTATGTATCATTGATATTTTTATTGACTAAAATTTAATAATTTGACCATTTTATACTTCATTTATTCCTATACTGGGATTTATAGATCACCCATTTTTTATGTATGTCCCCAGGTTATCCTGTGTAGTTTTTTAAGAATGGTGAAAATTTAAGATCATGTTAAGAACGTTTTAAATAAATTCATTGTGTCCCTATTTTATGATTTTATTTTATGTACCTAATATCCCAAATACACTAAGCCTCTTGATTTTTTGGGCTGTATCAAGTGAAACTTTATGTAATAAATATTGAATTAATGTATTTTAAGGAGAAGTCTTGACATAGTTATCATCTTATATCATGTTTTCATGTTAATGTTTTTTATTTTCACCCATTTATGGAATTTTGATATGTCTATTGACTTAAATTTATTAATACCATAATTTCATGCTTTGATTATTTCCTTACGAGGGTTTATAGACCACCCGTTTCTTATGTATGTCCCCAAGTTATCCTGTGCAGTATGAAAAGATCAATGGAATATAAGGTCATGTTATAGAGATTTTAAATAATGTATTTGTACCCTTGTTTCAATTTAATGTGCTATGTACCTAATTCCCGAAATAAACTAGGCCTATCTATCATTTTGGATTGTATTATGTGCGTATTTGTGTAAAAAATATTTCAAAAGGGTATACATGATATATACTATCATAGTTATTATCAGAGGGAAGTATTAATATTTTTTGAGATTAGGATTAGAAAACCCTAGTGAAATCCTTATGTATAATACTAAACAAAGGAAAATATCCAATTTTTTTAGTAACATATAGTGTATGTGGTTTCCGAGTAAGGAAATATCTATCTAGATACAACAAGTTGATGTGGCTCTTGAATAGTTGTACCTAGGGATAATAAACTTGAAAAGTGTAAATTGAATATTAACTCAATCATTACCTAGTGTATGAAAATGAGTCCTTTTTCCCACCTGGTTTGACTCTACTAGGGTATTTTCTTTGCTATAGTGATAGGCTCTTTACGAACTATTATGATGGAGAAAAATGCCCGTAGAATTTAATTTTAGGAAATATACCATGGATAACATAGATTGAAACCTATAAATTCATAGGCTAAGGAATGTTTTGTAATTTTTGAGTTATCCTTTTAATTTTAATAGATTTACTTTTATTTGTAATAGTTTAAAACTTTTCAACCCTAATTTTCACTTTATTTTAGTCAATGATTAGAAAACGGAGAAACCGAGTGTACAACCAATGTGATGAATGCCCAAATGATATTGTAATGAACCCAACCCTAGTAGCCTAGATTCAGTGGTTACTTTATTACATTGGCATAATATACAATGAATAACATCCTAAAGGACCAAACAGTTTAGTAGTTTTGAAAAACTAGAAACATGCTTGAACCTTATATTACAATTAAAAATATAAAATAAAACCTTGAGAATCCTTTGAGAACATCATTTTTCTAATATATTAATCCATAATATCAACCATGAAAAAGTTCTTGGTATCCTGGGAAAAAATAAAACATAATAAATGGGTGATCTCAGATGCTCAGTAAGGGTTATGTTTATAGAAAGCTATTATAAATAAGTATAAACAATTATGGTAAGGTAAATAACTAAAACCCAAGACATTTAATCAATAACCCAAGAATATTATGGATGAAATAAAATATTATTGAAGAAATTACGTATAAATAATCACATGATCTAGAAAAAAGTAACTATAGATATTCTAATAATCGAATAATCACAAGAGAATTAATAACTAATTGCAGAATGAGAAAATTCATAACTCCAGACATATAAAACTTACCATCGAGGTCTTGAAAAAGAAATATAAAAATAAATGGGTAAGGACTTAGTAAAAACCTATTCTGGTTTGTCTCATGAGACTTACCGATGCATCAAGGGTCTATGGCAGGACCCACTCATCACTTACTAAGTCCAATTCACTCCTTAATGAATAAATAATGAAACTAAATCAACACACCCTAACAAAATCAATAACTATATGTATTGGAAGAACTAGTCATACAAAATATCAATAGTTACTCACTCAAATTGATCATAAAACATCCAAATGAATATTATTAATAGAATTATTAGAGTACATTCTCAATAAAATAATCAACAAATGATGTTGACATATATGAAAATACTTTAAAGAGATTACTGAAATATTTATTAAGGAAAATACCATTTTTAATTTGAGAATAATTTTTAATATCTAAAAATGGTGAAAATAATAAATAAATTATTTTATTTGAAACTAAAATTTTTAACTTGTAATCTAATATTCAATGTTTACATCAATATAATAGTAGGACAATATACTTTGACCGTATAAGATAAAAAAATTTCTTCTGTATTTTTTTCAGAACAATATCAAAAAACCTTTTCTAGAAAATGAAAAAATATATCTTTCAAACCATTTTCTAAAAAGTAAACATGAGTAAAGAAATTACTTTAAAAAATTATATTATCATAGTAAAAAAGTTTTTGGAAATAATTTTAGAAAACCTGGTCATGGATGATAATAAGAGTTTTAAGAAAAATTTCAAAAAGAAATTTTTTTAAAATAAAGACTATTAAAAATATAATATCATTGAAGTGAGCATTAATAAAATGATTCAATTATGTTTATCATATGTAAATACTTATAAAAAAGGTGAAAATTCACCATAATACAATCAAAATTCATTTTACACATAATCTTAGAATGACATGATCAATAATGTAGAAGTTTAACGTAATAAATGGAAATTGAGTTAAGAAATCCCTTATCTCTTATAATCAATCAAATCATATGCCCCATAAAAGTAATAATTATGAAATGAAGAATTGAATAAAATTAATATAATAATATTCATGATATGATATATCAAATGGTAGTATATACACCATACAAAATAAATAATTGGTGAATAAGACATATATCTCCCAAAAGTAAAAGTGATATGAGAAACCCTTACCTCACGCTTCCCTTAATTTATTCATAATTTAATCTCTTTTATAAAGGTTTAAATAATGTTATAAATTTACTATGGAACCATATTCATATTTATAATACATTATATTATACTTTTATAACATCTTACCACTCTTTAATTAATAATATTTCATTATTTTTATTGTTGTGGGTGCGTTCGTTTCATGGTTTCTTGATCAGTTCACTTGTGTAAAATTATGTATGTTCTTTTCAAATATAAGAATAACCCTAGAAGTAAAATTTAATTTCATTCATAAACATCCAAAATTTTAAATGGTCTCATATATCATTTTTATTTTTTACATGATGACGATTCATTTGATAAAAGTGATAAATGTTTAGTTTATTTTGGTGTTTTTTCGACCATCACAATCTAGTTTCATTTTATTTAATATTATATATATATATATATATATATTATCTAGAGAACATTAAATATATTATAATATACTTATTACAATATTTTTAACTAGAATAATACTTTTTATAACAATCCTTGAAGGATGTAATGGAAAACGAACAAAATCATTATCCCCAATGATGGTTTATCACCATAATTTGGAAAATGGTTTTGTTTATTTGAATAGGAAGAGATAAGAAAAGTGATGGATATAATATATTACATTATAAATATAAAATTCCATAATATAAATTATAATATAATTATTATTCTTTTATGAATTAATTATGTGAGGAGAAGGTAGTAGAAGAAACAAAATCAAGAGAGGTGGTTTGAGAAAGATACCTCTTGAAAATCACCTCCATGAAGGACCCCTTAAGAAATTTGGAATTGGTATTTGGGTGAGACCAAAAGAAATTGGAAATGGGGAAAGTGATGAGGATAGGTTTTATAAGATATTTGAAGATCTTAAAGGTTTTTCTGGAGAAAGGGGGTGTTGAGGGGTGGTATTTATACTTAGGGAGGGTTGGTTGTAAGTGATTAATTAATGATGTTTTTTATATTTAAAGACAACCAAATTTGGGTGGCATTAATTCCAATGAATCTGGTTGATAATAAATGTTTTAAAAATTGTATAAGGTCAAGAAAAACATAAAACCCCCATTTAATGTTTTAGTTTTTAGGTATTTTAATCCTTTACCTTTTAACTTTATCCCGTTACATTATTTTATATATATTGTGGTAAATGTTTTTTACCATGATAATTTTATTTATGCCTAAAAATTAAAATGACCATATATCCTAATTTGGACCTCCTAATTTAAATATGGAATCTATTTTACCTGATTCAATTTATTAAAGTGATAAAAATAAATTTGAAATAATTTATGTGTAGTACTTATAAAAATATTTTTGTTTAAGGTCAAAATTGTAATTTTTCAAACTTGTTAACCAAATTTTTATAAATTTAATTGTCCATGTATTATTTCATTCACCACTACTGCAAAATAAGCCTTAAAAATGATAAAATAGGCCTTTATCAGTGCTAAAAAAAGTAATGACTACTGTAGTGTTGTTAAAATCCCTAGGATTTTATCAGTGCTAAAAAAGTGATAATCTATGGATACTTTATCAGTGTTAAAAAAATAACTGATAAAACACCCCTTAATCAGTACTTTTAGAATCACTAGTAAAAGACACAATTTATCAGTGCTTATATTTAGTACTGTTAAAGGGGAATACTGCAGTGCAATGTTACAACACACCGTATCACCAAAAACAGGGTATACAATACTGCGCTATAACAACAGACTTCGACACCAGAAATAATACCATAAATTAGAAAAATCAGATATAAATACAGAATTTATGTGAAATAAAATTTACAACCCAAATATAAGAAAAACACTATTATAGTGAGAAAGAACACACCTGTATAGAAGAAAAAACCAACCTTGCTTGATTAAAAGAAAATACCCATTTTAGAAAAAAATTATTATTTTAGTAATAATATATACAAATAAATAAAATAGAAAGTGTTAATTTTAAACTAATTTTTGAGTCATGCCAGAAACACTATGTATCAGATTGAGTTGTGGTTGATTATTGTACGCTACACCATTTATTATTCATCTTTTAGAATTATCTTCTAAAAAGATAACTAAATAAGTGTAAGATAAAAATGATAAGGAAATTAATTAATCAATAAAAGATAGAATTATAAGAAATCAATCTAGGAAAATTTTCCAAGTTTTTGGCAATGTGATGTGCATTTTAAACTAAAATGAAACTTATATATTGAAAAGAGGCACTTGGAGTTATACCGGTTACACCATGCATAGGATTTTGGTTTATATGATTCCTGCACATACCCAATGAATTATGGATTATTTTTCTAATGTATCAAAACAATTTGAATGAGTTTCCTTGGTTTTGAGTATGTCATTTTTGTTTTTTTACTAAAATGTCATTTTAAACTGAAAAAATTCACTTTGAGTCATATTGGTCACATTGTATATGGGTTTTATGTGAGAATAATTCCTATATTTCATAATGAATTATGAATATTTTTCATAAATTATCAATACAATCCGATCATATTTTCTCATTTTTTAGTGAGTGACACTTTCTAAACTAAAATGTCAATTTTAAATCGATAACAAATACTTTGATTAATAATGGGAACATCATGTATTGGATTGAGGCGAGGTAGATTCTAAAATGCTAAATATTATTTATGGATTATTTCCCTAAATTATCAAAAAAATCTGGATGTTTTATCTCAATTTTGAGTATGTCGATTGTCTTTTTTACTAAAATTAATGACAATTTTAAATAAAAAGGTTTACTTGGGGTCATAACAGTTAAAAAGTGGGTCATATTGAGGTTAATATAACTACTACACATCAAGAATGACTTATGGATCATTTTTATAAAGTATAAAAACAATCTTAATGCACTTGCCTAGTTTTGAGAATGACACATGGGGTTTTTACTAATATTTCATTTTAAACTAGAAATACACACTTTGAGTCATACTGGACACATAAAGTGTGGGTTATACATGATAATAATTCTTACACATCAAAAATTAATTATTAATCATTTTATAAATTACCAACATAATCTGAACGTGTTTTCTCAGTTTTTAGTGAGGGAAACTTTTTTTGTACTAAATTGACAATTTTAAACTGATATCGAACCCTTCGAGTCATAATGGGAACATCATGTATCAGACTAAGGAGAGGATGATTCCTACACATCAAAAATTACTTTTGGATCAATTTTAAAAAGTATAAAAATAATCCAAATTCATTTTCTTGGTTATGAGTATGTGAGTTGTCCTTTTTAGTAAAATTAATGTCAATTTTAAATAAAAAGATGTAATTTAATTCATACCAGTAACACCATGTGTCAGAATGAGGTGAGACTAATTTTTAAATTTCCAAAATGACTTATGAATCATTTTCCTAAATTTTCAAAATAATATGAATGTGGTTTCTCGGTTTTGAGTACGCCACTTGTGTTTTTTACTAAAATTTTATTTTAAACTGAATTCTTGCACTTTGAGTCATACCAGTCACATTGTGTTCTGGTTTGATGTGAGACTGATTACTACACATAAAAAGTGGATTATGAATCATTTTAATAAATTATCAAGATAATATGAGTTCATTTTTTTGTTTTTTGGTGAGTGATTTTTTGTGAACTTAAATGTCAATTTTAAATAGACAACAGACACTTTGAGTCATATCAAGAACATCATGTATCAAATTGAAGTGTGATATTTTCCTACACATCAAAAATGAAATATGTATTATTTCACACAATTATGAAAAATAGTCTTCATGCGTTTTCTCATTTTTGAGCACATGATGTGTGTTTTGAACTAAAATGTAAATTATAAACTAAAAACATACTGTTCGAGTCATACCAGTCGCACCATGTGTCGAATTGAGGAGTTGATGATTGAGTATGTGATGTGTGTTTTTATTTTAACCATATTAACCAATCAATAAAAGAAATAAATGTTCCATTTGGATGGAAGAAGAAACCCTATGCTACCTGAAACACCTCAACCAAAAGCACAATGTTCTCTCTTTTCTAGATTGTTGTAGAAGATTGAAAGAAAAACATGACTTCAAAAAATATATGTGTAAAAATATTTAGATATCATTTATAAGGAAATTAAATTAAAAATAGTAGATAAAATAGTGACAAAATTAACTAAATAAGTAGTATGAATTCACCATTTCAAGATGGTTGTATACATTATTGACCCATCTTCTTATTATTGTTATCTCATTGTCACCTTTAAGTCCAATCTCTCACAAGCATGAGTAGATTTGAACAGACCACTAAACTTGAGAAAAATAATCCACCTGTATAATACAAAATTCTTATATTAGTAATACTATTAAGAAATAAATTAAACATAAATATGAAACAATATATTAATAAAATGTCAATTTTAAACTAAAACTACACAATATAAGTAGGTATGGTTGATTCCATCATGTATTTTTATCCTAAAGAACATTCAAAACTATGGTTTATCTAAAAATATTGCAGTTTGATAACCCAAAATATTGAATACATTGGAAAATAAAAGGAAAATTGCATCATCATGAGTGAATCATCCAAGTTGAGTACATGATCATAGTACATGAGTGAATCATCCTTGACACCGAATTAATTTGTTCCTTGAAAACATTAATCATTAGTGTAAACCTATCATTATTCATTGATTTTACTAAAATAAATATTTATATATGAGTTTTTATGGAACATAATAACATCTATCATATGCTTTCACCATCATAGAGTGTAAAAATCCATGATAAACCATTTACACTATTTTATTGAAAAAACTTCAGTGTGACCCATTATGTATTTTTATAAGACACTAAACTCCATTATAAATTATTTACCCCTTTTTGAAAGTATTAAACATTAGTATAACAATTTATAAAATTCAAATGACACTAAAATCTCGTACATCCATTAAGTATTCTTAGATTATGCAATAGTTAATTAAATCCTTTTCAATATTATAGGTGATGATAAAATCTAACATAAAATCATATATATTTTTTCATCAAAATGGGAATATCCCTTTTAACATACTAGACTCGGATACCAAAGAAGGTGATCCAAGACTAGTGGGTTATAAGGCCACTAGAGCATCTCCCCAAACGCCATAGTCTTCTTACTTGTAGCAATGGATTAGGTGTGTCGGTGAGTATACTATTCCCTCATTACCAGAGTGTAACATAGTTGAAACTAAATCAAAAAAATAGTAGAAGTAGTATAATAACCAAAAAATAAGTAAACAATGGATGATTGATATATAAATAATGCCAGAAGTAATTTCATATATAAAATGGTGATACATGTAATGTGTCTAATAAAACATCCAATACAAGTCCATATTTGTTCAATACAATACAAGAATCCAAAATACAGAAAAGACAAAAATGATATCTCCCAATGGCATCCTGGGCCTCATACCAGTCCCCTACTACCCTGCTCTTAAGCATGGAACAAAATCCAGCATTGAACTATGAGCGCTTTCCCCTGTCCCTACCTACATTCAAGTAGTCTATTCAGGTACCGAATATTGACCCAAATAGTGTATGAGACACAATACTAGTAGGTAACCATCCAAAGATCTATAAAATTCTAAGTTGTGAAATATAACAAGCTAAGCATTGAAAGTAAAGCAGGTAAGCAACAAATAAATGTAAAAGTTACCATGGCATGTCTACTACTAAATAATTGACACTTTTTAGCCTCAAGAGGATCCCTAAAAACAAGTTTAAGCTCCTAAAACAAGGAATATATAATAGAAATAGAAATAATCAACACAACCTCACCATAAATCAAAACATATAAAGTTATCCTCACACTTTATATACAACAAGAAGATCCAAAACAACCACAACCAAGCATTATAATCACACATATCACATTTCCCATTACCATGATATATGACCGTAAGTGTTAGACAATGAAGGTCTGAATCCAAGGTAAATAATTCTAAGGCATACTCTTCAAGTCCTAGAATAATCTCGATGGAAAATTGGTTAGGCTTGCGGGGAGGGGGGTGGTCCAAGGAGCATTTCTAATGACCATGTTCATTGAGGGCCCAAGACAAACCAGATATAAGGGGTAGCAAGGATCAAGATATCCTGCAAAATCAATACCCAAGGAGCATACTCTATCCAAGGAATCCAATACCACATAACGATCCAAGGAGTAACATACAAGGAATCTAAATACCATTGGTATACCAACCCTGGAATCAAATACCATTTAAAATAAATATCATTCCATTTCTCAATCAATTCCATTACCATTTCATACCATGATTTTACCCACTCATTATCCACAATTAACTTTCAAGGTAGCTAATGAGTATGACCACTCATTCAACCAATTCCATTTAATCCATTCAACTAATTAAAGCTTGGAATAATATGTTAACATAAGGCAAGTAGTAAGTACATATCTTAAGTAAGAAATTCGATCTCATTTAAATATAATTGATCTTCCTTTAACTAGGAAATCCTAAATCACACCCCTTGGGTGTTTTAACACATGGAATAGGAAATGGGAACACCCCATGGGTGGAGTTGGTTGGGGAAATAACCACCAAAACGTATCAAGAAAACCTAATATCCTACCTAACATTTCCCAATCTATTTATTTAAATTATTCATTCTAATTTCAGGGTTGTGATAGAAAGTCTGGTCGATGGAAAAATAAAATCTATCCCAATAAATCAACAAACCAAATAGAAAAATTATAGACCACCTACTATTGCTTTGTAGTAGAGTGCTCATCCTGTATCAACTCCTGATTCGATTCAGATTGGGAGAAAAATGAAGAATGCATGAAGAACCTTAAAATAGTGAAAATTATCTTGCGCCTAAATAGTGTTGTTGATACCAAGAAAAATGAAGAATGACTAAAAATGAATTGATTAACCAATAATACAGATCCAATGATATGAGCGACTCTTGAATTGGAGATCAGATGAAGAAGGTATCTCAATTCCAAAAATAGTCACCATGGGAAGATCTCAAGGTGAGCCTTTTATATCCGTATAAAGAAAGAATTAAATTTATATTCAAATTAGATTTTAATTATATTTAAAATTATAAAAATTACCCAAAATAAAGGGGTTTGATGGTTGGGTGTGTGGTTCAACAAATCATGTTCCAACCATGCACTATCTTCTATAGGGAAGGTCACCCCGCACTGTTTTCTTGCACAATTTTACTAACCATACACAAACTATGCAAAATCCCACTGTCAAAATTGCAGACATGGCCGCATGAGTGTGTACATCCACTTGTACAACTTCCTCAAACCATGTGGGATTTTCATACTCTATGTCTATGCCTCACATAGTTTTTTAAAACATGCGGCCTATCCCACATGGTTTATACTAACCACATTCCATTTCATTTTTAACTGAAAAGATGGGTTCTGAGATCCAAACAAGCCCCAAACACCCCTGATACCACTATAACCTCAAATTTTATTTATATTAGTACATATTTAACATTCAAAATAAAAGTAAGGAATATTTACCTCATAATGAAACCCAGGTTCTTACAATCTTCCCCCCAATTATTTCTTGAATTGTTCTCTAAAGGGTGGTCAAGATTCATCTGAGAACAACTGTGACCATTGAGTACGTACATAGACGTCCTGCTCCCTTATGTTGTCCTATACACGTCCATGCTTACATAAAACCTATACTACACTACAAAAAAAACTCGGTTTAGCGGTGGTTTTGTGGCGGCGGTTCACAAAACCACCGCTAAACATTTTCGATGAAGGTTTCACGGCGCTTTTTAATAAACCACAGCGAAATTCAAATTTTTTTAAAATACCACGACCCTTTCCCACACCCCGACCGCATTCCCCAAACCCTCGTCTTCCCCGATCCACCTCGACCTCGGCGACCGCTGCGCCCCCCGCACCCTCCGGCGACCCCCGCACCCCCCACACTCCCCGCGCCCTCCGGCGAAACCCGCGCCCCCCGGCGCCCCCCTCGACCACCGGCAACCCCCGCGCCCCCCGCGCCCCCTGTACCATCCGGCGACCCCGACACCCCCATGCCCCTCGTGGCCTCCGGCGACCCCCACACCCCCCGGCGCCCCCCGCGACCCCTTTCGACTTTGGTAATTTTTAGTTCTTCCTTGATTCTTTGATTGCTTCTCATAAACGATGGATAAGTCATGCATAATAATTGTGGATTATTTATTTTTGTTGTTTATATATTTCTCCTACATTTATTCATGTATTCATTACTAAAAGTCATGCATAGTAATTGATACCTCAACCTTGTTCAGTGTGTTATTTGATTATAGTTATTCTAATTATTTTATGTCTTCTTGCTTGGTATCCAACATAGGTTTGATTGTTGAATTTTATTTAAAGTTTTCTCTCTAAATAATTTATTGGGAAAAAGAGAGGAGCCCATTAGAAGTTCCTAAATTATGTAGCTGATATTTTTGGATATGTATATCTTTGGAAATTGGTCATTATAGTGATGAAATATTTCATTGTAATTTTTAGTATAGACTAGTTATCACATTTTAAAGCATATATTTATTGTTATTAGAAAAGAGAGAAATTCTCTCCATTTTATGATAAATCATATGTTATTCTAGGTGAATAAGATTATAATTCCAATTGATCAAGATATGATTATTGGAAAACAGGGATTACTATATCTCTAGTGGTATGGATGGATCTCAGGTTAGCTAATGGTGTTTCAAGTGTTGTTTTCCTCCTGCAATTAATAAGTATCAGGATTTTTTTTGAGGAATTTATAAGGTTACCTCTAGAGATAGAGGTGGAGTTTATGATTGAATTAGTACAAGGTATCGAGACTATCACAATATCCCATTACTATATATCTCTATGGGATATTAGATAGATAAATATTTAGTTGGGAGATCTTTAATCCAATGGATTTATTAATCTGAGTGTGTCTACATAGGTTTATCCATTTCTTTTTACCAATATTGCAAGAGTGAGTTATTGATTTTATATTATCTATTATAAATTAAATCATGTTACTCTTAATAATTGGTATCCTTTTCTATGAATTTATGATTTATTCAATCAGTTTAGAGGTTCTTTATGGATTTTGAAGATTATTAATCGATTAGGTTATCAGCGATTAAAGGTTTGAGCTAAAGGTGTGTCCAAGATAGAATTTCAAACACTATATAGTAATTTTGTGTTTTTGCTAATTCTATTTAGGGTAATAGAGAAACCATATGTATTTATAACTTTGATAAACCATTTTTATCCTTTTTTTTTCATTCGGGACTATATTTATCAATGATATATCGGTATGATCATGATCCTATGAGGAGCATGAAGAATAGTTGTTTATGTTCTTAGACACATTGAGATATCATCATTTATATGCCAATATATTGAAATGTTATTTCTATAATAAATAGGTGACATTTTTTGGTCATGAGTTCTCTAAATCTAGGATATTAGGGGATATTGAGAAAGTAGAATCTATATTTTCTTAATATATTCATACTAATATTGTTGAGATTCATATTTTCATTGGTCATGTGGTTTCTTATTCTTTCATTATCTTGGAGTTTTCTCACATATTCATTAAAAATATAGTATTGACTTGGAATGGAGTGAATTTTTAGTGGGATGATAAATAAAAAGATTCATTTTATGAGCTAATAAATATATTGACATCTACACCTATTCTTATTTGACCAAAGCCAAGGATGAATTATAAGGTCAATAATGAGGCCTCCAATGTGATGTTAAGATTTATGTCGATATGGAGGAATGAGTTTTAGTAAATGGGTCTTGAAACTTATAATAAATGATAAAAATTATCCAACTCATGATATTGAGTTAGTCATGGTTATGCATGCCCTCCAATGTTTATGAAATTAGATATTCAATGAGAATTTTGTGGTATTTACAAATAAAAAAACATGTAGTAAATATTTTATCATAGGGATAAAAATTTATGATAGAGGATATGGGATGAATATATTTAGTCATTTTATTTGGATTTTAATTATACTCCAAGAAAGTGAAATTTCATTATTCATGCTCTAAGTATAAATTATCAAGTGCATGTAGTTTGTACGTCAAAAGATGAATGTAAATTTATATTACTTTTCTCAGAGATTCATCATGATGTAGTTAATTATAAAGGTCATGTCATTATAGAAACGTTGACCATCACTTTATCTTTATTTTTTTATTTAAAGAAGGTATGATTTCATATTATGTGTATTGGGTTTTCCATGAATGGTTTTATAGTATGGATTTCATACCTAGGTATATGCTTAGTGAGAATTCTCTATTGTATTTTCATGGGTGTAATTTTTTTATTGACCCCGACACCCCCCAGGCCCCCCGTGACCTCCGGCGACCCCCGCACCCCCCGGCGCCCCCCGCGACCCCTTTCAACTTTGGTAATTTTTAGTTCTTCCTTGATTCTTTGATTGCTTCTCATAAACGACAGATAAGTCATGCATAGTAATTGTGGATTATTTATTTTTGTGGTTTATATATTTCTCCTACATTTATTCATGTATTCATTACTAAAAGTGAGAATATCCATCCACAATTTGAGTAATTTCTTGGAATTTATATTGAGCAGTTGGTACCTTTGGGATATCACTTAATATTATTTACACCTCAACTCTTTCCAAGAATATAGATATGTTCAATAGATTAAATCCCATCCTATAGAGAAATTTCAATTCCAATGGTTTATTTTACAAAAATCCATGTGACTTCTCTCCCTTGTAAATTTGGTCCATAACGACATGTCTTATCATGGATAATGAATTAATTAGGTGCTTCATGTTCTGTAAACATATCCCATTGGAAACCATAAAAAATAGTTGGGTAGATAGTGTTATGATAAGTGTGTAACCCGATATTCTTATTTCTCCTCAATGAGGTGTTGACGCTGTCTCTTATGGACCAGACTTGTTTGGTTGGTCTGAAGTGGTAAATGTGATCAATGAACCATCTTTATTATATTATGCATACTTTATGATCAATGGTTCATCTTTATTATATTATGTTTCTATAATCTTACACTATCGTATATTTTGTGTAGGCACATTGTGATATACATGGATAAAAGCTGGATCACATTACTGAGGAACACACCTCAATATGTTAAGGGTTTGAATGAGTTTTTAGATTTTGCAATTTCTAATCGATCCGTTGAAGGGAGAATAAGATGTCCATGTCCTAAATGTAAATTTAGAACATGGTTGAAGATAGATGAAGTTTATGAACATTTAATACTTAAGCAATTCCCTGATCAATATTTGTGTTGGATTTGGCATGGAGAATCAAACAATACAGAAAGATTGAGGACTAATGTTAATCCACAGAATGAGGTCCCAAGTTTGTCGCCAATAGAAAATGAAATGCAAAACCTCATAAATGATGCATTCGGCACTGCAAGACCCCACTATGAGCATCAAAACATATCAGAACAACCAGAAGAGGGTGCTACAAATTGAAACGTGACAAGTGATGTTTTTGAGACTGTAACACAAGCAGATCAAGATTGTAACATATTATTGGATCCTCCTCTTGATTCTGTGGGGCCAAATGTAAGGGAAAAATTCAGTGAGTTAAATGTGTTTCATGATTTATTTGACGATGGAAATCAAGAGTTGTATAGTGGGTGTTTGAAATATTCAAAGCTTTCATTTCTGCTAAAGTTGTACCATATCAAATGTCTATGTGGAATTACAAATAAGGCAATGTCCATGTTATTGGAATTGATTCGTGATGCATTTCCTGAAGCAAAAATCCCAGAATCGTTTTATGAGATGAAAAAAGTTGTAAACAAGCTTGGTCTGAATTATACAAAAATACATGCATGTCCCAATGATTGTATGCTTTACTGGGGAGAGGATTCAAGTAGAAAAAATTGTAAGAAATTTTCTTATTCTATATGGCAGTCAAAAGGTGATGTTGGAAGTATGACTGAACATAATTTCATGGAGAAGAAGAAAAGAAACACACCTGCAAAAGTTTTGCGTTACTTTCCTTTGAAGCCTCGATTGCAAAGATTATTCAGGTCATCAAAAACCGCCGAACACATGAAGTGGCATTTTGTAGATAATAACAATGATGGGTTAATGAGACATCCATGAGATTCCCAATCGTGGAAGACATTTGATTCATTACATCCAGATTTCTCAACTGATCCTAGGAATGTTCGATTGGGATTGTTTGCCGATGGATTCAACCCATTTGGGACTTTGAGTATGAGTTATAGCATTTGGCCAGTCGTTTGGATCCCTTATAATCTGCCTCCGTGGATGTGTATGCAACAAACATCTTTTATCATTTCAATGATTATTCCTGGAAAAAAAATGCCTGGAAATGATATTGATGTATACCTACAGCCTTTGATTGAAGAATTGCAGGAGTTATGGAGCAACAATGTTGAGACATTTGATGTTTCTTCTAAAACAATGTTCAAAATGCATGCTGCTTTAATGTGGACCATTAGTGACTTCCCTGGTCTTGGGAATTTATCTAGTTGGAACACTTATACGGGCTTGGCTTATCCTGTTTGTAACTTTGATTTCGAGCCCAAACGGCTACCTCACAGTAGAAAATGGTGCTTCTTCTGCCATCGAAGATTTCTTGATGCATCTCATAGATTTAGGCTGAACAAATCAAAATTTAATGGTTCCATTGATCGTAGACCACCTACAAAGTTGTTAACCGGTTCTGAAATATTGACACAACTTGAAAATGTTAAAACAGAATTTGGGAAGGTTCATCATTTGACTGATAGCGGAAAACGAGTGCGAAGTGCATCGTCAAGTGAAATCATAACGCAACAATGGAAGAAAAAAAGTATATTCTTCAAACTTCCGTATTGTGAATTTAATTCTTTACGCCAAAATCTTGATGTGATGCATATTGAGAAGAATGTATGTGATAATTTGATTTTCACATTACTTAATGAGCATGGAAAGTTGAAGGATCATCTCAATGCTCGCAAAGACTTACAAGTAATGAACATAAAACGTGATCTCTGGCCATATGAGAATGAAAAGTATGCTCCGGCCATTTTTTCAATGAAAAATAGGGATAAAGATGCATTCCTTCAAATTTTAAAGAATGTGAAGGTATCTGATGGGTATTCGAGTAACATCTCGAGGTGTGTTGATTTGAAGAATCTTAAGTTATATGGATTGAAAAGTCACGATTCACATGTTTTGTTACAACAGTTACTACCATTGGAATTGCGTACATTATTACCTGAAAAAGTTACTACTGTTGTACTGCAATTCTGCACATTTTCAAGCAATTATGTGAGAAAACTCTACATCCTTTACAGCTTGACAACCTACAGGAGAGGTTTGTATTGACCCTTTGTGCAATGGAGATGATCTTTCCTCCATCGTTTTTTACTGTCATGATGCATTTAACTGTGCATTTGGTTGATGAAGCTAAATTAGGAGGCCCCATTCATTATCGATGGATGTATCCAATTGAGAGGTATTTTATTTATATATTTCCAGTTAAGTAAACAATATTTGGAATTTAAATAAATGCATAATATTATTATTATTTTTCACAGATATCTTGGGCATTTGAAAGCATACGTGAGAAATAAAGCTCAACCAGAAGGCTCTATTGCTGAAGGCTATTTGGCCGAGGAGTGTCTCACCTTTTGTTCCAGATATTTGGATGATATTGAGACAAGATTTAATCGAGTTAGATGTGTTGAAGACATATCAAATCAATCTCAAATGCATCAGAAATCAAAAATATTTCCTGCTATTGGCCGATCAGTTGGGAGGACCTCATACGTGACACTGACAGAATTGGAGTTATTACAGGCACATAGATATGTGATACTGAATAGTGAAATTGCAGATCCATTTATTGAAAAGTTGAGGATACAAACAAAGAGACGAATGAGAGGCCGAACACGAAATGAAAAAGATATAACGAAAGATGTGAATAAAGAGCTGGTATAATGGTTTTCACGACGTGTAAGTTTATAAATATTGCAATAAATACGAATATTAGTTTGACACATACAATTTTCAAGTCTATTAAATTATATTTTTATTCTTCAGATCATGAATACTAATACTCGAGCAGACTTGTCAGAAGATTTGATGTTTCTTGCTAGAGGTCCTATAAAACAAGTTAGAAAGTTCGACGCTTATAATGTGAATGGTTTTAGATTTCGTACAGTCGATCGAGAAATGGGTTTCAAAACACAGAATAGTGGTATATTTACATTTTCTGAAGTGGAATACTATGGAAAGTTGCATGATATTATTTAATTAAACTACCACAGGCATTTTTCTGTAGTTTTATTCAAATGAAAATGGGTCGATATTATCAGAGGTGTTAAAAGAGATTCCTTGCAATTTACATCTGTAAACTTCTCTCGCTTGATGGATGTTGGTGACCATGAACTGCATGATCCATATATCTTAGCATCACAGGAAAAAATGGTATATTATGTGAATGATGTTGTGGATGAAGGGTGGATTGTAGTTACTCATGTAATACAAATAGATTTGTATGATATGGGTGATGAAGTGGAAGATTTGACCTCTACAATTGAATTTCATCAACAATAGGAAGCAGAATTATTTGTCCATCATGATATTGAAAATATTAGTCTAGCAAGGATGAATGAAGTGGATGAAGCAATGGAGAAGGAAACCGACATTATTGAAGGGTAAAATGATTGTATGTACAATTATTTATTCATTCAGCAACCACTTGTTTCATTTCTGTAGTCATTCATTATCATTGTTATATATGTTTTGTTTGTTAGTACTGGGAATCTATTATCATTTTTAATTTTTTTTCTGCATAAATTTTTTGAAATATATATTCTGAACTTAATTTTATTTGATCAAATGACAGGAATGCCAAGGAAGAAGCGATACACCATTTCATCTACTTCTGCGATAGATGATGATCTGTCTGTCCCCATGGCATCTGAGGCAGCAGCTGCCTACATCCCTGCATCATCTCCCCCTACACCATCTCTGACACCGTCAGTGGATGTCTCATTAGAGGATGATTCATCGCCTCCCCCTACAGGAGCCTCAACAGTGGGGCAGCGACACACCCCTTCCAGTTCATCACAGACATTCTGGAGGGTCACAGTCATAGGTACAAATTTTAATTAAATTAATTTATTGCATTTTGTTTATAGTAATTTTTTGCTAATTGCAGATGAAAAAAATGCAACTGTGGAAAAACACTTAAAAAGTTCTGATGTTTGGAACATGAATGGTGAGAAGATAGTGGTGCCATTTGATTCTTATGGGGTCCCGACGGATGACGCCGCAGGTTTACTTGGTCAGATTATAGGTCAGCTGGCAGCGGAGCCCATTTCCCTGCCTATTTCATATGATGATTGGAGGCATATGCCTCCAAACTGGAAAAATAAAGTTTTTTATTCTCAGATAAAGGTAATTTTATTACTTTATGGTTTAATTGAATTTCATGTTACTAATATATTCAAAATTAATTTCTGTATACAGATGTTCTTCCACTTTACTGTTGCTGATGTGATAGCATGGAAGTGGACATTGAAAAATCTTGGAAAAAAATGGAAAGATTTCAAATGGAGGTTGTGGTGTGATGTCAATGATACTTCTTTGACTGTGCAGCAGATGTATGAGAAGCTACCCAGTGGGGTACCGAAAGAACAGTGGAAAGTTTTTGTCGATAGCCATTGTGATGAGAAGCAGATGGTATTGAAATATATATTATTATATTATCCTCATTTTACATTTATACATGTACATGAAGAGGAGATAGACATTGAATACATTACTGTTAAATTGAATTTTATTTATTTCATGATCTCTCAAGACAGAATGCATCAAACCAGGAAAAACAAGTCATCCCGCACACTGCGGGCTCAAAAAGCTTGGTAGAAGCCGAATGTCATTGGTAATCTTTTAATTAGTTTAAATATTTATAAGACAATATTATCTATTTAACATATTTAATTGTTGATTTATATTTGTTTAATGCAGTCACAGAGTTTAGGGCATGAAGCATCCCGAACAGAACTGTGGCTGGATGTTCATAAAAAAACAGAAGGAAGTTTTGTTAATGAACCTGCCAGAGAAGTTGGGGTATGAAGTCAATTATTTATTATAATAACTTATTATCAGTTTTTACTGTGTTAATATATTTTGATATTTGATTTATAGGTAAAAATTAAAGAAATATGGGATGTCAATCCTGAGCAATCCTACTCAGTCTCCCAGGATGACCCGGTTGGTAAAGTCCTTAGGAAGGAGCATCCTGGTAGAGTGTGCGGGATGGGTTTTGGACCCGTACCATCTGAGGTCTTTGGCAGGCCATCAGGGATTTCGGCTACATCTACTCTTGGTTATAGTCATTCCATACCTGAAGATACTCATAGGGAGATGTCTTCTCTATGAAACACAGTTCACCAGCAGGGGGATCAGATATCTGCTTTGCAGAAAGAGTTGCTTGAAATACGTCAGCATATGAGCAGATATGCCCCTGGTGGTAGTGCATCGGCTAGTGGGGAGCAGGTAAATCAAAAAAAAATCAAAACTATTTAGTTTGAACACTTTTATTTGTTTTAAGTTTAATTATAAATATGCAACAATATTTAATTTTCAATATAATGTTCTTATAGTTGGCAGCAGGTAGTGGAGATGAAGGTGGAGAGGGTGACGATGCAACATTAGATGATGAGTAGTAGTGTTGTTGATGTGTTGAACAAGTATGAGAACGGTTGGTTTGTATATGTAACATGTATATGACACATAGTTTCCACCAAACATTTCCATGTCCTAACATTTTTTTTTGATTTCTCATGTTTCCTTCTTTGAATTTTATTTATTTATGATGTTTCATTTTATGTCTTGATTTCTCGAGTGTGGTATACATCATTCCATTTAGGCCTGTGTTTGAATTGGTACCACATCCAATGAGAATACCATATATGTAACCCATATTCATAACATTTCTACTATATAGCAGCATTCGGGTAGACCCATTGTGTAAGCTCGATTCATACCATAACTGATTCATAGAAGTACCTAGGCAGTCCAACTATGTAAGTCCCATTCATATCATTGTTGCTCCATAGCAGCACCTGGGTATCCTAGCTGTGTAATCCCAATTCATACCCTCACTATCAAGGCCCAATGAGCCACAACACATTACACAGGCATGAATAAATTCCCACCTGATAGGCTAATCTTAGACTATACAACCAACATACCAATTATGCTGATAAATAACTCACGCACTTACTGACATGGAAAGAGTGTATCTTGGAAGCCTCCCACAATACCTAAATTTAACCGTTATCAGTATAACATGAATCTAAGCATATATACACTCTATTAAAACACCTAATATGCATCATTACAATAACATCCAAATAATCATACTTTAACTTAACTTATCCCCCAAAAAACCATGTCAATTATTCATGTTAGACTTAACAAAACACAAGCACTACCCATGCTTTTACATTCACAATACCACATACAATAATATTACTAACTGAATACCAAACCACAATCCACCTATATACCATCACTATAGAACAACGTGTCTAAACTTACTTTCATTTTTTTAATGAACTCATAGACCTAGGATAAGTCCTCTCTTGGATTACATACATACAAGAAAACCCTCATCAGGTGCAAATGAGAATCGCTATTTCACTTGATTAGAACACTCCAATCACTAATATCCCAAGATACATCTCAATATTACTAGTCTCTCTCAACCCTAGTTCACATGTCACATCCTATATAGGATACAACTCATGGAGAAGCATCTATGAACCCATCTCAAATATCACGAGGAAAATCATTGGCCAATATACCCACTCGAGGCTTCTCATGCATATCACAAATCCCATACCCAATCCAACTATGAAATCTAGGTTACTAATCCTAACTAGAAATCGACACACCATACTTTCCCTGAAGGATAAAGATCACATACATGCACATATATATTAATGAAATTATCTTATGATAATAACTATTGTGAAAAATCAATATCATTTGGTTTGGTTAAGTATAATTCCACCAATAAGGTATTTAGGAAAACATTAGATAAGTTTTTGAAATTTTAAAAAACTCAAACCTATTTTCTTTAACGAAGTCAATAAAAACTATATCATGATGCATCCCATCCAACCTGCAACATTATGACCATCTTGGGATGTATACGTGAAACTCTTATCTCATATCCAATGACATAACTCAAATCCTCAATAGGAATCATGTATAACCTACAAGATCATAAACCATACTCTCTCAAGCACCATGCACGGTTAGCGTGTTGTCCAACCTAAAACACATGTCAATTCACAAGTTACCCATTTTCTATAGTAAGCATTAACAACCAACCCAAAACACACAACAAACCATACCATAACATACATTCTATAACTACTCAAACATCCATCTTTGGAACAAATTATATACCCATATAAACATAATTTGTTCTATCCCATAACACAAATCCATTGTTAAAAAAACCCAACCCATATCACAATCCACCCATGGATGTTATATCGGCCAACTTAGAGCATAACCAATTACATATCATTACACATCACCAGGGTTAGAATGATCACATAAATTGTATCAAAATTCATAACCATTTATTATATAGAGTATTAGTATCCGTATAATATAAATCAACCCTTCTAAAAACACATAAGAAATTAAAGAAGCTAAAAACACATATACATCTTGGGGGTCACATGGATTGGTTACTCACCAAATTGTGATACATACCTTTCCTTAGGTTGGACTACATAACATACAACATTTGCTCATATCCTATTTTTCAATGAATACTACCATGTTATTTGTTTTTATGGTGTCTCCTGTTCAATATTCTGGTTTGATTTGTTTTTCAGGGCAGTGGTGTGGTAGGAGCAGAATTATTTTTTTTCCAGGTCAACATTTCGCGGCGGTTTTAACCACCGCTAATGCCTTACTGGTCAGCATTTAGCAGCGGTTATAACCGCCGCTAATTCCTTATTAGTCAGTATTTAGTGGCGGTTATAACTGTCGCTAAATGTATTATGTTTAAATTTAGCAGCGGTTTTCACCGCCGTGACATAGGCGCATCAAACGCCAAAATATAGCGGCGGTTAAAACCGCCGCGAAAAAAAAGTATCATCTACGCAAAAAACCGCCGCGAAATGGACAAAAACCGTCGCGAAAAGAGGCATCTACGACGCTTTTCTTAAACCGCCGTGAAATAGTAAAAACCGGCGCTAATAGATTGCCGATGCCCAATTTCGCGGCGGTTTTTGTAAACCGCCACCAAACCCTATAGAGGCGGTTTAAACCGCCGCCAAATGAAAAAAAAACTGCCGCTAGGGGCCGGTTTTGTTGTAGTGCTAGAGTAACTGAATGAAATTAGATAACCTTCATTCCTGTGTCAATGATACTAATTAGATGCTCCTCAAAGGATGCATCAACCTGTAACTCAACCTACTCATGCTAAAAAGCATGAGACAAGTCTGAGTGATAGCAACAGAGATAAGATATATGGAAGATTCCATGCATGACTTGGAACCTCTGAGGTAACTATAATCGATAGGCTATAGGCCCAAATCTACTCAGAATCTCGAACATCTAGACATACCGTGGTGAAATATTACCCTATCCTCTGATCCGTCTATGTCCCAACCTCGGTGAAACATGTAAGAAAACCTATTCCCAAACCCCAACCTCTAGAGGTTATCTTCCATGATCGGCGTGAGATTTATTTCTATACCACACAGTAGCCATCCACCTTTTAATTAACTGGACCTTCTCAAAAGTCTCCTACATGAGATATTTCCTTAGTAAAGTTTCCTCACCAACCTCTAACCAACACATGGGTGATAGGAATGACCTACAATACAAAGCCTCATAAGGTTACATTTTTAGTTTCTCTTGATAAATTTTATTATATGATAACTCAACCAGGGGAATATGAATCTCCCAAGAGCCCCAAAAATCTATGATTCATGCTCGCAGAATGTACACAAGCCCCTATATCATACTCTCTAACTGGCCATCAGTCCGAGGGTGGTATGTTATGCTGAGAAGAAACTGTCTACCCAACACACTATATAAAATCTTCCAAAAATGATATGTAAACTAGGAATCCCTATCTGAAATGATAGTTTTTTGGACCCCATGGAGTCGTACTATCTCATAAATATACATACTCTCAGGATCATGAACACTAAAGGTTTCCTTGATTGATGGAAATTGTGAAACATTCATGAGCCTGTCAATAATAACTCACACAACATAGCTACCTTGAGGTGACCTCGATAAAACTGTCATCAAATCCATTGAAACATCATCCCATTTCCACTTCAAAATAATAAACTGCTATAAAAGCCTAGTTGGTCTCCGTTATTACAACTTCACCTACTGATAGGTGGAGCATCTCATAACGAAACAAGCTACCTCACTTTTCATCCCTGACCACCAGTACTGACGGCACAAGTCACGACACATTTTGGTTACACTGGGGTGCATTGCCCAAGATGAGACATGAAACTCCCACATCATCTCCTCATGTATGTCTACTAAAACCCAAACATGACCATGGATATGTAGAATCTCATACCCTCTTATGGCCCAACTAGGAGGAGGGTCCTCACCTTCCACACTCTCCCATATAACTAGGTCCTTTAAGTCTGATAGCTACCTCATCCTCACTCTATCCAGTAGGGTATAGATCACAACTAAAGATGATAGATAAGTATTTTTCTAACTATCCCTCACCTCCATGTGTATATAAGATAATAAATCCATGATCTTCCACTCGCTACTATCTTACTGAACTGAATGTATTTGAGTACTCCTACTGAGTACATCGACCACTAAATTTCCTTTACCAGGTGTACAAGAAAGCTAGAAATATAAATATTTTTGGTACTCAAACCACCTCTATTTCTTTAGATTCATA
The DNA here is from genome assembly GCA_963277665.1 of Viscum album. NCBI lineage: Eukaryota > Viridiplantae > Streptophyta > Magnoliopsida > Santalales > Viscaceae > Viscum > Viscum album. The sequence continues at coordinate 1,279,141,907 of OY728130.1, forward strand.
TCACACAATGTAAATATGTACTTGAGGATTTTTTGGTCCTTGCACACCAATTTTTTTTTTTCGCCTGGTATGTAATGTCTCTAACAGTGAAAAGCATGAACAAGTCCAGCTAACTCGAGATCATGCATTGGAAAGTTAATCTCATGTAGCCTCAACTATAGAGACTACTATTCCATGAATCTATCACCCAACATCAGCACTTCTCCAAGCCCGATACCTAATGTGTCACAACACAATTTTTAGCTTCTACCCTAATCTAGTAAAATCAAGACCGATGCTGAATTCAATCACCCTTTCATCTCCTAAAAGGATGTATCATAGGTATATTACCATAAAAACCTCACACCCTTCTTTTTCAAGACCATAAATGGTACTTATAAGTATGAAAATTCTTGTATGAAATTCTTGTAATACCCATGTATCCCCAATAAACTATGTATGTTTAATATGTTCTTGGGATGTTCCCAAGAAAATATAGCTCTCACCTTCTCTGGGTCTACTGATACTACTATCTCTAAGATAATGTGACCCAAAAAGTGAATATGATCCATATAGAAGTGTCACTTTGTGAGATTAGCATATAAATAATGTTCTATCAGTGTATCGAAAATGATCTCAAGGTGTTTGACATGGTTGTGTCAATTATGAAAATAAACCAAGATATCATCCATGAAAACCATCACAAATGAATCCGGATAAGGATGTAACACTTGGTTTATTAGTGATATGAAAACCTATACCATGTACATGAGACCAAATGGAATAACTAGATACTCATATAGTCAATACCTACTATGAAAAGTTGTATGATGTATGTCTGTAGGCCTAAAACTTACCTAGTGATAACCAGACCTCAAATAAAATTTCGAGAAAACTCATGATCCTCGAAGATGGTCAAATAGTTCATGTATCCATGACAAAGGATACTGGTTCAATTTTCGATAATACAGACATAGCCTAAGGGCACCATCTGACTTTTTTCACAAATAAGATTTGCGAACCCCATGAAGAGGTACTGGGTCAAACAATCCCCTTTCCCTGTAAGTCCTTTATCCAAATCTTGAGCTCTTTTAACTTCATCATATCAATCCTATAATGAGGAATGGATATAAATTCATCTATTGGCACTAGCTTAATAGATAACTGAAACTCTCTATTTGGAGGAAAACCAAAAAAATCTCTAGGAAAACACACTTGAAATGATCAACCACTGGAGGAAAGACCGCCTAATATGCTACCATATCATCCAGATACAAAATTGTGATTTGGGCTGTCATCCCACCCATCCCACAATCTTGTAGTCCTATTTGGATCACTTATACATCCCATTCAACATTTTGAATATAAACTGTACCCTCTAGTGATGTGAAATTCATCTTTCGTTTATAGTAGTCAACGTAAGATTGATAATCTACTAGCCCTTAAATATTGATTATAATTTCAAACCATGTCATCTCGAGGACATAAATATTCCAAATGAATTGAAACCCACCAACATCAAGGGGGCACTCCCTACACAAACATACATCTTCCATTCTAATTTTAAAAAAAGTTTCTATCATCATAACGCTCTCCGAAGATAGTATAATGAGCCCAAGGATTTTCACCATAGGTGCATATATGAAACCACTTGATGAACCTATATAAAAAAGAGCAGATGCAATAATAGAGGATACTAAGATTGTACCTCTCACCATAGACGATCCACAACCCTACTTCTTGGGGGTAGGTTTTACAAAATAGATCTATCCCAAACCATAGACCTATGAAAAAACCCCACTACTAGGAGTATAAACACTCTAATGTCTTGATGTAACTAGTGCCTAGCTGACTCAACCACAATCACCACTACCTCGGCATGATCGACCACCACTACTCTAGCTCCCTGCCTAACATGGATATAAGATACCTAATGTTGAACTTGATGTCGGAACTGACCCCTACCACCCACAATTGGAGGGAAGTTCTTTCCAAAACACTTTATGTAGCCTATCATTCCATAAGCTTGGTCCTCAACTAGGGAATTATTACACTAATTCTTCATGTGGACCCATATGCCGCATTGATGATAGAAAACTAGGCTACCAATACTAACAAACCAATTGTCCCTCAAATCATGGGAAGCCTCAAAACGTGACTTCCTACCACTAGAAGTCTAACTACTAGGTCAATGGATGATATCAAACTGCTCTATGCCCCTATATTTCCTCAGGGTTCACTCTATAATTAGAGTCTAATTCAAAATTTCTATAATAGAGGTCAATATGAACACACTAACCTAAGATGGGATTTCATGTTGAAGACCTTCCTTAAGGAGTCTCACTCTCAATAGCTCTTCAATAAGGTACATCAGTGTAAAACACTGGAACTCTATAAAGCATGCTTAATACTCCATAAACATCATTGCACCCTACTCCAGATGCATGAATTCAGTAGTCAACTCTGCCTGTAGAGTCTCGAGGTAAATGTAGTCATAGAAACTGGTCTGAAAATTTGCCCAAACCATGTCTCACAACTAGTCATTCTAGTTCATCACATCCCAATAGTTCTTTTTTCACCACATATCATATATGTCACGGGCTTTACCATCATATTATGACGTGTCTCAAGGTACTCTAAAATCTCTAGCATTGTCTTAGGCCATATCTTAGTATCCTGTAGACTACCATCATCTAAAAACATGAGAGGATGCTATTGTTAGAACACACACATCAACTCATCCATAAACAAGGAAGGTTGTGGTGATCCCTGAAAGGTATGCATAAATCGATAGAATCCCATGCGGAACTGTTCCTCATCACCTATTTCTAGAACAAAAACTGGTGTCATATTTGGCACAAATGGAGGATCCACTGGTATCCCATGGTCCACTGCCTTCTAAGTGTGGTCTTCATCTACCTCTTAGCGTATGAGTAGAGGTCATCATGGTGGAATGCCTCTACAATTCCAGACACTTGCCTTAGAAAGATTTTATGTCAAAGTTTTCAACTCAAAATCATAGGATGATCCAAAACCCTTTTAAAACCAAGTCATACCACACATCCTATTCTTAAAACTAGGACTATAAAGGGAAACAGTCACAAAAGTCACTCGAGACACTACCTCTTTGCCTCTCAAAATATGGGTCTACTTCGAGTCTCTATTTATCATTTCAGTTTATATTCATTTCATATTTCATTTTAAATGGTTGAACTAATGTTTCACTAAGTTACTATCCATATGAGCCTATACACCTTACAAATAAAAATGTGGTTCCCATATAATTCACATATATCACATTTACTTTAAATAATTGAATCAAAAGGTGTATCACTTTCCAATATATAAGGGCCCATGCTCCTTATAAACATAAATATAGTCTCACTTATTTACCAAATACACAAAAAAATATACCACAACATTAGGTACATCTACATAGTACATTTCACAACAACATGAAACAAGTAATGCAGTATAGATGGCATGACATAATGCATGGCATGTTGTTTATAACATGTTCCTAAAATAATGCATGAGATGGAATAATGTCATCTTATCAGGTTGAAACAAAATAAACCCCATAATCATATCAATAAAAACTTCATAATCCATGTGTTTCACCCAACGGTGGGATCAAATCAGATATAATAATCAAAATATCAAAAACAATAGTTTCATTTGAGGCAATTTGGATTTTTCCCATATACGGGTTAGCTAATCATAGGCATAACTCATTAACAAATTCCAATTCTTCTCTATACCTATCTATTGTATCAAAATAATAAATTAGAAATAAAAGAGATTTGATACCACTTTTTAACACCTCAGATCTGTATGCCACTAAAGGGCCCCCAACCTAGTGGGTCGTATGGTATTAAGCACATCTCTCCAAATTAAAGATACTGTCAACTAGTAGTAAGGGATGGGGTGTGTTTGTGGGGAGACTATTCCCTCATCACCAAAGTGTAACACAACAAAAACTAAATCATATAAGTAGCGTAAGTAGTGTAATACCCAAGAAAGAAGTAAACAGAGGAAGACTAATATATAAAGAATGCCAGAAGTCATCTCATATATAAAATGGTGATACAAATCATATGTCTGATAAAATAACCAGAATATGTCAATATCATTTAAATACAATACAAGCATCCAAAATACCAAAAGACTAAAAATACTATCTCTCGATAACATCATGAGCCTTAACCCTATCATATTATCCCTTTCTGCTAAGCATGGAACAAAATAAATCATTAAACTATTTTAACTTTTGATTTTCTCTACCTATATCCAAATAGTCTGTTCAGGTACCCAATGGAGGCCCAAATAGGATGTGATATTCAATCCCAGTATGTAACCACTCAAATATTTATACAATTCCTGGATGTAAAATATAAAAAGATACTCAATGCAAGTAAAGTTGGTAAGAAACGAATAAATGTAAAAGTACCCATGGAATGTCTACTACTAAACAATTGATACTATGAGCCTCAAGAGGCCCCCTGAAAACAAGTGTAATCTCCTAAAACAGGGTAGCTACAATAGAAATATAAATAAACAACACATCCTCTATGTACATCCAAACATATCAAGTTATCCATGACCTTGACGTACAACCATAAGATCTAGAACAACCGTGACCAAGCTGTATAATCACACATATCACATTTCCCATATCCATGGAGTATAATTATAAGTTTTAGACCACGAAGGGCCGAATTCAAGGTATAAAAGACCAAGGAATCCTTGTCGAGTCCCATGAGCATCTCTATAGAATCTCAATTAGGCTTGAGATGGGGTTTAAGGATCATGTCTACCAACAATTTCCATTTCAAGTGCAAGAAAAACCATATTGATGGGGTAGTAAGGCCTAAGGAATCCCCCAAAATCAATACCCAAGAAGAAAACTCTATCAGAGGTATCCACTATTATGTAAATATCCAAAGAGTAACATCTAATTCTTCTAAATGTAATCAAGAACCTTGGTAAACCAACACATGCATCCATTACCATTTCAAATACATCTCATTCCATTCTTTAATCAATTCCATTTAATTTTCATACCATGAGTATAACCAATCATTATCCACAATTCACTTTCATGGTAACCAATGAGTATGACGAATCATTAAACCAATTCCATTTAATCCATTAAAATAATTCAAGCATGGAATAACACGTTTACACAAGTCAAGGAGGCAGAAAATCTCATAATCAAGAAATTAAATCTCATTTAAACATAATTGAGCATCCTTTAACTAGGAAAGCCTAAATCACACCCCATATGTGGTTAAGCACATTGCATTGGAAAAGATCGCACCACTTGGGTGGACGTGGCAGGGAAAAAAACCACAAAAACATATCAAGGGTACTTAAGGGATTATATAATAGATCCTGATCCATTTAATTCAATTATTCTATTTAATTTCAGTGCCACAACAGAAATTACGGTGGGTTGAATAATAAAATCTATCCCAATAAAGAACCAAACTAGATAAAAAAATTATAGACCACCTACTATATCTCAGTTATATAGTGCTCATCCATTATTAACTCTTGATTTGACTAATGTAGGAATAAAAATGAAGAATGGATGAAGAACCTAAAATTAGGGAAAATTATCTTTCACCTAAGTAGCATCATCGATACCAATACAAATAAAGAATGGATAAAAATGAATTGAGTACACACCAATGCATATACAATGAGTTGATCGGAACTCAAATCGATGATTGGATAGAGAAGGTATCTCAATTCCAAGAATAGTCACCAAGGTAATTTATCAAGGCGAGCCTTCACTATCTATAGGGACAAAGAATGAAATTTAGGTTTAAATTATACTTTAATTAGATTTAAAATTAAAAACATTTCCTAAAATAAAGGGGTGGCATGGTTTGCGTGTACTTTTTAACAAACCTTGTGCCAATCATTTAAAATCTACTATAGGTAAGGTCATCTCATACAGTTTTCTCACATGGTTTGAGTAACCATGTGAAAATCGTGCAAAAAACCACTATCAGAATTACAAACATGGCCGCATGGGAATGCACCTCCTCATGCACAATTTCCTGAAACCATGTGGGATCCGCCTTCTCACTACCCCGGACTCATATGGTTTGTTAAACCATGCATTATTTCCTACCCAGTTTATATAAACCATGCACCAGGCCATTTTTAACCCAAAGGTTGGGTTCCAGGCTCTGAATAATCTCAGACACCCCCAATACCTCCCTAACCTCAAAGGGAATTCACATTATTCCATATTTTACATTGAAACTAAAAATAGAGGGATATGTACCTCATATGAAAACCCATATTCTTACTTCCCTATTATCAAGTATTTTTTTATTTAGAGTGATGATTAGTTTTTGATTAATGAACATGTGAAAATGGATCATTTAACATAATGAATGTGAACATGCTTAATGAATGTTACTTGTATAGATTTCACAAGAATTTTTAATATTATATCATGTATATAATTGATTATGAAATAGCCTAAATAATTCCACCACCCACCAAAGTGGAACCCCTATATTGTACTTTTCTGAAAATTCATGATTCGGTCGATGAAATTTCTTATTTCTTTTATTTTTAGATGTTTTGGAATATGCTTCTAGATTATTTTTCAAAGGGGTATTAATTTGGATATTTTGTGCTTTATTTATTTCATTTGAATTGGGTTTTTCATTTTTAGGGTTGTCTTCATAAGGTAGTTTGTTTTCATTTGATGTTATGTTTCCTTTGAAACCAGCCCTCCTCGATGACCACTATCTATCAATGCTAGTTTTATTCCAATAGTTATCTCATGCACTTGATGGATTCAGTGGTTTATTTCACATATATTTATTCAATCATTTTAGTTGGATTATAGACCTTTTTGATGATTGTATTGGTGTTGTATTACTTTCAAATAACTATTGGCTTCACTACTAAGACCCATTCTTTATAGTGTAGAGAAATCATGGGCCAGAAGCCGCATCTTTTTTTGTTGTTGTTTAGTTTATTATTGATGAGGGGTTTATTTCACACTTTTATAGTAATTGGAATGTGATAATAGAAATTTTAGTCTTTGATAATTATTTTGAAAAAATAAGTGGTGTTAATTTTGTTTCTAAAAAAAATCATCCACTTAAATTTCTATATAAAACCACTTAAATAAGTGAATAAAACATTATTTCAATAAGCCATATGAAACACTTGAAAAATGGATCTTATCTTAAGTGAAAAGTGTTGCGTACACTTTTCAAAAAAATTTCTCAAACACATCCTTAGTATGATCTGCATTCTACTCCATTGCCCAACATTTTTATTATTTTCAACCCAACACATCATATCCTCATCCGCCTCAGTCTTTGCTTTAGTCTCCACCTCTTCCTTCTCCACCACCACAATCTATGACTCCAACTCCTCCTCCGACTCGACCTTCATCTCCACCTCCACCTCTATCTCCATGCCCACATTCTCCTCCACCTCTTCCATTGAACAAAAATTTTATTATTCACAGGTTAGTGATTCTAAACAAATTGAATTTTTCCATTATACTTCTCTTTGAGAAACAAATCAAAAAATGATATATAAGTGTTCTAAAACTAATGGTTCACACCCCCCAATATATTTCTAAGGTCATATCTCTTAATAGATCACAAACAATAGTTGGTAATCACCTTAATTTGTTGTATAAAAACATTACAACAACATGTACATTGCCCAATCATCTCTAAATAAATTTACCTCTTCATTTGAGTATGATTTTTTTTGAAATCTTGATAGTACTTATAAAATATAGAAAAAATATTTAGAATTTTTTTTAAGGAAATTGTAATTACCTTTATAAATTACCTATTTAGGGATGCTAGTTTTTTCATGATTTATGATCTCTCTCATAAATTTGAAAACACAACATCCACAATCGTTTCAATCATTTTTATTTAAAACTACAAAAACATTGACCAAAATAATTAATTTTTTTAAATATGTTTTGATAGTTAAATATTCATGTATATACCTTAATATATTTTTATTTTTAGTAATCCACAGGATTTATCTAATTTATCCTATATTTAACGACCACCCATCATAATTTGGTTTTGTTAAAACACGTAATAAAAAATATAATTTTATGTTTATCTATAACATGTTGATTTTAGTGTATTAAAAATTAAAAATACACATCCTATGTGGTTTGTTTGTTGGATATCCATGCATTAGATCCAAAAAATATATATTTGGGGTAACCATATTGACTATGATCTTCATCCAGTTCTTCCTAAAAAAATAAGTAACAAAAATTTAAAAATATGTTTTATGTGATTAGATTGTAGAGTTTTACCTCTACATTGTGGGCATCAAAAAGAGTATGTGTTTTGATATTTGTCAAACTATTCGAGTAGCTCATATCTTTTCTTATCAATTTATTCCATATCCAAATTAATTTTACTGTAGAAATGATATAGGGATAAATGAATCCAAATCATGCTTTTCACAGTTTTACATTTATATAATAGTAATATAAATGCCTGTAGAAAATATGAATAGTTATTAACTTTAATAAACATATTAGCTCACTATTTTGATATACGTATTATAAAAATGTACATTATGTATGTATTCACAACTAAGACTCACGACCATTCATTCTTGAGAATCTTGTTTATAGTCTCAAGACCAATTAAATCTATCATGAAAGTTCTATATATTTATTTTTCATATAGAATGTAAGACTTATTTTCTTATTTAAATGTGGTATTTGGATAATTTTCAATGATAATAAATGTTTCTCTAGAACTGGTAGAGAGGGGGTACTTCTAGAAGGTCATTTTGATTTCTTGGTCAGTTCACCAGATTGTATTGATCCGACCTTCTGTTTACCCATCACTTTATCCATATGTAATATCATACCTCACTTCAGACATTTTTTCATCAACTATTATAGGTTTTTTTTATGATTTATTTTAAAGACATACCTCATGTATCTTTATAAGATTAGATAACAATGATATGAAAGTTTCAATAACACCATTGACTATTGTAATATCCAACCATCAAGTGGAATAGAAAACTTAGCAGATGGATAATGAGCTACCTTAATCCCCAATCACTTGTGATATTTTGGAAGTTTTTAATGGTGTAACTTTTCTTTTGGGATATTATACACTACACACATAATAATAAGGCGATGCAGGGTTGTTGATAGATATAAATCACAAACAATCATACCCTGCATAATTTTAGAAATAGAAAGTTATCAAAATTAGTTTGATTCACATTTAGGGGTAATAGTAATGAAAAAATTTATTACCTCAGGTAAGGTATACAATTTTGGGTAATAACTAGCCACAAAGCTAGTGGGGTCATTTGGTTTATGTACGGATCTTTGTTTCACCACCGGTTCTCTTTGATCCTTTATCATACATTGGCCTTGTAGTGAGTCTATTTGTTTCTACAATTATTTCACCATATTATTTGTACCTTAATGTGGTTTTATATTCTCATAATTTGTTTGAGGAGACACTCCAAAACAAAACCCTCTAACACATCCATATTATTCTGGCCTCCTTAAAGCTACTGAATGTATTTTTTTATTCTGGTATAGTCACTGCTGATTCTTGTGTCTAAAATAAATACAAAAGTGAAAATAAATAGATATTTTTATGTAATAATGTTTTAAATAATAATAATTTAATATTATGTCATACTTATACATGTTTCCCATACTACTTTTATGTTTTTATCAACTAGTTTACCCTCTTTATTTACGTGATCCTCCTTTTATAGCACATGGCATGCGATGGAAGTTGCTTTATATTTTTATTCATAAATATGAATATAAGAAAAGGAAAATATTTTGTTTTATATCAATTAAAATGTATTTTGTTGATTTAAAATACATATCAATTTATTCTCTAGTTTAGTGTACCCTATCCTTTCTTTGTGATATGGGTACATTGGTTTTGATGCACGATCATTATTTTTAGAACTCTTTTATTATTTCATAAATTAATAATTTTAAATAAAATTGAATAAAATTAATAATATACAATTATATATTATTGAGTTCAATGCACGTGAAATGATTTCTCATTATGATGATTGAATTCCACATTTCTTGCTTTTTAATGTCTTCATAACAAACTAGTCAGTAGGGATTTACTTTCACATAATCATCTATAAGATGTAACTTCATAACAAGAGTCCAGAAGCCTCAATGGGATTTTATAGTAGCCATTAAGACAATTTTCTTATCAAAATATTCTAAAATAAATGAACTCTATAAGGAATAATGAAAATTAAATTAATGTTTCATTATATTTTTTTATAAAATAGATAAATTATATCGTAACATTACCATTATATTTTTCCAAAGGGTATCCTTTATTATAGGTTGGACATGGATCCATAAATCAATATCAATTGACACATTCATACTTTTTGTGCCCCAACACAACTAATGAACATAAAATTGTTGGGGTAAATAGGTTGGCCGCATTGATTCCATCAAACTACATATTTTATACCTTGACTTATTTCCTTGATAATTTTATTTAATATTGTGATGCTGTATCGTTGTTGTTTTTTTAATAAAAATGATATTGATCTCCTAATAATTCTATAGTTTCACTATCAATGGTCATTATTACTTGGGGTTGGAAATATCATCATGTTCAGAAAACATTTTCTACATGATTAGTAAAATATTTAACTTTTCTAGAATAACAAAAATGTAAACACAAACAAAGGATTTGAGAAGGGTCACTTGAATTCTCTATTTCAAATTTGATGAACTCTTTAACTACATATTCATACCCTTATTTCAAATTATTATCATGCATCTATTTTGAATGAAATGAGTAATTTAATTTAATAAAATAATTACTGCACTACAACAGGTGTTATCCTTTGAATTCATCAAAAGATGAAACTTATATGAAACTTTCATCCTCATTAGTTTCATCTCTCAAATAGTTATTATTACTTTTTTTTAATTGAGAATCATCCCCCACCTCTTTTGGCATGAAATTTTTTTGATTGAACTAATCTAAGTACTAGGAATCCCATAATGAGTACCAGTGATCATTTTGACAACTTTTGAGAGTGGTTCAAGAAACATAGAAGAGATGGGGTATGATTTGCAACCAAAAAAATGCAATAATAACTATTCAGGAGATGAAGCTGGTGAGGATGAAATTTTTCTCCATAAAACACTTTTAATTGCCACATATTAATTTAAAATTTCAAATCTCATCTCAAAATGATAAAAGGACCCTAAAACTACCACGAGAACATAAAATCATCCCCATTGAGATGAACCAACTCTAATCTATGTTTCTAGTCCTTTTCCCTCACCTTTATCTCAAATATAAGATATCTATATCCACTAAGGTTCATGTGTAGGGGTGAGTATTAAATAAACAAGTAAATAATAGTAGGGCCCCTAAAATATACAATAATTCCAATATTTGAGTATATTTTCAAAGTAGTAACACTCAAAATACACATGTAAGTCAAGTTATTGTGTACTAAATAGGACACCCTGATAATAAAATGTACCAAATTTATTTCATACCAATGAATTATATTAATCATACCATAAGTTTATACCATGGTTGTTCCTAGAAATTAAATTCATTTAACTAATAATAGTTTTATATTTAAATCATAGGACAAGAAAAAATTATTCGTCTCCTTATATAAATAACCACAACACAAGTACCATATATTCAATCTAAAACCCCTAACATCCAAAACTATCCCTTAAAGATAACCATAACATGTAATTATTTCATCCAAATCCTGAAATGACTATAAAATAGTCATTTTTCTTAAGAATTTCATTTTAAATATGGGGAAGTAGGTTCCCTTGGGAAAGAACCACATAGTGGGTGCCACAATGCATTAGTTAAACCTAACTTCTAAAAAACCATAAAGGAGAAAAAACCCACATAAATGTCACCTAACCCTCACCCTATCCCTTGACGAATCACTAACATGTATATAGTAACTCAAATTCTAGAATACGATACCTACCCCTCATATAATAACCATCATATTCTATTATATGATAAAAATTATTTTTGTCACATCCACACCGATATTTCTTGTAGAAAATCATTGTAATCTTACATTGAGAAGTATATTAAAAATCATTTCAAATAATATCAACTGATTATTTAAGGAAAATATTATAAGGAATTATTTATCAAAATGTCACAAAAAAATAGTTACATATTATGTTTAATATAATAATTTTTTTTAAAAAATTACTCTAGAGGAAAAATTATTAGAAAATTAAACAAAAAAAGTTCATAAATTAGTAAAAAATGTATAAAAAGTTAAAAATAAAGACTTACTAACTAAAATTTATAGAAATTTTCCATTTCTTAAAATTATAATGCATAGAAAGAAAGAATGTTACATTTTATAATAATTTATATTTATCTCTCATTAAAAACATATTTATAATCGTGTATTGGTTCATTTTACATTATAATGATTATTAAAACCATATTTGTGTATGATTACAATAAAATAATTTGAAAAATATATTTATTCTATAAAAATATATATATTATGAACCATTTCATCTAAAAAATTAAATATTAAATAAATATATAAAAACTATAAATAATCTGGTATCATAAACATCAAATTCTATAATCGAATAATAAAACGTGATAATCACATAAATTTTTATATTATAGAATGGGTAATATATAATAATGGATCCAATATTCTATATAACCCATGTTTTCTCAAATATAACATAATTAAAACCATTCATTATCATTGATTATGTTCAAAATAAATCTAAAACCCTTATCAATGGAGTTATTTAATTACTATTGAATTATTTAAATCATGAATAATATATTTTAATGGTTAATAAACTATAAATTATATATTAAAAAAATACTCTAAATGAAAAACATTATAAACTATTACATATCCTATATGATTTAAATGTTGTAAAATTAATATATATAAACTTATACTTAAATTAAATCATGAAGTAATTTGTATATTTAATGAGAATCTATTTATCACATCTAATTAGAACAAAAACCAAAGAAAAATTTTGTTCAAAAACAAAATAAAACCTTTCACTTATTTAAAAAAAATGTTTATACCATGTACACTCTAAACCCAATAATATTAAAAAATAACCTAAATGAAATTTTAATTATGGAGTCTAGCATATTACATTTCAAAAATATAATTCTCCAAACATAATTGTTCATTTTTTTATCACTTTAATAGAAAAACAAAAATATTTTATAAAATACTACAAAATAAAATAATAGAAGGTGAGAATCAATAATGTTTAAACCAAATTTTCATTAAAAAAATTAAATCAAATTGAAATGAATATAATATTAACATATAAATATAAATAAATATACCCATCAAGGTAGCATCATTTTGAAAAAGGTAACATGTGAAATAAAAATCATACTGGCCTATAATAGTGTATTTTGAGAGAATTAGGACTCTTATGTCATTAATATACATCAAGAAGAGTCCTAAAGACATTGAAACTATTCATGGAGACCTTGTCCCTTCGAAGTAAAGATAGTATGCATGAATCCATATTTTGTTCTATAATATTTTTGGGGAAATTAAAATGATTATAATAAGTACCATTGAACTACATATTAAGTAGGTAATTGGCCAATTGGTTGTAGTTTGTGATAGGAACATGTTTGGAAAAAGTAAGATTCAATTACAACAATTGATGGGATGATTCCATTATCGATGTACAATAATATTGTGAACCAAACATTCTTTACTTTCTCTATAAAAAAAGATCACAATCCATGGGAAGCCATAAAGATTGTAATGGTGGAAAGGATGAGTCCCAAAAATAATGGAAAGAGCTATGAGTGAATGTGGCGATAAGGATGTCAACAATGAGGAAGAACGAGAATGATCAATCATGATTGGATTTACTGGAGAAGAGAATTAAGGTTCTTCATGGTTGAGAAAATAAAAAAACTCAAAATTGTGGAATCGAAACAAGCAATCAATGAGAGAGGAAAATGACAAAATAACATACCTTAGATTATATATTTGATTCATTAAAAAGAATGTAGAGGAGGAGAACTGGCCACATGGGAGTTTCATGAGAGATTGATAATCATGACTGAATCCGTCGTGGTTAGGGTTTTTTTAAATAGATCTGGGAAAATTTTATCAAAGCTTACAAAAAAGCACTGATAAAGATACCTTTTATCAATGCTAAAAATGATCTTTTAAAATCTATCTTTATCAGCACTTTTTTGGCACTGATAAACCTCTATCTTTATCAGCGCTAAAGAAGCGATGATAAAAGGAACCTTTATCAATTCTAAAACAATTGAGCTAATAAAGGGTTTATAATTATAATTATAAATAAAATTTTTTTAAATATATTTATATATTTATATAATTATTTATTATAACTTTATAATTATTTAAATATATAATTTTTTTTATAATTAAATTAATTATTATTTATAAAATTTTATTTTTTATTTATAATTAGAAATATATAATTTTATAAATAAAGTAAATATATATTTGTAAAATATATTTACATATATTTATTTATAATTATAAATATATTTATATCAATATATATATATATATTTAATAAATAAATATAAATATAAATATATTAAATATATTAATTATTTAAATATATTTATTATACTTTTGTAATTATAAATATATCTATATCATTATATATATATATATATAATAAATATATATAAATTTATTTGTAAATATAAATATAGTAAATATATTGACTATTTAAATATATTTATTATAATTTTATAATTATATAAATTTATAATTATTTATTTATTAATATATGAATACATTTAAAAAAATAATATTTATATATTTATATTATTATATATTTAAACCCAAGGTTGGAGCTCAGTGGTAACTTCCCCTATGGGTATCAATGAGGTCTCGAATTCGAGTCTCACCAAGTACATCCCTACATTATATGTTACCTACTTTTCTTTGTAATGTAGCCCCTTTCACCAAATAAACCGAGGCTTCGATCTCAACTTACATACAAACAAACACACAAATATATAATAAATAAATATAATTATAAATATGAATATGAATATAGATATAAATTTAGTATATTCGTTATTTAAATAAATAAATTTTAATTTTATAGTTATTTAAAAATATATAATTATTATTTTAAATTATTTAAATACTTTAGAAAAAAATATTTATTTATTTATAATAATTATAAATATATAAATTTATAAATATAGTAAATATACATTTATTAATAAATTTATTTATAAATATTTATTTATAAATATATTTTTAAAACTATTAATGAATATATAATCTAAATTCATACATTTTAAAATTGAGTGAAATTAAATAATTAAAAATGACTACACATTAAAAATATTGAAAAAATGGATAATTTTTATTAAATAAATATAAATTATTAAAAAAATATAAATATATATTGAATTAATGATGAATAAATATTGAAAATATTAAAACATAGTAAATACATAAATAAAAATAAATAATAGAAAATGTTTAAATTTAAAAAATATTAAAAATGAATAAACAATACCCAAAATTAATAATATTAAAAAGAAATAAATAAAATTGACTTATTGAAAACATAATATATTAAAATATATAATTTTATAATGAAATTATAAAATTCATTAAAATTTGAATAAATTACATAAATAATATGTGTATGTGTTTTTATATAAGATTTCATTAATTGCGTAAATATTTTTGTGTGTGTGTTGTATATAAAAATAAATTAATTACTTATATGTATGTAAAATCAATGTAACACATGATTCATATATGTTAAATTAAAAAATAAAACAACATTAAAAATGAATAAGACATTGATAAGTTTTTAGTTTTGACATTTTATTCATTTTCTATATATATATATATATATTATTTGTTAACATTTATAATTATTATTTATATATAGTAAAATTATTTAATTTTATTAATAATTATTTCATTAATAATTTTTTTAATAGTTTTGTAATTTATTCATTTTTAATTTTGTTTAATTATTAAAATTTATTCATTTTTAATTTTCCTGTTTAATTATTAAAATTTACTCATTTTATATATCTATATTTAATATATACTATTTATTAATATGTATAATATATATATATATATGTATATTAAATTTAGTCATTTATATCAATAATTATTTAATTAATAAAATGTTTAATATTTTTCTTTATTTACTAATTTTTAATTTTTATTTGTTTAGTTATTTAATTTTATTCATTTTACACACACATAAATATAATATATATTATTAATTAATATTTATAATTTATATATATATGTATTCAATTTATTCATTTTTATCAATAATTATTTAATCAATAAAATTGGTAACATTTATTTTAATTTTTATTTGTTTAATTATTTAATTTTATTCTAAGGCTAAAAATAAAGTGCTCATAAAGGGTACCTTTTATCACTAATATATGAAAGAACGAATAAAAGTTACTCTTTGTAGGTGCTAAAAAAGGGTTAATAAAGGGCACTTTTTATCAATGCTGATAAAACATACCATTTATTATTGTTTTTTTGCACTAACAATGGCCAATACTATTAAAGGTCTGTTCTTTAGTAGTGTATTAAATAAATTTTGATCAATAATAAGGGTTAGTAAATATGAAATCATGATCATATAATAATTATTTCTTAAGAGCAATGGTATTTGATAAAAATTGTATTTTCACTTTTTAACTCCAAAACCAATTTTTTTAGAAAATTACCCCCAAATTCTCCTAAGTTAATTTTGATGTATTGAGTTAAAAAATGTTTTTAATTTTTTCAAATACATTTTTTAAAAGTGTAAAAAATTAATTATATTTATTTTCACATTGAAATAAATAAAATCTCATTTTGAAGAAAATATATATTTAAAGAATAAAATGACTTTACTAAATATTATGTGTTCATTTCCTAAGAATAATTAAATTTTTATTAAATATGAAATTTATATTTATTTCATAATATAGTTAATATTATTCACACCTACCAAATTAATGGCTAGTTTATAATGGTTGTGTTAAAATAATGATATCCTGGAGTTTATTTAACCTAGATGTTCTGTGTAATGTAAGCTATAAAACATAGTGTTATTTTAAAATACAACTATGTTACATTCTCCTCTCCTTTAATAAATTTATTCCTCAAAATTTAAACTTGTGATTGGTAAACATTTATTTGAAATTTTAAAATACCCTTGTGGAAATCCCACGTTCTAAAAAGGGTTTATAAAACTTACACTTAAAAAGAGGGAAGGGAAAAAATGAAAAGGTCACCACAAAACTATGTTTCTGAATATGAGAAAATTAGCTGGAAGTGAAAATATAAACATGGAAAAGAAATATAACTATCAATTTATGATGTAGAGTGATATAGAACATGGTCATTATAAATTTTACCATAAAAAACAATAAATTTGTGATGGGTTAACAGACCATTTATTTCTCAGTAAGAAAATTAAACAAATAATGTTTTTGTTCCAATTTTTTTTCCAAGTGTTGAGGAATTATCTTACCTAATAGAGTTATATCATACGTAATTATACTTACTTGATAGGTAGAGTTCCATCCATTAATTAATTTCCACTACAAACTCATCTTATTCTCTAAAAGTAAGTAAAATTCTAAAATATTTTATTTATCTTTCTCATATAGGATTCCAAAAATGAACTTATCCTTTATATGGAGTATCTTTTCAATAAATAAAACTATGTTATATCAATCAGGAAATCACATATTCTAGTGGTAGGGTATGCACTATTGTCCCCCTTTAGTTACAGGTTCAAGCCTCGTGGCCTTTCTAGATGTGATAGGTTGTTGCCTAACCTATGGGTTGTCCTTTTTATAAAAAAATATTAATTTAATTCTTACAAAATTAAAAAAATAATCTTAATATATTAAAAATTTAAGAAATTTTTTAACCTCAAAGGTTATCTCATAGGTTTCATTTTTCATTACCAAAATTATAATAACCCATATTTCATCATTATTTCTTAGAGTCTTTGGAAATATATTGAGAAATTCTATAGTAATGTCTTCCCTTACTTCAATAAATGAATATTTAAAAATAATTGTTTTCCTTAAAGCACTGAAATTTACTTTTAATGGATCATAAGACCTATAAATAGTGAAAATTCATTACTTCTATCTCAAACTATTTTCCAAAACCAATATGGTTATCAAAATTTATCCAATATGCATAAAAAATTAATATTTAAACCTCATGCAAAGTTTGACATAAACAATTTCACAAGTAGTTAACCTTATGAATCTTACAAAATATATAGATCTAAAAATTTAGAAATAAGGTTAATTAATTTCTAAAATTAATTTACCATTAATCTCCCCAAAAAAAATATATAGATATTAATTGTCACATACTAAAAATGAGAATACCTTATTTATGTATTCTCTTAAAACCTGGAAATAATCTTAATTATCATAAAAGCATATTGAAAACATGAATAATTCTTTACTATTTAAGTAAAAAAAATATTTTTGAATATTTTCTTTCCAACTTCATCAATGGTAGCATAAACCACTTTGTTTAAAAATCATCTACAAGGTTGTCAGTACTATAAAATTTACATTATCCATATGAATAATATTTCCTTTCCAACAACATTGTCTCAACATCAGGAAAATATTAAGGGTTATCATTCATTAAAACATGAGTTTTTAAAATGATCAACTTTCCACCGAATCAATGTTCTATGTCATTGGTACTGTTCAACATATTCTCTCAAAACCTTAAAAAAGAATTAATGTTTATAATCATTATATATATAATGATTTTTATATCCATATTATCATTGATAAAATAATTTCACAATATAATTCTCGAATCCAAACACAATAACATTGATCATTCCTCTTAATTTGTGGTTATAGAATATGCTTGACCATGATCCATTAGATTCTTTTGAGGTATATTAATTTGACGCTTAGGAAATTATTTTGCATAGTGACCCATATCTTTCTAGTTGAAACAATTAACATTAGAAAATTATTTATTGCCCTTAAATTTATGATAATAGTGGACATTTTCACCCAACTTGAAGAATACCACCTTTTTTCTATATACCAAGGTGTTTCCTTCCACAATTATCATATGTGGGAAAATCTTTCTTTCCCTTCTCTCATTTATCTACATTTTCCTCTATCAGCCTCTTCTTCTCTCACTTCCCTTTAAATCCATAATACTTGTATAATTATTTTTCTATATTTTTAGCACATGATACTATGTTATCATATGATAATTTTTGGGAGAATAGTTCCCTCAAAATATTGGCAAAAAACTATCAAAGAAGTGATCGTTCTTACTCTTTGTATTATGTGCATTGATACAGTTTCCATTCCTTGTGCTAGGATCCATTTTTGAAAAAAAGAAATTAATTATATTAGATCATAATATTATGAAACACAATGTATAAAATAAAAACTAGTGATACACTTAACATAAATTGAAAATTTATGAATAACTATTCTCTAAATCACAAGCATAGTTTATTTGGATATATTTTGAAATTCTTTCATATGATTTTGTTCTCTAATTTTTGTTTTCCTAAATCTAGTTCCCAAGTTTTCTACTAAACTTCATCTGATACCAACTGTATAGAACCCAACCCTAGTATCCTAGAGTTGGTAGTTACTTTATTACATTGGAATAATATACAAGGGATCACATCTCGAAGGAATGAACAGTTTAGTAGTTTTTCAAAAATAGATACATGATTGAACCTTACATTATAATTGAAAAATATAAAATAAAACTTAGTGAATCCTTTGAGAACTCCATTATTATCCAATATTAACCCTTCATATCAATCATAATAAACTTCTTGAAATCTTGGGAAAAAATAAATCATAATAAAGGTGCGGTCTTAGATAATTGTAAAGGGTTAAGTATAATGGAAGCTATCATAAATAAGAATAAATAATTACGGAATGGTAAATAACTGAAACCCAAGCCAATTAATAAATAATCTGAGCATATTATAGATATAATACAATATGATCAAATAATTCCATATAAAAAATCACATGATCTATAAAACATAACCATGTATATTCTATTAATTTAATAATCACATAGAAATAAATAAGTAATCTCATAATGGTGGAATGCATAATGCCAGACATCTTAAACATACTGTCGATTCCTCGACCAATACATCTGAAAATAAATGGGTAAGGCCTCAAACAAAACCCAATATGGTTTGTCTCATGATACATACCGATGCATCTAGGGGATACATAAGGCCCCAAACATCACTTACTATGTCCAATTCACTCCTCACATGAATAAATAATACAACAAAATCAATATGCCCTAACAAAGTCAATAACTATTCATATTGGAATAAATTTTCATACATAATATCAATAATTACCTAGTCAAAATGATCATAAAAAATCTAAAGGAATGTTATGAATGGTATTATTAAAGTCTATCTTCAACAAAATATTCAATAAAGTATGTTTACATAGATTAAAATACTTTAAATATATTACTGAAATATTTCTCATGAAAAAATACAGTTTTTAATTTGAATATTTTTTAAATATAAAAACTACGCACATAATAAAGAAATTAAAATATTTTAAAATACCCTTATAAAATTTTAAATTAGTGTTTAATGTTTTAATGTGACATCATGGTGATAAAATATGCTCATATAGTATAAGTTAAAAAAACATTCCTTCCGTATTTTTATTAAAGAAGTCTCAAAGAACCTTGTTTAGAAATGAAAAGATATCCCTTTGAAACCATTTTTAAAAAATTCAAACATGAGTAAAAAAATTAATTTAAAAAATCATATGATAATAGTAAAAAAATTATAAACAATTTTAAATAACATGGTCATTGAAGAAAAAGTGAGTTTAAAGGAAAACTTTAAAAAGATACATTTTTAAAAGTAAGTCTGTTAAAAATATCATTTCATTGAAGTGAGAATTAATAAAATGATTTGACTATGTGTATAAGTTTTAAATAAACATAATTCTTTTTTAAATTCAACATAATATAATATAAATTCATTTCACACATAATCTTAGCATAAACTAATTAATAAAGTAGAAGTTTAACCTAATGAATGGAAATTGAGTCAAGAAATGCCTTACCACTTATAATTAGTCAAATCGTATTCACCGAAAAATTAATAATTATAAAATGAAACATTTAATACCATGAAGATAATGAGATTCTGGATATAATATGTCAAATAGTATTATATACACCACACAAAACAAATTAGTGGTGAATAAGACATATATCTCACAAAAGTAAAAGTACGATGATAAACCCTTACCTCATGCTTCTCTTTTGTTTTTCATACTTTAATCTCATGTATAAATGTTTAAATAACGTTATTAATTCATTATATAATTATATTAATTTTTATAATGCCTTATATGATACTTTTATAAAATCTTACCACCCATTTATTAATAATATTTCATTATTTTGAATGTTTTAGGTGCATTTGTTTCATGGTTTTATGGTTGGTTCACTTTTGTAAAATCATGTATATTCTTGTCAAATGAAATAAGAAATATATAAGTGTAATGGAATGGTATTAATGAAAATATATAATTTTAAAAGGTCTCATATATCATTTTTATTTCTTATATGAGTATGTTTTATTTGATAAAAGTTAATGATAAATGTTTAGTTTATTTTGGCAGTTTTTTTGACAATAATGATCTAGTATCATTTTATTTAATATTATGTATATAGATTAATTACAGAACGTGAAATAGGTTAAAATATACTAATTAAAATATTATTTAACCAGAATAATACTTTTTTCACCATTCTTAAAGGTGTTAATGTAAAACAAACAAAATTATTATCCATGGAGGTGGTTAATTGAGATAATTTGTACAATGGTTTCGTTTCTTTGAATATGAGAAGATAAGAAAAGGGTTGGATATAATATATCCCATAATTAATATAAAATTCAAGTTTTTACATTATATTTTATTTATTATTATTTTATATATGAATGAGGTGAGGGGGAGGTAGAAGAAGAAAAGAAATTAAGAGTGGTGGTTTGAGAGAGTTACCTCCTGAATATCACCTCCTTGAAGGATGCCTTAAGGAACATGGTACTAGAATTTGGGTGAGACCCAAAATAATTTTATGTGGGGAGTGTAATTAGGATATGATTTTTTAGATATTTTAAGATATTAAAGGATTTTATGTAGAAATTGGGTGGTATTTATTCTTGAGGACGATTGTTTTTAAGTGATAAATTAAAGATTATTTTATATTTAAATCCAGGCACATTTGGGTGGAATTAATTCCAAACAATTTGTCTAATAATTAATGTTGTAATGGATGGTTAAGTTTGATAAAAAAACCATCCACCCATTAAAATTTTTATTTCTTTTTGGTATTTTATGCCTTTACCATTTAAATTTAACCCATTACGTTATTTTCCCTACATTGCGGTAAATGGTTTTGGATCATAGTAACCATTTTTATGAAAAAATAAAAATGGCCTTATAAAGTAATTTTGAAATCTTGATTCCAAATATGGAATCCATTTTAATTTATTAAATTTATAAAATTGATAAAAATTAATTTTAAATATGTTATGCATATAACTCTTAAATAATGTTTTTAAGGTTAAAATCAAAATTTTCAAAATTTCTAAGAATGTGTTTATAAATGTAATAAATAATGTATCACGTAATTAATTAATTTTCTTGATCAATAATAAGTTTTAATAAATTTTAAATCATGATCATATCAAAATTATCTCATAAGAGTTATGGTATTTCATAAAAACAATAATTTCATTTTTTAACACAATGTTTTTTTAGAAAATTCTTAAACAAATACCCTAAGATAATTTTTATGTGATTAGTCTATAAATGTTGTTTATTTTTTTAAATAAATTATCAAAGAGGCTCAAAAATTAATTATATTTATTTTCTCATAAAAATTAATAAAATCACTTTTTGAAGAAAACATAAATTTGAATAATAGAATGAATCTAGTAAAAATTATATATTCATTTCATAAGAATAATTAAATTTTTATTTAATATTAACTTCATATTGATTTATTAATATAGTTAATCTTATTTAATCGGTAAATTTAATGGATAGTTTATAATGGTTCTGTTAAAATAATGATATTTTGGAGTTTTTTTAAGCTTGTTGTTTTGTGCAATGTAAGCTATCAAAAAATGTTTTATTTTAAAATCTCAGAGTGTTATAGAGATTCCAAACCCAATGGGACTTGAAGTTGATAAATTCATGAAAATTATTAATCAATTTAATAATTTTCTCAAAATAAAAATGAATCAAGGGAAAACCCACACCCCTATAAGAAAGATCAAGTTATAATCCAGTCCTTTATGTGACAAAGGACTCTGAATTTAAGTAGATCATACAATCCATTAATTGAGGAAAAATGAATCAACACTATTTAAATGATATTATTCATCCGTTAATTCAATGAGAAAGAAAATATTGTGCTATTTTTTTATCATATGAACAGAGAAGAAGATCAATGTTGGATGTTAATAAAAAATACAATACCTGAGGAGGAGATCGAAGTGATGGAGTGGAAAGAATTATTAAAATATTTTTCAATAAATATTTTCCTCATACTATATAACTAAAAATAGAGAGGGAGTTCCTTTCCCTCAAGAAAAAGGATGAAGAATCCATTGGGGCATATGATTAAAACTTCACAAGTCTTGTTCAATACACCTACAAATTTGTTATTGAACTTGAATGTAATGTTGACTACTTATCTAGTGGGGTAAATATGAATCTGTGAAGATCTTTAGGGATTAGATACGTTATAGATAAGAGTGAATTTTCTGATTTCCCCGCAAGTGGAAATAGATGTTAGAGAATCTAAAGGGTTAGAAAATAAGAATCAAATAATGGATTTCAATTATAATAGAGTGATGAATAAATATCATAGTGGAAAGAAAGTAAAACATCCCATTTTTAAAATGTGTGGGAAGAAGCATCTTGATAATTTCTTGAAGGGGATAAAAAATAATTTAGGTGTAGGAAGGAAGGTAACCTAGCTAAAAAATTTCAACATGTGAAACCCACTAATGTGATGGAATAAGTGAATTATATTATCAAACATCAACCTATTTTCTAATATTTCACCTATAAATAATAATGAAACTATAAAAATAAATGAACTAATTCAAGGGGTTTCACTAGTAACTGAATAAAACAACCTCTAATTCCTAGATAACAAGGGTGAGATTATGCATGAGGTGGATCCCCATAATTATGTAGTGATAGGTGTTTTCATGACCACTTCCCCCAAAAGGTACCTCTCATATCCCAAAAATGAGACAAGGGAGATAATGATGCTTGAATCCCACCTCCAATAGGCCACTGGTCAGTGACAAGCACCGAGGGTATATAATGTATACAAATGGGATGCATTACCCTCTAAGAGAACATGAGGAACAAGAGATAAGATAAGTACACAAATCAACTCCTTCTTAGATAACATAAAATAAATCCCAAGTACATGCATCTAGAATAACTAAAATGGGAACTAAATTTAACAAATGATAAACTTGTCAGGGACCATGAAGGCCAAAACAATCCTAGAAAAATATGATCAAGTAATGTTCAGACCGATCACCAACCTTCCACTACTACCCTGAAAAATAGTATATATACAGTGGGTGATCATAATTGGTATACTCAGTTGGCTCCTAATCAAATCCTCCTATAAAAAAGATAAAGAAAACCAACTAAATCCTATTGAACAACAAGCAAAACTAACTCATAACCTAAAAAAGTATACTTATATACCAGCCTCACTATCTATATCAGTCACCAAGTAACACATACAAGAGATTATATAAATATAGAAACAAAATGGTTCCCCAAAAATACTTCCCCTAGTTTTCCACTCTTACCCAATGACGTACGTCCTGATCCATATATCTATAAAAGAAACTTTTCTGAAGACACATGAGGTAAAGTATCACCATATATACATTTCAATCACATAATCTCATCATCCCATTCCACATCTCCATATAATAACCTAGTAGTTTTTAGGATCCACCATATATTATATGTCATGTATTATATATCAGGTATTGTAACTCAATCCATCATATCCCATACACAAATTAAGGTACCTAAATCCATGAAAACCCACACAAATATTACCTGTAATAATCCTTAGGATACTATATTTTGATATACATGTGTGTGAAATAACCACAAGTCACTGAAAACCTCTAATCACATATATGTGTAATGATAACCACTGTTCACACTTGCACATAATACTATCATGTGAAGAGACTAGGGATATAGGCGGTAGCCATTCATCATTTCCTCACTAAAATAGATGTTGGGTAAATCACCCTCCCTAGAGTCCACTAGGTCTCAGTATCCCTATCAACATAGGTGGGGTAGCATATGAAACTATAAAACATACATGATCTAATATAGATCGTGACCAAACTATGGGAATAAACCTAGTCTTAGGCTCAACTACAACTATCATCACTCAAATACCCAATTGTTAATGCTAATAACTAGATATCCCATAATCATACAAGAATTTAATGAGCTTCATTAAATTATTTGTTTCCCATTTTAAATTTAACCATATGTTAATTATTTCATTTTCTATTAGTTAATATTACCCCATTCATTTCATTAATGATGAATGGTGAAGTCCATGTTCTCCATGAATAATATAACAAATTCCAAGGTTCCTCAAGATTATAAATTTTTATATTACATAGAAAACCAACACGCTAGTTTAAAACATTTATTAAACATTATTGTCATTCAATAATTCCACGTACTCTAGGAAACATCATAAGCTACAACAAAAGAGATGCATAACCAAGAACAACCATCTGCCACAAGTAGTGGGGAAATAAATGTTGTTAAATAAGAAAATCAGTCATTCATAAATTCAACATACTTTTTAATAGGAAAAATTTGAAATTTCATAAAAATAATTGTACATCCCAACATCAACCCATTACCTCAAACCTGGTGTCATCCCCGACACTACCATATACATCACCAAGCATCATGCCATCACAAAAATCTACTACTACCACAAAATATTTCATCCCCACCAATATCTCATCAATTAATCTCCATCATAGTCTCACATAACATTACATATTAAGGATCACATCTAGAGATAAAAGGTATACAACAAGAAATAGAGTCAATTGGGAATCCAATCTGTAAAAACAAGGAATCCATCATTTTTCATAAAAATGTGATCTCTCAGCCGCAAACACTAATATTTGTGAAGTTTTTTTATTACCATATTGGATTGACTGATTAATTTATCATAGGTTAAAATTATATGAAACCGAAGTCATCAGATATTTCAATCTATTAAATTAATTAAACATGTATTAAACATTAATTGATTTATATAAAATTATATGAATCAATGGATTCCTTAAACATGAATCTTTAAATTATCATCTAAATAATAATTAGTGTCATCACATTCTTTATCAATTTTCATAAAATTAACATGATAAACATAATAATAATAATCATTCTGAATCAATCATAAAAATATATAGCACACTTTCTAAAAAATCAAGAGGTAAACTGTTATCATGATGTAAAAACATGATATTGTTATAATCATAACCCACTTCATTAATTAATAGAGTTATTTATTTATTGAGGATAATTACACCACCACCAAAATGGGTAATTAATGATTATCTTATGATTGTACATAAAAAAGTATTAACATATAATCCCCTACCTCAATGTTTTTAATGTTATTCAATCATGAATGGAATAATGGAGATATCTAATCACATCTCCTACAAGGAAACTAAACCCCTCCAAGAGTATTGTGCCATAAAATATGAAAATAAATCTATGATAATGATTGATATAAACCAAAATTACAAAAAAATAAATAGTGGGAGGAATAATACCAATACATGAAGAAACTATAAGAAAAGTGTAATAACTCACCTTAGATCACAATGGTTCGATCTCTAGAAGGCAAGGGTTGAATAAGATCGAAAGTAGCTTCAAATTCCTTAAAAAATACTCTTGGGAAACTAGGCCTTGAGAGGGATTGAGAGAGAGATAGTTGATAAATGGACTAGTTGGGGGGGGGGGTTGGGTATTTATAAGAAAGCTAGGAGTTAGAAGACCATGATGTAGCTCTCTACACCATGATGCATAGGTGTTTCCAATGGACAAGACTATGATGCATGATAAGAGGCCATTCCACAACCTTCCCACTCAAATCCCTATCCAAAGAAAATGACACACTCTATGTCATATATCCTACAAAACAAGAGAGGGATTATTAAAAAATCGAGATCACTATACTGTAGAACCTATTATCTAAGGAGGAGTCTATGCTGCAGCCTACCCCCCATTCCATAGGGGCATCAAAAGTGAAAAAACCACCCAAAATCCCCTCTCACGCCTCTTTACTATAGATATTAACCCACATAACTTCCACATGGACTCCATGTCACAGTAAAACCCTATAGAAAATAGAAATATGAAACCAAGGAAAGTCCTATGAAGAATCTTTTCTCCAAGATGTTTTCATGCCAAAAAATGGAAGAAGCATCAAATTTCTTCCTCATAGTCCCCTACACCATAGCCAAACTCTCCAAACTGTAGTGACTACCCTTATAATGTAGTTCAAAGATCTATTCCACAACATTATTATGAGATGAAATTTTAGTTATAACCACACCTTTTCCCCTCTAAATCCATTAGAACTTACATTGAACAAATCTACCACCAGAATTCCCAGAAAGTAACGTGTCAAATAATCTGGACAATTAATTAAGATTATTATCAAAGTATTCTCACCATAATTAATTTAAAACTAAACCCAAGGATGAGGTAAAAAAGGGGTCATCCATACAACAACCCCATGAGACACCTCATAGGTATCTCACTAACAAAGGATCTCAACCACCACATTCATCGGAACAAAGTAAAAAATGATGCAACAAAAAATAACAGTTCATAAACACACTCCTAAGGAATATGCATCTTAAACAAGAGAAAGGTCACAAAAAAGAATCAAAGAAGAATAAAAAATCTATTAAACCAGATAAAGGTCACCAACCACAAATGAGCATCACTACAATAGAATAGATAAACATTAAAATATTTGGATACCACACATGAATCTATGAATAATGTTCCTAGGTAATCTACTATATGCCAAAATATCATCATAAGACATGAAAAAATAGATCAACACTTCCTCATTACACTTTATTCTGGTAGTAATGGATATGTACAAGCTTGTCCTCGAAGGTCACATCATTGTCAACATCGATCTCACCCCAATAAATGATGTGGGTTTCATCATGAAGATAATGAAAGAGTTGTGACACCTGGAATACATCATGTATTAGGATCATCTATGGTGGAAGTGATATAAAAAATTCTATGAAGCCAATGGGATTATATACCTCAAAATTCCTAAAAAAACAAGTAGAAATATTACTCGCACGACTTAACCTTCACAACCGATAATGAGGAGTCTCCTTCAAGAACACATGGTCTCTGACATCAAACTCCATAGGTCTCCTCTTATGATTGTAATAGGAATTATGATGATTCTACACTGCTTTCATCCTCTCATGAATCACCTGAACCATATATTTCATGATCCTAAATAGTTTTGGCCACTAAATTGCTGACTCTCTGACCCAATCTAGCACAATAGAGAACACAAAAGTCATCCATACAAATATTCAAACGGTTCCATAACAATGGCAGAGTTAAATATTATTGAAAGTAAACATAAAAAATGTAGGTTCCTCATCCACTAACCTATAATATCAATTAAACCATAATTAAAAATTTCCTTAAGAGTCTGGATGATCCACTTTGTCTGATCATCTATTTATGGATGAAACGTAGTACTAAGGCATAACTGAGAGCCAAAATCATTATGAATACCTCTCTATAACCTTGAGGTAAAACAAGGATGAAAATCAGAGATGATAATCATTGCGAATATATGGATTCTCACCACCCCCTTTAGGTATTACCTCAATTAAAATCCACTGAGCTATACTCTTTTATCACTATAAAGTGGGTTGATTTCATTAAACAGTCCAATATCACCAATATACCATCATATAATTTCTCATCATGTTGTAAAATAGTAATGAAGGCTATTGATATTTCCTACCACTTCCACCGAGGAATATCCAATGATTGGATAAACCCATTGAGAACATGGTGCTTGACCTTCACCTTCTAGTAGACCAAACATCAAGATAGAAACTCAACAATAGAAAGACTCATCCCAAGTTACCAAAAGTTTATTCTCAGTAATCAGTACATATTTTTCATGATAGGATGTACTGCCTAGGGTATGATATGGAACTTATAAAGGAATGTATCATGTATCACCAAAGGGAAGAAAAATGTCCCTTGGAATAACACCTGATGTTGTATATCCTTAGACCACACATTAGGGGAATCTTAAAAGAAAAGTTGGTCTTTATAGACCTTCAACTCACAATCCCATAGTTCGTATTCCTCCACCTAATGCACAAATTATGACTAAACTATCATCTGAAAAAGGAAACCTCTACCACTAAACTCTCCCATATCAATATGAATTACTGATAGCTCATCTATCACCCTCTAGGAATTTCTATATTTTAGTAGGACATCACTGTGTGGTTTCCTGATCATCAAATCAGCTACAACATTTCAATTTATCAGTGTATATGAAATCAAAAAGTAATTATCATATATGAATTTTATCTAATTTTACTTCCTTAAGTTAAATTCATGATGGTATAAGACATACCTTAGGCTCTTATGATCAATAAAAACCACAAAAGGCTCTCCAATGAGGTAATTTCCCTTCAACTTCAAGGAAAACATGAATTCTGCTAACTCGATATCATGGTTGGAAACATTAAACTCATAGGTACATAACTTTTAATAAATAAAAGAAACATCCAATATTTTCTATATCAAAACACAACCTAAACCATGAAATGAATCCTCACAAAAAACATGAAACACAACTCTCTCTTTTAGAAAAAAATTAACTAGAGCACTAGAATAATTCTTATTTAGGTACTCCAATTTTTTCTAACACTAATACATCCACAAAATTTTTATTCCTTTCTGTTAAAAGTTGTATGAGGAGTCACAACCAAAGATAAATTGTCTATGAACCTCCTATAATATCCTAAATGACCACGGAAACTCTGAACCTTTGTAACTATCTTGGTTTATGCCTAATAAATGGTGGATTTTTAACATTGAAATATATATAACTACTCCATATTAGGATATGTAATACCCCAATAATAAAACTTCATGTGACCAAAACTCATCATTTTAAAACTTTTTGAACAATTGATGATGATTAAGAACTCCCAAAATGACATGAAGATGCTCAACATGTTCTTCCTCAAATCTGGAGTATACAATGATTCCATCAATGAAAATTACCATGAAACGATATAAGAACTCATTGCATTATATATTCATCAAAACCATGAAAACTCTTGGAGTGTTCATCACATTGAATAGAATCACAATGAACTCAAAGTTCCCATATAAGAATCAAAAAGTGGTCTTTGAAATATCATCATATTTTACCCACATATGATGATATTTGGACCACAGATCAATAATTGAGAACCAACTAGATCCTTTTAGATGATTGAATAAATTATAAATCCATAGAAGTGGATATAATCTCTATAATTTTACCCTATTAAAGGGAAAATAATCAATACAAAGGTCCACAATTCCATAATCCTTCTTCACGAATGAAATCATTATACCCCAAGGTGACACACTTAGATAAACAAAGACTTGATGGAATAAATCATTGATCTATAATCACATCTCTAGTAAATCATAAGGTTCCACCATATATTGAGATTATATAAGTTCCTAAATATAGTTATACCCGAAAAATGATCTCTCATTGAGGGGGTAATATCCTATCCTCCTTAGAAAAAACATCATTTTTCTATTCTACAACCCTAGGAAACACCATCAGCTGAACCTCCAAAACACTTTGCATCAAATCATACATCTAGAAAGACTATGGAAGAAACATGTCTCATATCCATTTGAGGTCCCCACTCCCCAATGAACATAAAATAATCTTCATCAATATCACAAAACACAACCTATCTACTAATGAAATCCATAGTAGCCTATACTGAATATAGATAGTATATACAAAGAATAATGTTATATGGATGTATCCATATACAGAATATATACCCCTAAGAGAGGTTCTACCCTAGAAATAGCTCATATAATCTCTATAATTTATACCTGTAATATCAACCTCTAATAGGAATAGTTAATGCCAAGGAAAAAGGAAGCCTCTCCACCTCATCTCCCAAAGCACGATCTAGGGCCAGTGATATGAAAGAGTGTGTATCTCCTAAATAAAAAAATACATGAAACCAAGTATGAAAATAAGAAAAATGTAGCTTTAATTATTTATATAACACTTGGCACTAAATAAACTAGAGAATGAATCTATACATAGCCTAATCAACAACCTCTTTGTCCCAGATGATGACCAAATCCACAAGCATGATCTATTATCTAAGGAGGAGGAGCATCTTAGGGATATCCTATGCCTACCATATCTCCTCTCTACTGATCTCAAGATGTATAATTCTACTACTTATACCTCAGATAAAACTACCTTAATCTAATAACCTACAGTGAAACACCTAGTGCACACTTCCTACAAAGAAATTTGGGGCATTCTTACTACTGATGACCTAATCCCCCATAAGGAATCATGTGTTTGATTCTTTGGTAAATGACTGATATTTTATACCCATAGAGGAACGAGATGGTGGGGGGTGGGACCTACCCCCAAATATCCAAAAGCTATTTTTTCTAGGAAAATGATAACCCCATACCATATCTCTACTTCGTGAAGATTCCCAATGACTTCCCTCTCTCTCTCATAAAAATCCAATTCTAGAAAGCATCCTTTTGATGACCTCTACTCTCGCTAGCACCTTGAGTTACATAAAAAATATAAATAGAGTGACTTGTATCTATGTATCTAGAAAAAAACTACTCAAAATGACTCACCCTAGCCTCCTCATCTAGAAATAGGTCTGATGCATAATGGAGAAGGGTTTGAAAATGGATTGGATCATGAACTCTCACATGCTAGAACTTCCCTATTGAAGGGTAAGAATCTCTTGGAGACTAGATTCCCTAATGATCGAATAAATAAATTCTTCTAAAAAATGGTCATTAAAATTCTCCCATGATAGTTATAACTCCCCATGATCACTGGGAAATAATATCCACTTCTTATTTACTACTCCACACTCCATTTTCCCTACCAATGAAACCCTGTTCTCCTTCTGATCATTGATGAAACTCAAAGTTATCTCCAACTAAAATAACTATTTCTCAGTCAATGTGTCTAAAATAGATCCATCATAATTTTTTATACTTTGGAATTGGAACTACTATAGTTTATTCCTCCAAGTTTAGTCATCATAGAACTTTATTATATGGTGATCTACTGGTACATTAATCTGAACATCCTCAGTTTGAACCTGATGAGAACATCAACTTAAGGTCATAACTTCAAAAAAAATTACTATAGGCTCATAATAATATAATATGGAATACATAAGTTTAATTAATTAATTAATTTAACCAATTTTTAACCTAACCCTAAGGTCTACCCATTTCAAACTGAGATGAAAATAAGAATTTTGGATGATCATTTCCTAGGTCTATACCCCATAAAAATATCAATTAACTTAGTGGGATTGGTATACATAAAGTTTTGTGAATTATATCACAGGGGACCCTAAATAATTATATCTTAGCAGGTTTCCCATTTTTACTTAGCCTACTAAACTAAGATGAAACTATAACCCTCCTAACCCATGCAGTCTCACCAGTTCCTAACTCCAACCTCCATCTTATCCCTTAACATGACTCTAATACCACTCTACCATGACTCCATCCCACCAAAGGCACCCCTCCCAAAAATAAAAATTAGATAAGGGACATATTAAATCCCGAATCCTTCCTCCAATAGGTCACAAGTTGAAAAAAATCATTGAGTATATATCATACATGAAAATGAGATGCATTACCCTCCAAGAGAACATGAGGAATGAGAGATAATACTAGTTCACCAATCAAATCCTACTTGGATAAGGTAAAATAAATCTAAAGTAATTGCATGTAATTTCATACATACTATAATAAATAAAAATGGAACTACAAGTACCAAAAGGTAAATGCGGTAGTGACCACAAAAATCAAACAGCTTGTGAACAACCACGATCAAGTAATTTCCAACCTAATCTCAAACCCACTTCTGCTAAATTGAAAAATTGTGTATCTATATATAGGGTGATAATGATAGGTATACTCAGTAGGATCATACCCAAATCCTCTCATGAAAAATATTAAGAAATCATGCAAAATCCTAGTGAACAGCAAGTGAAACCAACTCATAAACTAAACATGTGTACTAAGTTCTTAGCATCACCATGGATATTTATCACCATGTAATTCATAAAAGTGATCATATAAATTTAGAAAAAAGGGTACCCTACTACCACTTCCCCACTAGTTTTCATTCTTCCCCAACATTATACATATTGATTCATTTATCTATAAAAGAAGCCACCATAAAGAAACCTGGGATAAAGTTTCATAACAAGAATCTTATGCATCACATAAAAACATCATCCCATTCCATATCTCTATATATTAACCATCTATTTTATAGCATAACACACAAACCATTTTAAATTTTTCATATATTAGGTATTTTAACTCAATCCATCACAACCCATACATTGAGTAATGTAACTCAAGGAATCACAACCCATACATGTCATACAACAATCCTTATGATAATATATATAGAGATAAATTTGTGTGAAATAACCCAAGTCATTACATCCCTTTAAAAACATATATTAGGAAATATTACCAATATTCATATCAACACATAATACTACTAGGATAATAGAGTAGGGACAAATGGGGTAGTCATTCATCCATTCCTCGCCAAACTAGATATTGGGGAAAACACTATCCCATATTCCTCTAGGTTTCTATCACCCTAAAAATATGAGTGGTGCAGTATATTAAATTATAAAACATAAAAAATATAATATAGCTCAAAACCAAACTATGGTCATTAACAAAGTCTAAGGATCAATTTCAGTTATCGTCACTCGGACACCCGACTACCACTACTTAGAACTTGATATCCTATAAGCACACAAAAATTCAACAAGAGTTATTAAATCACTTAATTCTTTTTTAAATTTAACATTATTTTAATTATTTCACTATCCATTAGGCAATATTACCCCATTCATTTCATTAACCATCAAATGTGAAGTCCATAACCTCCTGACATAATCCAACCGATTCCACGGTTCCCCAAGATTATCATCATTTTCATTATAATAACCACAAACCCCATGGGTTAAAACATTTATAATTTTTTTTACCCTTGCTTAATTCCAGGTACCCTAGAAAATATCCAAACCTAATATAAACTATATTCTTAAAAAAAACAACCAACTACCTTAATCAGTAGGGAAACGAATGGTCGTAAAAAAACTCACCCATCCGACCTTTTAATAGATTTTTTAAAAAGTAAGCATCAAAATTTCAATAAAATACAGGGAAATACTAGATTAAAAAAATTCAATAAAACTTGGTTCTATCCCTAACACCACCATGCATATCACTAGACATCCTTCTGTTATAGGAATCAAATGATTCTACAAACCTGAGTTTCCCTGACCATATCTCATCGACCAAAAACTATCCCAGGATCACTTCACATCACATAGAAAGGATCAAATCCAAACAAAACACAGAGGAAAAAAAACAAAAAATAGATTAAATAGGGAATCCAAGACATAAAAATAAGGCATCTATCCTTTTTAATACAAATGAGATCTGTCCTCCCTAAAAATTAATCTTTGTCAACCGTCCAATTTTATTACCATATTGGATTAACCAATTCATTTATCATAGCTTATAAATATAAGAAACTTGAGGAATTAAATGTTTCAATATATTAAATTAATTAAACATACATTAAGTATCCTTTGATTTCTATCAAATTATATGAATCAACAGATTCCTTAAACATGACTCTTTTAATTCTTTATCAAACACAAAATTACTGGATTTATATTATTTAACCATTTTCATTAAATTAACATGCTAAAAAAAGAATAAAAAACATTATTAATCAATCATAAACATAGAAATTAGACTATATTGAAAATCAAGAGGCAAAATATTATCATGATGCAAAAACATGTGATCCATATATCCAAAAACTAATTCTTTCATTAATATGGTTCATTATTTTTTAAGGTTAATTCCACCCCCCCTCCAAAGGGATAAATAATGATTAATTTATGGTTTTACATAAAAAATGAGAAGCAATGAATCCCCTACCTTAAGGATTTCAATGTTCTTCAATTGATAACTGAACAAAAAAGATCTATGATCACCTCTCTCATAAGGAAACTACTTCCCTCCAAACACATTGTAACATAAAACATAAAAATAAATTCATGAGAATGAATGAGATCAACCATAATAAAATGGAAACAAAGAAGTAATTAAATAAGAATAAACTATAAGAAAAGAGTAAGAACTCACCTCAGATCACCACAGTTTGATCTCTAGAAGGTCATGTTTGAATCTAATTGAAAGTGGCTTCAAAGGGATTTGAAAATATCTCTTGGGAGCATAGAATTTGAGTTCTAGAGAGAGAGAGTGTTGAGAAAATGACCAGTTTAGAGGGGGGTATTTATAAGAAAAATGGGACTTAGAAGACCATGGAGCATCTCCCTACACAACAACATAGAGTTACTTCAATAGAATAATACTACAATGCATTAAAAGTGACTACAACATAGTCTGTCAGGTCAAAGATGCATCTGAGGAACATGGTACACTCCACACCATAGATCCTATAAAATAGGAGGAATGTGGTGAAATCTAGAGAACCATGATGTAGAACCCATTTTCCAGGAAATAGAATACACTACAACCTACCCCCATGCCATAGGGGAACCAAAATTAGAAAAACCACTCCAGATCTCATCTCAAGCCTCTACGCGACAACAATTAACCCATGTAAAATCCTCATAGACTCCAAAATATAGTAAAATAATCAACACCAAAAAAATAAACCACCATTGAAAGGCCTATTATGCAACACTGATCCCTGGAATAACTGATCAAAAAATAAAAAATCATAAAAAAATTTCTGCTTAGGCCCATATGCCGCATTCAGACTCTCCATGTCGTTGTTACTTCCATCCACGTAGAATAATTATTCTTAACTTAAATTTTAACAACAAACATGAAATTTTACCTCTAAATCTTTCAAAACTTCCTATAGTCACCTATACCACCAGGATTTCTTAAAAATAATGGATCAAAAGTTTTGGACCATTATAGTTTTTATAGTTATTCTTTAAAGGATAGAAAAAATACTATTTATTTTGGGTCTATGAATTCTTTTATAGAACACAAGTTTAGTATAACTATTAAAAACCACCTCAAAAAATGGAAGTAGAGATATCTATCAAAATAGAAAATGGTTAAATTACTTCATATTAGGTATTTAAATTCTTCCCTATCCATAATTATAAAATTAACTTTTATGTAAAACTTATGATACCCCTATATTGGAATTCAATGTAGTTGTGGATATGGAATGGATTTCCTTGTATATAGCCAACATAATTTTTTAGGAGAATAAAATCACCATTTATATCATGAATCACCCTCCAATCCTATATAAGTTCAAGGATGAATATAAATCTCCATTTAAATTATCATCTCAAGTATGGATATTATATCTTTACGAGAAAGTGTATCTAACTCAAAATGATTGAGATTAAGGAAAAGATCATCCATGATGACATGACTATTGTAAGTGAATATACTAATTTATTTCCTTAAGAATTTCCCAGTCTTCCTCTAAACCAATAGGTTTAGGTGTTTATCAAACTTATACCTGGAGATTTTCCAATATCCAAGACTTAATATAGAATGTCCATTGTTATACTTGAAGATCAAAATAAGATATTACAAGATAATCTGTTTAGAGGGTTAATATACCCAATAAGTTCACCATGGGGGTGTATGGTTCTTTTCATCAAGAAGAAGGATGGTATAATGCACCTATGCATTGATTATCATGAGATCAAAAAGATTACGATAAAGAACAAGTATCTTCTTCCATAGATTAATGAATTATTTGATCAAATACATTGAGCCTAGTAATTCTCCAAGGTGGATATTCAGTAAAGATATTATCAAGTAAAGGCGAAGAAGAGGGGTATCCCCAAGAATTATTTTTACACAAGTTATGGGAACTATAAGTTCATAGTGATGTCATTTAGACTCACTAATAATCCACCCATCTTCATGGAATTAATGAATAGATTATTCAGGAATTAAATAAATAAATTTATGGTTGTATTTATAGTTGATAATATTATCTACACCAAAAGAAAGAAGTAACATGAGGATCATTTGAATGCTATACTGAATACCTTGCAAAAGGAAAAGTTATAAGAAAATTAGATTAAATGTGACTTTTTAATGGATCAATTAATAGTCATGGGAAGGTTACCAAAAACATAGGGATATTTTTAGATCATTTAAAAATAGATGCAATTTAAGGATTTCCTATACCAACATTCATGATAGAGATCTGTAGTTTCCTTGGATTATCTGAGTAATACCATGGATTTTTGAGAAACTCATCACAATTATCAAGAACACTAACCATTATATCTCAAAATGGAATGAGTTTTATCAAAACTGATGAATATGAGAAGTGATTTAATGAGGTAAGTGTCTAATGACTACACTTATGCTCAAATTAACCACTAGTGAGTAAGGATTTTTTATCTATAGTGATGCGTCCAAAAAATGATTGGTTTTTATACTAATGAATGATTAAAAATTGATATAGTATGCCTCATTCCAATTAAATATACAAGAGAATAAATAGCCAACACATGATCTTGAATTGTATGTAGATATATTCCGGTTGAATATTTTGTAACATTATCTATGTGGGGGGAAGTTTGAAATATATGCGAATCATAAAATCCAAAAGTATACATTCACACAAAATGAGATCAATTTGATTAAAAAATATGGTTAGAGATGATCAAGGATTATGATTTTTCAATCCATTACCATACTAAGAAAGTGAAAAAAGTTGTAGATTCTCTGTCTAGAAAGGATCCTACAACCTTATCCAAAATGAGGATTAATGTGGATCCAATCTTCTTGGAAATCAAAAGGATGGACATGGGAATCATAAAAGGGATTTCATTCATCCTTTATCAAAAAAATTCTCAAAAATGAATTATTGAGAGGATCAATGAGTTCCAAATAGATGATGAGGAGCTATATAAAAAGGTAATGAATATTTTGGAGTTAAAATTTTCTAAAGATGGAGTTAAAAGGTTTGGAACACATATATGTTTCCCATAAAACCAATACTGAATAGGGAACTTATAGATGATGTTCACAGATCATACTTCTATATTCATTCCCTAAGTACTAATATTTATAGATATTTGATGAATTATTTTTGTGGGATAACATGAATATGGAGATTGTAGAATTTGTATCTCAATGCATAGCATGCCAATAAGTCAAGGCTTAATAAAAGATGTCTAAGGGCCTTATGTAACCACTGACCATACCATCATGGAAATGTGAAAACATAACCATGGATTTCATCATAGGAATCCCCATGAAATTTAATGTCAATAACACCATTTGGGTGGTAGTTGGTTAACTTAAAAAGTCATAAAAATTCATTGTTATCAAGGAAGGTTTCTCTATTTAACAATTTTCTTGGATATATATATATGGGAAGTTGTAATACTGAATTTAGTTCCAATATACATTATATATAATCAATATCTAAAGTTTACCTTAATGTTTTAGAGAAACCTTTATAAAGCATTGGATACCACTATTAAAAAACTGGGTTTATTCAGTACTAGGGATTTAACAGTGCTAACTAAAAATGGTATTAAAGACCCCCTTTGTTAGTGATAAAAAAAGCATTGTTAAAGGGGTACATTTATCAGACCTTTTAAAAAAGCACTAATAAATGGGGTATTTTAACAATTCTTCTAAAAACATTATTAATGTGTGGGGGGGTCTTTATCAGTGCTTTTTTAGAAGTGATGGTAGATACCGCCTTTATCAGTGCTTGTTTAGTAGCGCCTATAAAGGTATACTTCAATAAAATTATATTTCATTAAGAATAAAATATTAATATATTTATATTTATATAAATATAATATATATTTCTTAAAATACGTTTTAGATAAGGTAAATATGCATTTTCACTTAATATATAATATATTTTTTGAAAATGGATTATAAAATAATTTAGAAACTATTTTTAATTAATAAGTTTCTTATTATTATCAAGTAATATTCATTTAAAATTAATTTTAAGATAAAAAAAATAATTTTTTTAATAAAAGATATAAAATAATTTGAAAATGTAACACAACCTTCAAACCATTACTTTTGATCCGAGTGTCCATTTGAGCTTTACCACATATCAAATCAAAGATTGCGATTAGTTCTACACCCTTAGTGAGAAAGATAAACCTATGAAACATTTTTCAAGGCCAAAAGGACCAGAAGTCCTCTCAATCTATGTTTTTAGTCATGATACCCTGATTTTTAACTTTAAATGGATTTTTAACCTCGTTTATTGGGGTCTTATTTCCTTTTTTGGGTGGAGACAGAATTTTTCCTAGGTCTTACATTCATAATGATATTATGGTTTTTAAATTTTATCATTTTTCACAAATTAATTTTATTTATAATTTAATATATACATATACATATGTGTGTATTAATAAATAGATATATATTTGTATTATATTCAAGTATATATACATGAATATAATATATAATATATTAAAATAAATATAAGTATATATATATATATATAACACATATTTTATAAATGTAGTTTAAAATAAGTATATAATTATATAATTATATGTAAATATAAATATAAATGAACAGAAATAACATTAAATAGAAAACAAAACAACATAGTGTAATGGTAAATAAATTTCATCTAAAAGGGGGAGGTGCCAGGTTCGAATCCAGGAGAGCGCACATAAGACTAGAAATTCGAAAAATGCTGATAAAAGGTAGTGGGGTAAAAATCACAGATAAGGGGGGGGGGGGGATAGATCGCTATTAAAGGGGTCGTGGAAGTGATGATAAAGAGGGTTGGGCTGATAAGCGTCCAAATGTTTTTTACCACCTTTAATAGAACTTCCTTCATTAGTGCTAAAAATCATTGTTAAAGGATCCCTTTAATAGCACAAAAAATCACAATTAAAAAGGCCCTTTAACAGTGCTAAAAAAGTAATGATAAAAGTATCGTGCTTTTAACCTTTCTCATATTGTCCGTGCTTTTTTTATCATTGATAAAGGCCTATTCTAGCACTGTTAAAGGGAAATTATTTAGTAGTATACATAGATGTGTTTAGTACTTCTTATCATCCTATGATGGATGGTCGGTCTGAGAGAACCATTAAAAATCTTCGTGATTTGCTGATATCAACTTCAATAGATTTACAAGGATGTTGGGATCAAACCCTTCCCCAAGCAGAGTTATTATATCACAATGGTTTCCATTATATTATTCAGATGGAACCTTTCGAGGCTCTTTATAGGAAACCATGTTGGAATCCAACTTATTGGGATGAATTTTGAGAGAGGAAGATTATGGGACCCAAACATATCAATGATATGACAGAGAAAGTTTAAACCATTCAACATTATTTGAAATCCATAAAATATAGATAGAAAATATATTCATAAAATCATCGATGAGACCTGAAGTTTGAGGTCTGAGATAAGGAGTTCCTTTGTATAGCACCATGGAATAAATTCATAATGTTTGGGAAGAAGGAAAATCTTAGTCCAAGATATATCAACCAGCTTAAGATGCTTGATCGCATCAATAATATCAAATATTGACTAGAACTCCTACCTAACATATCCCTATTACATGATGTGTTCCACATAACCTTATTGAAGAAGTATATACTAGACCAATCATATGTACAAAATATAGAGGTGGTTTCTTTGAAGAATAATCTTTCATATAAGGATAATCCAATGAAGATCTTAGATCATATAGAAAAATTTCTATGAAATAGGAAAACTCACTTGGTCAAAGTACTTTGGTAGAACCAAAAGTTTGAGGAGGAAAATTGTGAAACAAAATAAGAAATGAAACATAAGTACCCTAATTCATTTTAGTGTAAAAAAATAAAATTTTGAGTGTGAAATTTACAAATGGCAGAATCATGTAATAACATGAACTTTTATAAATGAAATTCCATTTTGAATGAATGAATTTATTATTAAGTAATGTTGTTATAGAAGACACATGCACAAATTTGGTTATTTTTGACCATTATAAAATATTGCATGTTGAATTTAAAATATCATTAAGAATCATAACCAATTATAATATAGTTTTTGTATAGTGAGCATTTAGAATAGTATATATTAAGGGTTAAGATACAGTAAAATTGACATAGATGGAAGAATCGATAGCCTCAACTAGTAAAAATATACCCTATGAAACCCAATTGTCAAAGATTCTAAGGTAGATCACATCACTGAAATTTTTCCCTTGACCAAGAACAAGCCAATATTCAACAACTAAAAAAAGAGTGAATCCATTTATGGAAGAATTTCAATCTTATCAATATCACGACTCAAACCATGTTTGTTTGAACCACCCCAAGAAAGTACCACCATCACACACCTTATCCTTAGGGAATACGTTGGTTTAATAGTGGGTTCGGTATCTAGAACCTAGAATTATGAATTTTTATATTTTATTTTAAATAATAGATATTGATATAAATAAACTAAAATTTTAATTTTGGGAAATATACAGTTTCAATTAAAACACTCTTTTTATAAATTAAATAGTTTTTGAAATAAATTATGTTTTAATAAAATTTTCTTATTAAACA
The DNA here is from genome assembly GCA_963277665.1 of Viscum album. NCBI lineage: Eukaryota > Viridiplantae > Streptophyta > Magnoliopsida > Santalales > Viscaceae > Viscum > Viscum album. The sequence continues at coordinate 1,279,184,061 of OY728130.1, forward strand.
ATATTTATTTAAATACAAATGATAAAATAATTTAATTAAGTCCAATTTAATTTTTATAAGGGTCATAAAGTTTATAGTGTTTTAAAAACTAGTATTTTCTAGTAAATAATTGGTTTTTTTAAAAGTGAAAATTCTTATATTTAGTAAATTATTTTTGGTAATTTTTTCTTGAAATCAGTCTATCAAAATTATCTAATGGTGAATTCTTCATAATTTTTTGAGACAATATATTTTTTGGGAAAAAATTAAATATGGTATAAATATATAGAATATATTATTATATCATAATATCCAAAAATTGATTTAATAAATTCTATAAAATGAATCCATGACCAAATATTGATTTCCCCTTTAAAAAATGTGTTTTTAAGTTATTTTATTATTTTTTTAACCTTTAATGAATACCTTAAACCTGTATTATATTTTAAGGTTTTAAAATCAATTATTTTTTATCATGACTCACTTCCACATCAACAATGGTATTATTCTAATATTCCAAGTTCTTAGAACTATAAAATATTTAAAACCACTCCTATTTCTCAAAAACCATTGGAAAAAACCATGTTAAGGTTTGTGGTTTTTAATTATTTTATCACGTAGAGTTCAAAATATATGTTTAGAAATTAATAAATAATTTCCATTTATTTTTTTATAACTACACACCCAACCTATCTTTCCACTTCACTAAAAACCAATTGATCTAGAATTTCTTCTCCCTATCCATATATTAAGCCCTCATATGGTGTTCCCATGATCTTAAAAATATCCTACCATGCTTTAAGAAGTGTCCTCTTAAAGTAAGATATCCCCTCATCTTACATTTTATTTAAAGTACATTCTTTGTACTGAGCCTTTTTATTTCCAATTGTTAGTGTTTTAATGTGTTTTTACACATCCCTTTACTATACATAAGATTCCCATGTAATTAGAGATGAAATTTAACACTAATTAAACCCTCCCTTGCTCCTTTATGGGCACCTTCTATGTTTCCAAAATTATTCAATGATTTTCCAAGCCAATCTATTGTGTTGTGAATACTCACCCCATTTACACTCAAGGGTATTAACCTAGATGTAACTTTCCTTAATTGATTTGATATTTCCATGTATATGACCCAAAATTTATAATCATAGGATTAAAATATATTAAATTCATTATTATATTGTATGATCTGTGTGGAATAAAAATGAATATACATAATATGAATGTGATGGGTGATCCTGAAATTATATAGCCATAAAATGAATTGGGTAATGTTTTTATCTCATGAGATACCATGTATGGGTCATGAGAGGTTATCTTAAGAAAAATATGTTACGATGTATTGGTGGTTATTCTTGACATATGATTATGATTAATTTTTTTTGTTTCTTCCACATTCACATGTTTCCTTGATGTTGTCATCTTATATCATGCACTGATGTTCATGTTTATGATTATCACCCCTTTTATATCACCATGGTATACCTATTGACTCACATGTATTACTTCCATCATATTCTGCTCTGATTATTCACTTAATAGGATTTATAGATTACCCTTTCCCATGTACGTCCCCTTATTATCCCATAATGTATTAGAATATAAATAGAATATATGGGCATGTTATGGGGATTTAAAATAATGAATTTATACCTATATTTCATGTTAATGTACTATATACCTAATTTTTCAAAGATACCAAGACTATCTATCTTCTAAGATTGTATTATGTCTGTCATTGTGTAATAAATCATGAAATTAAGTGTATAAAAGATTACAGTTGTCATACGAGGTGTGTTTTCTTAGATTCAATCAAGTGACATATGTTTTAAAGTAATCTATCATTTTTAAAATGAAATCACATACTTTTAGTTGTACTAGCCAAATCATGTGTCATATTGACATGTGGTTGATTACTAAATGTAAAAAATAAATTATGAATCATTTTCTAAAGATATCAAGAAAATCATAGTGTGTTTTCTTTATTTTTAGTAAGTGATGTGCATTTTTAATTAAAATTTCACTTTTAAACCAAAAAAAATGTAATTTTAGTCATAATGGTCACAACATGTCTTGAATTGACATAACATTAATCCCTGTATGTCACAAATTACATATGGATAAATTTATTAATGTATCAAGATAATTTGAGTGAGTTTTCCATGTTTTTTGGGAGTGAAAACATCTTGAACTAAAATGTCACTTTTAAATTAAACACACATAGATTGAGTCATACCAAGGAAAATGTGTTCCATATTGATGTGAATTTGATTCCTACATGCCAAAAATTATTTATGGATAATTTTTCTAAATTATCAACATAATCAAACTATGTTTTCTTGGTTTTATGTACGTGACATCTGTTTTGAACTAAAATGTAAATTTTAAATAAAAACATGTACTTTCGGTCATACTAGGAGTAACACATGTCTTATTGACATGAGATTAATTCCTATGAATAAATAATGAATTATGGATCACCACCCCAAAGTATAAAGATAATATGAGCGCGATTTCTTAGTTTTTAGTGAGTAACATACAATGTGAACTAAAATGAAACTTTAAAACAGAAAACATGAAATTTGAGTCAAACCAGGCACATTATTTATTTTATTGACATGAGGTTTATTATTACACATAAATAATGATTTATGGATAATTTTACCCACTTTTCAGGAAAATATAATTTTTTAGAGGGAGATAACATTTTGAAATAAAATTCAACTTTTAAATTGAAAACATGCACATTACGTCATAAAGGGAACATCATTTGTCAGATTGAATTGTGTTTTATCTATACACATAATAAATGATTTATGGATAATTTTTATAAATTAAAATAATAATAAAAGTGTGTTTTATTAATTTTTAGTGAGTGATAGATGTTTTGAACTAAATGAACACTTTTTAAATTGAAAATACACACTTTGAGTTATACCGGGCACACTATGTATCAGACTGATGTGAAATTGATTACTATATGTAAAAAATGAATTATGGATCATTTTAAAAAATTTATCAAGACAATAATAATGTGTTTTATTATTTTTGAGTATGTGGAACATATTTTGAATTAAAATGTCCCTTTTAAATAAAAACACATTCTTTGAGTCATACTGGGCACACAATGTATCTGATTAATGTGTGGGTAATTTATAAACATCAAGCATGACTTATGGATAATTTTACTAAATTATAAAGATGATATGATTTTACTTTCTCTATTTTTAGTGAGTAATACATTTTTTGAACTAAAATGTAAATTTTAAATAGAGAACACTTACTTTGAGTTATAACGAGTACATTGTGTTTTAGATTGATTTGCGTTTAATTCCTAAACATAAAAAATGAATTATGGATCTTTATCCTAAATTATCAAGGAAACTGAATTTCATTTGATTGATTTTGAATATGTGATGCATGTTTTGAACTAAAATGTTTATTTTGAATTAAAACACACACTTTTAGTCATATCGATCACACCATAAGTTGGATTTGTGTATAGTTTATTCGTATATGCAAAAAATGGTTTATGTATCATTAAACAAATTTATCATGAAAATATAAATAAATTTTCTCAATTTTGTGTATATAAAACCATTTTTGAACTTAAATGACAATTTTAAATCAAAACATATACTTTTAATCATACAGGTCACACCATGTGTTGAGTTGATGTACATTTAATTTCTACAAATCAAAAATAATTTATGTTTCATTTTACAAAGTATCCACAAAATTTGATCATGTTCGATTATTTTTGAGTATGTGAAATGTGTTTTGAATTAAAATGATGATTTTAAATAAAAACACACACTTTCAATCATATAAATAACATTGTCTGTCGAATTGATGTGAGATTAATTCTTAAATTTCAATTAATGAGTTATGGATCATTTTTTATTTATAAATTCTATACAATCATGTTTTATAGGTTTTGAGTATATGATTCTTATTTTGAAGTAAAATGACAATTTAAAATAAAAACACACACTTTTCTTCTGACCAGACACTATTTGTCAGGATGAAGTGCAATTTACTTCCACTTTTCACAAATTACCTATGGATCATTATAATAAAGTATCAAGAAAATATAAGTGTGTTTTTTAGGTTTTGAGCATTTGATTCTTATTTTGATGTAAAATTTAAAATTTAAATAAAAAAATTCACTTTTAGTTATACCAGAAACACTGTGCATTAGATAGATGTGTGGTTGATTCTTATAAACTAAGAATTATTTATGGATAATTTTTCTAATGTGTAAAGAAAATAAAAGAATTATTCCTTGTATTTGATTATATTAACCATAAAGATAGTAAACATAAATATATACAAGTACCATAAAAGGAGTGGACATAAATGTATATAAGTTATACTTTATTTTTTATCAAGGAAACAAAAAATTTACTCATTAGATTGTTATTAAAATGAATTAAACCAAAAATGAAATGAATTACATCCCTATTAAACATTAAAAAATAAAAAAAAGTATTAACTAAATAAGGTGAACATTAAACAATACATTAGTGAACATTAAACAATACATTATTAAATCACCTCTTCATGATGGTTATAAACATTTTGACCCCATTTTTTCTACCTTATCATTTCAAAACAAATCTACTTCCTCTTTTTTATACGTCGACTGATGACAGTCCTGGTAGTAATGAAAAAATATAAATAAAAAATGATTAATATATATTTTAAATAAAACTATGATTATCTTTGTAAATACCTATTTGGGGATACTGTTTTGTTTATGGATTGTTTTATATTTCATAAATTTATGAATGTAATAACCACAATTATTGTCATGAATATATTTCATTCACTAAAAAAATATTGAGTAAAGTAATTTGTTTTGATATATTTTTTAGTAAAAAAATATTATTATATATACCCTAATACTTATCATTTTTTATAAATACATAATATTCTTTTACTTGTTGGTCATCCTCATACCATGAAGTAGATGACATTCCAAAACTTCCCTATCATAAAAAACATCTCTTTAAACAAAATATAAAACATATAATTTAAATTTTTTTTGCAAAATGTTGGATGTACTACATTAGAAATTGATAATGGTCATCATGTGTGGTATATTTTTTTGGATATCCATTATTTAAATACAAAAAATAAATCATGGGAGCATCCAAATTTATTTCAATGATTATCCAATGATTCCTAAAAAAGGAATAAGTAATAAAACAAATGAGAATATATTTTAAATAATTATATTGTAGAGTTTTACCCCTATATTATGGGTATTAAGAAGATTATATATCTTTTAGGTTTATTTTTAAATGTTTTGGATAGTCTCTCCACTATTTTTAAAATTTCACCTCTATTAATTGAATCTTTATCAGTAGAATTGATGCGAGGATTAATGAGTCCAATTTTTTTCTCACAAGGTTTTTGATTCAAATAGTACTAATATATATGTCTGTAGAAAAATGAGTAGTATTTAATAGTAATTGACATAATAGATAAAATATTGGACAAACATATTATGAAAATGTACCTCATGTATACATTCAAAACCGAGGATCCCAAAAATTCATTCTTGATAATTTCATTTACATTCTAAAGACCAATCATATCTAGAATGGAGTTTCCATAAATTTTTTTAGAATTTTATATTGGTTGTATTTTTATTTTATAAATTTGTATCTATAAGAACTATTAATGTTATTAAATGAAGTAGTTGAATTGGTAGGGAAAATGTACTCTTAAATGCTATTTTCAATTTATTTATTTACACTTTAGAATGTTTTTTATTCAACCTTCTATTTCTAATTATTTTTCTTTTTCTTTAATTAATTTCCAAGGTTTAGACTTTTTTTCATTAATTGTTAACATTTTTTTTATAAACAATTAATTTTATAGGACATTCTTCATTTTGATTATATATTCTTATGACATTAAATTACCATTCTATGAAATTTATAATAACATGTTTGGTTATGTGAACATCCAGAACATCAAGGGGAACATGTATATCTATTCTCCACTCATAATTTATGTGAATCCCTACTCTCATGTGATCTTTTTGAAGTTTTTTATTATGTATAATATCTCTTTGGATATTTTACATTGTACACTGCATAATAAGACGGTGGGTGGGAGATGATAGATAAAAATTACAATAAATTTAACCTAATTTAATTATATTATCTGAAAGGTATCAATATATATTTTAATCATATTTTTCTGAAATAATTATGAAAAATTTTACTAACACATAAAGTTAGGCCTTTTAGGGGATTAATTAGCCTCAAATATACGGGGGGGGGGGGGGGGGGGGTTGACACTTATTGTAGTGGTTGTTGCTATGTTGTTTCTTCTCCTTGAATAATTATTATAAAATTATCCAACAACTTATTCTAAAAATTATTTTTTTATTTTAGAGAATTTATTTTTTCCTGCATGCCATCTATTTTATTATATTTACCCCATGTGTATTTGATATCTCAAAATTTACTCGAGGCGATAATCCAAAACCTGCACATATGATGTAACAATATTATTCTGATTATTTTAATGTCACATATTGTAGTAGCTTATGTGGTACAACTAAGGAAGATTCATTTGTCTAACCCAAATAAACAATATGTAAAAATAAGTAATCATTATTTTGTAATACTAATTTAAAGCATAATTTTTATTATTATTTAATATGTTCACATGATTCCCATACTATATGTATTTTCATCTACTAGTTTCCCCTAATTATTTACACAATATTCCTTCCATATCACATGATGTGGGATGGAAGTGGATTTGGATTTTGATTCATCAATTTTCATATAAGCAATGAAACATAAATAATTTTTTATTTTATATCACATAAATTTATTATTGTAGATTTAAAATACATATGATTTTTTAAAGTGAATAATATCCCATCCTTTCTTTATGGTAGGGGTATGTTAGTTTTAATTAACACTTATTATTTTCAAAAATTTGGTTGATATTTAATAAATTAAAAATTCTTAATAAAAGAGATTAATACACATAATTTTAGTTAAAATATTAACAACTACAATGTACATGAAATGATGCATAGTCACAATTACTAATGAATGTATCCCATGTTTCTTGGTTTATCATGTGTGAATATATATGTGGTGGGAGGGGACTTACTTTCCCTTCAACATCCATGAGATAATGCTACATAATAAATTTCCAAAATGATCTATGATCCTTTACAATGACCGTTAATATAAATTTAGTTTGAAATTCATTTAATTTAAATATAATATATAAAGGATAAGTAAGAGTAAATTAATGTTTAATTATTTTATTTTTTGTAAAATAGATAAATTATATGATAATATTACCCTAATATCTTCCCAAATTAGTTAAATTATCACAAACACAACATTTTTCTATGAATATATATCAATAAAAAAACAAATTCGAGTGGTCAACCCAATGTAGCAACTGAAATAGACTTGTTGGGGTCAATAAGTAGGCCACATACATCACATAAAAAATTTATTTCAGTGAATTTTATTTTCACCTTAATAGTTTTTGTTAATATTTCCATGCTACAATGATCTTGTTTTTTCTCAAACATAGGTTTTTCACATTCTAATATTTCCTCAGTTTCAACATTTTCTATATTATGTTCTTCAGGATTGGTGTCGTCATCATATGGAGAAAATTTTCATTTCTCATGATTGGGAGCATCAATATATAGAGAATTTATTATATATAAATGCAACAGAACATTTAATTTAGATTAAATAAATTTATTAGTGAACACATATTATTATTGTGTAACACACTGTATATTAATAAAAATTTAACCAAATAATTCAACTATCTTTTGTTTCATTAAGGGTTTAATGGATTTAGACCCTATAACAAGTATCCAAATCTTCTCATTATCATCCCTATAACATAAAAATTCCCAATTTATGTGAACAATCATGAAATAATTATGATGCACAATGAAATGGTAATCCTCAATGAAATATTCATTTTACCCTATCATGGTTTTAGTATATAATAGAACAATTGACTAGTTTTGGTTTGTAGTATATGGTCCATAAAATACATGTACTATCTATTGTTCCATTATGAATGGTTCATCATTTTAACCTTACTAAAATATACTTTTATCAATCCCAATTCATTGATTTTAACTACACTCTTATTATTAACTCGTTTTTAATTGAAAAATCAGCACTTGAAATACTATATAATACAACCCACATATTTATTTAATTATTCCAAAGTATGAAATATTAATATGAATTGAATTTATATCCCTCGTACTAGATAATTACATCACTTCCTCTATAAGAAAAACTCCACCATTTTTCATGGTACCATGTTTATCATGTTAATTTTTATAAAATTTATAATCATTAATTACATGAATATTTTTAGATAATTCATGCACACTTGGTCCCATGACCATACATCAATGTCATTTCAAAATTTAATTCATATTTTCAGATAAAAATTTCAAAATATTGTCTAAAAAATATCCTATAAAACATCGAATATGTTTATTTGATATCCAAATTCCATCTATTGATGGATTGAAATAAATAATAATTACTTATTGGGTTTCAACATATGGATAAACCTATCATATATTTTATAAAATGTAACGGTGACCCTGATCCTAATCTGTAATGGTAATGTTTGAAAAATTTGATAAGAAATTACTTCTTCCATAAGGCACCCAATGTGATGAGACTTTGGGTGACCAATGCTATCAAAATCAAAAAAGTATTCCTTATACAATTAAATCTATTATTTAAAAATATACCACTCTAAGAAACAACCTTTGGTTTGAATTAATGTTTTGATCTAATATTTAATAATATTCAAATACTATTTAATGAGGTATATCCATCTATAATTTATAGGACCACATAATTGGATATTTCTAACCAAGTAAAGCATGAAGTGGAACATCATATCAAATAATGAAAATAGGTAGATCACCTCCAATTCACTTAATATGATAAGAAATTCCTTTTTCATAGTTTGAAACTTTTCTTGGAATATAACTTTACTAAAAATATATTTGAAAAAGAAAACAATTTTGGTTAATAATTAATGATTTTTTTTTGGAAGAATTAAATATAAAGCTATATTCGTTAAATATTAAATCAAAACAAGATATTCATGTGATTTTAGACCCTTTAAATTAAAATAATCTATTGAAATGATATTTTTGATATTTGATGAATACCTCTATGGAACACTCACGTCATTTAGGAAGTTTTAAAATTGATATATCTCCTACTTGAAAAGAGTGTAAGATTAAGAAGGAATAAAAGTCATCCTTTAACCCTTCACTGACACCAAATCTTCCGATCTCCATGTGAATCATATCCAACCTTTCCTTAGTTACATTATTATATTTTCTAGATGTATTTAATAACAAGCCAATGTGATTTCCAAGAATTTATAAGTAATATTTTATTCTTGAATAAATGTTGGTTATATTATAATATATGGTATTATACACATAAAACACATAAATAAGAAAACATTTTTTTTCACTTATAGATATTTTTTCATTATTTAGAAACTAAACCAATACAGATTCTATACATTATAATGGGGGGAACATATAAAAAAATTATAAGGGAAAATTTGGATCTTTCCAATACGATAGGGTCATCGACCCCATGAACAAAACTATATAAATGAAACAAAATATTAGTAAACTAATCAGAATTTTATAGATGAATAAATATAGAACCTTGAGAGTAATTTTAGTGAAAAACGTATGAAGAAAGAAAAAGTTATTTATAAGAGGTAATATGATGATTGGAATAGAAAACTAATTATTAGGAATAGTAACATGAATGTTGGGAATAATAATATAAATTTTGGAAAATATCACCATTGTTAAATATGACCATTAGGAACTATAACCTTTGGTAATAATTTTACCATTACATTTAGGTTTTATAATATGTAATGAAAAATGATAATTGATGTAGAATGAAGAAACAACGAATTTAACAAGTAGATTCTTAAAATTTGAAGCCCAATTATTAGAAAATGAGAGGGTGGTATCCTCAATGGAGTTCACCCTTGAACAATCACATAAAGATATTCAACAGGTTAGGGTCAAACAAAATCAACTATGTGATAAGTTTAAGTTAGTAGAGATCACAATTAGGTCAATGTCAATTGAGACACCCCTTTAAAATACAAACATCTCACACATTACCCTAAGGGTTCATGGTAATGTAATAATAATTTTAATGCCTATACCTTAGTATAATAAAATTTTCATTTCTTTTTTTATAAATTAAATGGTTATTTTTTGATACCCATTTTCAATATTATTTTATTTAAAAAAATATTTATAAAAATAATATGATTTTGATAATTTATTTTTTGGATACAAATAAAATTGTACTATAAAATTTTATAATAAACCCATATATTCTCTATAGAGTTTATTTTCATGAACTATCCTTTTAAATTTTTTTTAAATATAATTGATAATATAATTTTACAATGGAAAAAGAAATTTTTATATGTGTCATAAATATGACTACGCCATACAAACTTTTATTTTTCAATAAACATGGGTTATTTATTTAAAAATTAAAATTATCATATTTAGAAACTTATTTTTATAAAATAATTTTTATTTTTAAAATCATAACATTAAAATTTGGTTCAAATGAATTTGTGATAATTTTCTGAAATATATAATTTTCTAGTCAATAATAAAAATATAGTTTTTTGTTTTCAGTATGTTTTATGACTTCATATAAATGTAATAATGATATATTAATTAATTAAATAGAATAAATGACATAAAATTTTTTATTTTATTTATATTATGTATTTTTAATGGATTTAAATTAATTTCCGAACCTATAAATGACTTTTAAATATCTAAAATAGAAACTATGATTTTAAAAAGCATATTTTGTGAAAAAATAAATTTTTCATGTCCAAAGTAATAATGAAATTTGTATTTAGTTTCTAATATATTAATATAATAAAAATCATGAAAAAAATTAATAAAAGGATTAGGAAAAACCATGGTCAAGATAATATATTTTCTTTTTCTCCCACCTAGAATTCTGAGACCTATATTTGGAAATTATTAAACAATTTCTCCTAATTTTGTAAAAATAGCCACCCATACACCATTACTCTCTACTAAAAATTCATAATACATGAATTTATGGTCATTTTACCTCCCAAATATTCCCTCCAATTCATCCCTCATTCCTCAAGGTTATATCCATAAGTTTTAGGAAGAAACTATTCAAGGTAAGGGAATTCTTCACTTCCTCTTTTCCTTTAAAGTACCTATTTTGTGGTATGTTTTCTACATGTTGAATTTATTTATTTTTATATCATTTTAATTTATACCATTACATTAAAATATTTTTTTATTAATATAATTACTTTATCCCCTCTCATTTTCCCATTTTCATAATCCACAGTTTATACCCGTCATGCTACCGAATTTTGGTCTTGAATTTCACTCTTTTTTAATGAAAAATTATTATATTATGAATACCCAAACCACTTATTTTTTCATGGTTATTCACCAATATGTAAAAAATATTTATTGATTAGGGTTTTACATAACCCATATTCCCTTATTGTGTGTATAAAAGTTTTGAAACATTTAGGTTTTTAAGAACTTATGTATTCAATGATTTTATATGAAACTAGTTCTTTATTCTTCATGGGTTATTGATGAAATTATATATTTTAATTGATGTGTCTCACATAAATTATGATATATAAAGGGTTTTCCCTGATATTGATCTAACACATTATTTAAATAATCAATCTCTATAAATGACATGTTTTACAATACCCTAGTGAATAACCTTCATAATTACGATTTACAACACCTCAGTGATAAGCCTCAGTGATATTATTTTGAATGTCTCATTTTTATGTTGTAGCTACATTTAAATATTATGATTCATGATATTTCTATAATTATATGACACATGTTCTTATAATCAATCCTTATTGTTATGCCTCATGATCATATGCTAAATATCACTTTTTTAAAACCCTTATTTTGCTTTTTCTCACACCTTTATTATGATGTTTGTCCCCAAGATATGAGATATGATAAACATAACTTAGGATAAACATATGAAAAATAATTTCTATTTGATTTAAATAATTTTTATGTTATTAATATATTATGTTCATAATTTCCAAAAATTGAACCTCAAAAAAATCCTTTATATTATTGAGTTTTGTACCATGTAATGAATGTTTTATGTAATAAAATTTTTGAGTTGTTATAGTTGGTATCAGAGGTTGGTTTAGTTATTTGTGGAAATTAGGATTATTAAAAATTAATAATAATCCTAGGGTTATGTCTAAATATAGGACAACTTCATGGAATTTTGTTGAAGTATTAATAAAGTGGTTTCCAAACAATGAAATTCATATCTAGATACTACAAGTGGATGTGGATATAGCATAGTTGTACATAGGGGTAATAACCCTAAAAATGGATCATTGGGATTTTAATCGATTGTCACATAGTTCATGCCAATAGGCCTTATTGTACACCTATTTTGACACTCCCAGGGAATACGTTTGGTTGATCAAATTATTTTTATGAACCATTATGAAGGATATATTGAAAATGTAATTATAATTTGGGGGATATTAAAAGAATATCATCTTTAATCATGTTGTTTTAGGGCATAAACTCGCTTTATAATTATTATATTACTAAAACTATCAATTTTACCACTAAGGTTTTCTTATTTTAGTAAAATTGCAGAAAAGAGGAGGATTCACGTAAATAATGAGTGTAGTGGATGATGCAATGAAGACCTTCATAACATGATGGAATATGTATTGGAAAACTTCATGAGGATGGTAAATAAAATATTTAGTTTGATAAATAATAACCTGATTCATGTTGAGTGACCAAATTCACTTCGAAGGGAATAAATTTCATTTGAGTCATTAATGCGTCATCAAACACCTTCCTTTAGTGGATATGTTGATCCATTAATTTACAAACAATGGATTACCTCTACAGAAATTATATTTTCTTTACTGAATTTTTCAGAGTTAGATAAAGCCACATTGGATGTATACTTGTTATAAGGAGAAGTTTATTTTTGGTAGGAACTGATTAAGAACAAAATTATAAGAGGGGAGATTGATGCTATAGAGTGGGAAGATTTCAGGATAATATTTTTCAATAAATATTTTCCAAATTCAATAAGAACAAAAATATAGAAGGAATTATTAGAGCTAAAGAAGAAGGAAAATGAATTAGTGGGAAGCTACGAAATGAATTTTACAATACTTTATCGATACACCTCTAGTTTTGTTATAGATCTTATAGGAAATGTTGATAGTTTCTTTAGTGGTATGTGACCCCATCCATGAAGGAATCTAGAAAATTGCTACTATAAAAGCTATAAAGAGATAGTGAAGGGTTCTTTGAAGGTCTAAATAGAGTTTAGAGAGATGAATTGGTCATATAGGTTGAATTAAAATAAGAAGATGTGGATCCAAAATTGGGGAAGAATTTTTATCATGGAAGAGGTGGCCACATATAGAAAATCTGAGAAGAAACAATCAGGGAACCACTTTCTTGGGAGTAAAAAATGATACATGTGTGGAAGAGATTACTATATAGCTCAGAATAGTCATAGTGAGGTGAAGCCACAAAATATCAATGCAAAAGAAAAAGGGAATATAGTAAAATCACAACCTAAATATCAATGATTTATGTGTTGGTATCTTGGGAACATTGAAAATCAATGTATGAATTAAAAGATAATATAGGGAAACCATAATAAACCTCAACATAAGATAAGGGAAAAAGTTCATGCCTCCAAAATCACAATGGATGTAGTAGTGGATAAAAATGATGTAGTGGCCAATACACTCATTGAACTCTCAAATCTTGAAAGTACTTTTTTGGTCTCTGGTTCTATGCATTACTTTAACTCATTTATGTTTTCAAATAATGTAGAATCAATCCCAGAACTTATAAAAGTATATTTATCATTTAAAACTCATAGATTAATTGTCCAAGAGTCAAAAGTGTATAAAAATTCTAGTATTTTTTTTGGTGATTATAATATCATAAAAAATCTTGTAGTCATTTCCATGTTGAAATTTGAAACTATACTAGTGATGGAATAGTTATCAAAGTATAATGATAAAATCAATCATTGATTACAGTAAATTTAAATGGTCTTAAATGGATAACCTAGAGTTATTTTCAATGGGGAGATATTCCTACCAGAAATATATATATAAGAACCACCAATAGCCTTCTATATGGAATTTTTTGGTGAATAAAAAGAAGAAAGATAATGTCTAAAGATAGAAATTGTTACCATTTTTTGGGAATACATTGATGTATTTCCTAAAGTGTTACTTCTCGCTCCCCTCGAAATAGAGGTAGTTTTATCCATTGAACTCATACCAAGAACTAATCCATTATCAAAGAACTAGCATAGAATAACATATGTGAAGTTAGAATAATTAAAGAATCAATTTCAAGATCTTTTAGGGAAAGGTTTTATTCTGTCATGTGTGTCTCCTTAGGGATAATATGTTCTCTTTTTGAATAAGGATGGATCAATGAAACTATACCTTGATTATAGAGAACTTAATGATATCATAGTGAAGAATAAATATCATCTTCCAAGGATTAATGGCTTGTTCATCCATCTTCATAGGGGTCAATTGTTTTCCAAGATTGACCTCCAATCGTGAGATCATCAATTACGGGTGAATAGAGAAGATATCCTAAATACTTCCTTAAAAACAAGATATGGGTGTTACAAGTTTTTTATTATTCCCTTCATATTGACTAATTATCCTACCATATTTATTGATTTGATTAATAGTGTTTAAATATTACCTTGATAAAATTTTGGAGGTATTTATTAATGATATTATGATATATTCCAAAAGTCATTAGAAAAATGAGGATAATATAAGTTAAATATTATAAAATCCAAGGAAGGAAAATCTATTATGATTTTTTTTTAAAATGTGAGTTTTGGTTACAAAAATTTTCATTCTCGTGGAACATCATGAACAATGAAGGAATCTCAGTTGATCATTCCAAGAAAAAGGCTAGGGAAGAGTGTTCATGTCCTACTATTGTAACCAATATTGATAGTTTACTTAGTTGATAAGGATACTATAAAATATTTGTGAATTTTTTTTCATATATTTCTAATCCACTAATAAATTTAACTCGAAAGGAAGTCAATTTTATATGAAAAAATTAGTGTGAAGAAAGTTTCCATGAACTGAATAAGTGGTTTGTCAGTGAACCTGTGCTAACTTTACCCAATTTTGGGGAAGTATTCTTCAATTATAGTGATTATTCCTTAAAAGGTCTTGTATGTTCTATCATGTAAAATTAAAAAGTGATTTATTATGCATCATGATAGTTAAATCCTCATGAACAGAACTATCCTACTCATGAACTGGAGTTATCTGGAGTCATCTTTGTTTTAAATATATGAAGACACAATCTTTTTGGAAAAAAATGTGATATATACATTGACCTCAAAAATTTGAAGTATATATTAACACAGAAGGAGATCAACATGTGTCAAGGAATATAATTAGATCTAATCAGGGACTACGATTGATCTATTCACAACTATCTTGGAATAAAAAATAAGTTAGTTAAAGCTCTTAGTAGAAAGGAACCTGCTACTCTATCCATGATATTTATTGATAAAGGACCAATATTATTGGATATATAAAGGATGGATCTAGATATCAAAATGGTAGGGAGTACATACTACCTTTCCCAAATGATTTCTCAACGATATTTCCAAAAGAGGTTCAATGAGGCATAAAGGGATGATATTGAGATTCAAAATAAGGTGAAAATAGTAAAGGAGTGAAATATTCATGAGTTCCACATCAATGAATATGGATTCATAGGATTTGGAACTAGAATTTTTGTTCCTTCATAACCCAAGTTAAGGAAAGTGATATTGGAAAATACACATAACTCATTTTTCTCCATCTATCTCAGAAGTTTCAAGACGTACCAAGATGTTTGAGGAAACTTCCAGTGGGAAAATATGTAGAAGGAGATGACCAAATATACTTAAAAGTGCACAAAATGTCATCAAGTTAAATAAGAGTAATGGAAATCCAAGAGGATGATGCAAACATTTCTCATACCCACATGGAAATGGAATAACATCACTATAGAATTTATCACTGGTCTCCCAAAGACATGAAAAGAAAACAATTCAATATGGGTTGTTGTGGATCGACTCACCAAGACTCCCCACATCATCAGTATTCAAGAATATTTATCTATTAGAAAAAATTCCATGAAATAATTAAATAAATAGGTGAGATTGTATAGGGTACCACTTTCAATCATTTCTAATTATAATCCAAGGTTCACTTTTAAATTCTAGAGAATTGTCCGACATTCTAATGATACTGTATTGAATTTTAGTGTGGCCTATCACCCCAAGCCAATGCCTAATCTGAAAAAACCATTTAGACACTTGAATACATGATAAGGTCTTGATCAATGAAATTTAAAGGTGAATGGGATAAACATTTTCCATTAATTGAGTTTGCATACAAAAATAGCTTTCAATCAAGTATTCAAATTTCCCCATATGAAGCTCTATATGAGAAGAGTTGTGGAAATCGTACTTGTTGGGATGAACTTGGTGAAAGAAATCCCCTTAGACTCGATATTTTTAAAGAGATGATAGAAAAGGTTTAAGCCACCCAAAAAGATACAAAATCTGCTCAGATTTGGTAGAAGATCTATGATGAAAACCATTGAAGGAAATTAAAGTTTGATGTTAGAGGAAAATACTTATTTTTAATATCCCCATGGAAGAGATCTATTTGGTTTGGAAAGAAAGGAAATATTAACAATAGGTACAATGGATCCTTCAACATCATTGATCATATTGAGGAAGTGGCCTATCAACTTGCACTTCCACCAAACATGGCACAAGTTTATCATATTTTCTATATATCACAGTTGAGGAAGTAAATACCTAATCCCTCAAATGTACTGAATCCAACGATGGTATAGATGGAGAATTACCTCTATTATGAGGAGAAGACAATGAAGATTTTGGACCACATAGGCAATATTCTATGCAACAAGACAACTGATATTTTAAAAGTGATGAGGAGTAATCATAAATATGAATAGGTGATGAGGTAACTAAAGAAAACAATGAGACAAAATTACCCTTATCTATTATTAACTCAGAATATGAGTTGAAATTTTAGGGATGACATTTCTAAAGGGTGAATAATGTAACAAAATGTACTTTATTAGTTATATTTATATCAAATAAATAAACCCAAAAATATATTTCATTAATAGATATTGTTATATTAGTTAGAAACTAAAGAAATAAAAATTAAAAACATAATAATGTGATAAAAATATAAAATAATAAAATTAGAATGTAAAAATTTGGATCCTTTCAATCTGTTATAATCATCTCTCCTATAAACAACATTTTAGAAAAGAAACAGAAAATTAGTAAACCAATAAATATTTTTAAAAAGGATAAGATATATAACCTTGATAGTAATTGTAGTGAATAATTTATTATTAAATTAAAAGGTATTTATAGGAGGTAATATAACCATTGTAATAGTAACTGGGCCATTGGGAATATTAACATGATCATTAGGAATAGTAATCTGACCATTGGTCAATATGATTGTTAGTAAATATGACTGGTGGGAACTATAACTGTTGGTAATAATGTTACTTTTATAATTAGTGTCTATAAAAGGTAATGAAAATTGAAAATTGATTTCAAAAGGAGAAAGGATGTCCTAAACCAATAAAGTCATGTTTTTTAATTCCCACTTGTCAGAACTTGGGAGGTAGTTAACATCACCGGGACTCTCCCTTGACCAATACCAATTAAATCTTTAATTATTGAGGATAAAATGAAATTTATTGGGGGGAAGTTCAAAAGAGCGTCGATCACCAATAAGTCAATTTTAGATGAGCCACCCTATGAAACTACCTACATCACACACCTTACCCTTAGGGAATTCTCCAATGTAATAAGGGTTTATGTGTCTAAACCTTTGTGTCATGAAAGTGTAATTTCCTTTGTTTAAATTAAATGGTTATTTCTTCAATCCCATTTTTAGTATTATTTTTTAATAAAATATTCATGAAAATAAGATGAATTTGATAATTTTTTTGGATACAAAAAAATTGGATATATACACTTTTATAATAAACTTAGGTATTCGATATAAATTTGTCTTCATGAAATATTCGTCTAAAAGATGATTTATTTATAAATAAATGATAATATAATTTTATAATGTTGGAAGAAATTATTATATGTGTCAGAAATTTGACATTTTCATATTTTTTTATTTTTAAATAAATAATGTGTATTTTTTTAAAAGTTAGAATTATCATATTTATAAAATTATTTTGATAAAATAAACTTTATATTAGAAATTATCACTTTAAAATTAGGTTAGAGTTAGTTTTTGATAATTTTGTAATATACATTATTTGTCAATGAATAGTATAAATACACTTTTGTGTTTTCAATATGTTTTATGGATTCATATATATGTAATAATAGTAAAATAATTAATTGAACATAATCCATGAACTAAAATATTTTTTTATTAATATTATTTATTTTTAAGTATTTAAATTAATTTCAAAACCTATAAACGAATTTTGAAATTCTAAAATAGAAATTATGATATTAAAAAGTATATTTTATGGAAAAAATAAATTTTTCATCTCCCAAGTAATATTAAAATTTGTGTCTATATTCTAATATATTAAAATAATATAAAAATTACCTATATTTCTAAAACCATGAACAAAAACCATGGTAAAGAAACTGTATTTTCATTTTCCACAACTTAGAATTCCCATACCTATATTTGAAAATTATTAAACAATTCATTCTCTTTTACTATAAAAAACCCACCCAACCCCATTCCACTCCACTCCAAATCCATAATACATGAAGTTCTAGTCATTTTACCTCCAAAATAGTCTCTCTAAGCATTCCTTAATTCTTCAAGTTGTAATCCTCAGTTTTTATAATGCGACTCTTTAAGGTAAGTGAATTATTTTCTTCCCCTTTTCCATTCAAGTACCTCTTTTTTGGTATGTTTTCTAACTTTTAAATTTATTTCTTCTCATAACCTTTTTATTTAACCCATTAATTCCAAAATAGTGTTTTATTAAAGGGATACCTTCTTAACCTCTCATTTTACGCTTTTCGTAATCCACATTTTATACTTGACATGCTTCTGAATTCATGTGTTCAATTTCATTCTTTTTCATGAGAAATTATCATATTATAACAAATATCTTATTATTTTTTGGGTATTCACCTATATGTAAACATGATTTCTTTATTGTGTTTTTACATGTATTGTATCAACATTCCTTTCTCATTGTTATATATATTTTTGAAATGTTTAGGTTTTTAGAGACTTATATACTAAACGATTTATATGAAGCCCATTATTTATTATTCATGGGTTATTGATGAAATTATTTATTTTGATCGATGTGGATCACATGAATTAATTTTTAGGAAATGAGTTCCCTAATATTTTTCTAATGAATTTGGTAATGAATTAATCTATAGATATGAAATGGTTTACGATAACTTGGTGAATAACCTTTATAATTATTATTTATGACACCTTAGTGATAAACCTTAGTGGTATGATTATGAATTTCTCATTTTTATGCAATAGACACATTTATATGTTTTGATTCCTTATATTTATATTTTTATATGACACATTTTCTTATAATCATTCCCTATTATTATTCCTCATGGTCACATGCTAATTATATCCTTTTTTAATTCCCTTACTAGGCCATATACTGAACCCATTCTTTTGATGTATATCCCCATGATATGATATGCAATAAAATTAACTTAATAATAACATATAAAGAATCCTTTCAAGTATATTTCAAGAATTTTTATGTTATTCATATATTATGTTCCTAATTTCTAAGAAACTAAACTTTATAATATCCTATGTATTATTAAGTCTTGTACCATGTAATAAATGTTTTATGTATTACAAAAAGGCGAGATTCCATAAGTAATTATGCTATCACATACATTTTTTCCTATGTGCACAAAATCAAGAATTTTTATGATTTAAAAATGATTCTAGTACAGTAATTCAAAAAACCAATTTTTTCCCTGTCATTTTTCATAATATTTTTCAAAAAATACTTAACATAAATGATGAATATATCCTTTACTTTCTCAAAATTTTGATCACCTATATGTGGAGACAATTTTAGAACTTATTCTAAATTTCTATCGAATGATGTCATGCAAAATAAATATTTATGTCATTAGGGAAAAAAATTTCAATGTCCTAGAAACACATTTTTCAATGAATGTTTCAGCCCAACTAAGTGTATACCTTCTTAACAAATGAGACACCCAAGCATTAAATTAATTATATATCTTGATAAATTTATTTATGTAGGAAAATCATTTATCATCTCGTACAACATTCCACTCAATGTGAAAT
Source organism: Viscum album (assembly GCA_963277665.1). Lineage (NCBI taxonomy): Eukaryota > Viridiplantae > Streptophyta > Magnoliopsida > Santalales > Viscaceae > Viscum > Viscum album. The sequence continues at coordinate 1,279,204,593 of OY728130.1, forward strand.
ATCCATTTCTATAATAATCATGCAATGTAATACCTAAATCCTACATTAATTTAATATCTTCATTCAATGGGTCCAAATAAACATCAAATCATTACTTAATTTTTTTGGCCCTGATATAAATAGAGACAACATAATGTATTTACACTTCAAACAAAACCACATTGGTAAGTTATAATTTACCAAAATAACTAGCCATGTACTATGAGTGTTAGTTTATACACCAAAAGAATTGATTCCATCTATAGATAGCTTGAGACAATGGTTTATTAGCTCATTTCCAAATTTGGGATACTCATGATCAATTTTCATCCACTAAGGAGAGTCTAATGGGTGATGAATTTTATCATATTGAATTCTTTTATTTACATGAACCATCAATTACCATACGGAATCTTAACTTTCATATATATTCATAAACCATTTAATGATTAGAAAGTTACATAAAACTTGTAAAGGACTTGATTCATCTTTCTTGTATCGGGGTACATGGAATTTTTAAGTGATTCATGGTCTTTAAGAGACAATATATAGTCATTTTGACTTGCATGTATTCATTCATAGATCATACCCATTTAAACTAGAATTAATTTAATATCATATGTTTGAAAATTAATATCATTACTTTCTATTATAATATCATTCTTGAGATCAAGTAGTTCTATAAATTTTGTGAAATTTTGTCTATTCAAGATTTCAAACTTTATAGATTCAGCATGACTAACAATTTTATATATTTAGTACAACCAACATAAAGTGGAATGTTTTAATAGCTCTTTAACTTCTCAAAATTATTTGGATAATCATAAATTTCATAATTTATTGTCATTTTCACCTTCTCAACATGATCTTCATCTTCTATTACACCTGTAATCATAACCTCAATAAGTTATTCATCATTATCCACACATGTAATCATATAAATATGACTCATAAACTATAGTGTTATCCTAATCACTATAAATATTTAGTTCTTCTCCATGTTTAGTCCAACATTTATAACTTTGATATATTTCATAAAAAATCATTTATTATTCCGACTTCTATATACAAATTTGTCATGAATAACAAAAACATAAACAAAAAAGTATCACATGCATGATATTTTCAAAATTCACAAACTCTTAAATCTCATCCTCATACAATTTTATCATATGACTGGAATATGAATTTTTTAACGATATCCATCCTATTTTATTCAATAATATTTATAACTTCCAAAAAAAAAATATAGATAAGGTATGATCATAGAACATTTGAAGATGAATAATTATATAAAAAAGTTATAAACAACTATTTTTTTATTCCATTAAGTCACATATCTTAAATCATTTTATTTTTTTATGAATAGATTTATCAAGGGAAATAGTTCACTCCCTATCACTATTAATGTGAACAAGAAACCTATAGATTTCTACAACTGGATAAGTATGAGAGTATATATAATAATATTTCACTATCAAAACATATACAAAATAAATTACTTATTTCTCACAATATTTATGTGGTGTTAAAAAAGTAATCACTTTGATTATGTTTATTAAAATTTTAAATTTATGAAAGATACTATATTTCATAAAAAAACTACCATCCCCAAATAAGTATTTCATAAATTCATCTTTTCAACTAATCCTCAAAATTTTCAAACCTTTGATTCATCTAATGTTTATAATATTTCTTAATTATTAATTTGGTATATAATTCCTAGATATTTAAATGATTAATATTTTAAGATATAAGGAGATTATATCATTGGTGTCATAAAATTAAATAGTTAAAAAATCATTATGGAATGTAAATAGGAAATAAAACGATGGTTTAGATGTTGAGAGAAAATATTGACGATTCTTTCCACATTTTATTTTGAAAAGATAAAAAACATAATGAAATAATTTTTCTAAAAATATTTTATAAATAAAGATGAATATTTTTACAAAAACATAAATGGAATATGTTTCTATAAATAAATGGAGATATTGCTGATAAATAATAATTAAAAGAATCAAAATTGATGTATAAATATAGATAGGATCAATAATAGTGGAATATAAAACCGATTGAGATATTATTTTTGATATGACCTTGAATATAAAAATTTATGTTAAAAATATGATATTTTTGAATCTATTGAATGATCATTCCAGATGTAGTAGAAGAATATTAGTCTTATGGTGAAGTTTTCCATAAATCATGTGAAGTAAAATAGAGAAATTTTATTTTTAGGGTTATAAAACTCTAGTGATAGTTTATCCACTAAAAATATGAAAGAACAAAAAATAATAATATTAGTGAGTGTCCAAGACATTAAGAAGTTGAGAACCACCAAAAATCCTGAAAAAAATACACATGATTTATTAAAAAAGAGTAAAAAATGAAATATATATATTTTGATGGTCTATTAATCAGAATGATTTGAAGGTGGCATAAATAGACTTTGGCTTCTGTGATAGATTGAACAGAGAAAGTGAGGTGCAATATTTTTGAGTCCTTTTAAAAGAAGGGAAGGGGTTTTATCAATGCTAGTAAACAACACTAATAAAAGAAACCTTTATCAATTATAAAATGGAAATCCCTAATAATGAGATGGTTGGTGATGGCACTGGATTCATTGTCAAGCCATTTGATCAAACTATTAGGCAGACAAGGGGAACATATATGGTGACTCTAGGTTCCTATGAAGAGGCAGTGCAGTCTAGCAGTGGAGACTGCATTGAAGGGGCAAGAAAAGATATTGACATGGATTTTCTAACATGGTTTAAGGGTTGGGTGAATCATTTAAATGGTCTTGATGGTTGGAATAAGGTTAAAAAGGGTCTACCCCAAGAAAGTTTTCATCTAGTTTAAAGTTGTTTAATCAATACGATGGTGTGGATGCTAGTGAGAAGGTCTTGGATCATAGTGACTCTGCTGAATCCTTAGATTCTAGACAAGGCTGGTCTAAAGTTAAATCGAGTGATGAAGAGTATGGATACCATTTTTATGTTTGTATAGGGGACAACTCTGTAAAGGAATTCATAGCCTAAGGAGGAAGAAAGGAAGGGAGACATGGACTTAGGGAACTGCATCCTAGATAAAGGGAAGAAATATAAAAGACAAAAGGATTATTATTTCCACCCAAAACCAATGGATACAAGATTTTCATCTAAGTTGAGGGCCAAGGAGAATGATAGGGTTTGTATTTTCAATTTGAAAGAACCCATAGGTGGTGTTCCCATGGAAAATGTGCTTCCTGGTGGAGTGACGGGAGACCCCATCCGGTTACGGGCCATCCAAGTGGTGAAGGATCTTACTATTAGTGAGAGGCCGAAGGATCTGCATGGAGAAGCAGGGGACACATTGGAGGCCTCTAATCCTATTCCGGGAGGCACAAGGGGGGATATGGACTTAGAGTTGATTATTGATAAAAAGAATGAAATGGTAGAGGACTTCCTTGTGATTAATTCCATGCATGAAGAAGATGATATGATTATGGAGGGATGTATTTTGGTGGACACCAATAAGGATTAAATTGCATGGATTGATAAACAAAACCTAATATTGTTTCGAAGATTAAATGAAAAGAAGATGATCAAAGAATATTACATGAAAACAAGGGACAAGTTTGCGTATCACTTTGAAGACATTATAAAGGATGATTTATATCTACATGTAACCAATCTTGCCTAGAAACTATTTAGGGTGAATATTTCCAATAAGCTTGAGTTGTTGTTCAATAATTAGTCGATTTGCTTCGATACTTTATCTACTTGAACCTTGTGGTTTCTCAATTTTGTCCTTAAAAGTGTTTAGATAAAAAAAAGTGATTTTCAGTCAAAAAAATATTAAAAATTATAAATTACTTTATAAAAATATATATATTAAAAATTAATAAAAATCAAAATTTTTATCAAAAAATAAAAAATATAAAAAAATATTAAGTATATTAATAAATGTGACATTATTATGATAAAATAATTATATCATAAGAAATGTATTATTATAATGATAAATTTATTAAGATTATAAAAATATTAATAGATTTATTAATATTATAATAAATGTTTTATTATTATATGATATTAATATTTTAATAACTATTATGAATAAAAGTATTAATATTATAATAAATTAAAAATTAGAAAATTACTTTGTAATAAGAATGTATAAATATTAAATATATATAAATATAATTAATTATTAATTACATTTAAATATTTTAATTATCATTAAAAATGCATCATTAAGAAACGTAGAAATACTAATATCATGTATAAATGTTTTTCAAAATATATAATTAATTATAAAACTATAAAAATTAAAAGTAATATTTCTAATATTTATATTTATAAAGATTTACATTTTATAATATATAGATATATTATTATTATGAATTCCATTTATGTAATAAATAATATGGTAATAAACCCAGTCTACACCTTGGGGGGTATGGACTGGGTCATACCCTTGGTGTGTGTGTGTTTAGCTGTAATTATACCGCCAATATCTAATATATATATATTATTACTAATTTATTTTATAAATGTATAGATTGTATAGATTGTATATATAAAATGTAATTAATTAATAACTTTATTTAAATTTTTAATTATGGTTAAATATATTATAACTTACAAAATGAATATATTTATTTTTACATAATTGTGTGTATCTATCCACTACACACATATACATACATATATACATGCATTCATACACATATATATGCACACACATTCACACACACACACCCACCCACATATATATAAGTATATATATATATATATATGTAATACACCCATTGGACACTCATGACCTTTATGTCCTTCGGGATTATCTTTTCTTTAGGAAATTTGCCTCTTCATTTGTAACGAGTTCCATATTTTCCCATTTTTCAAAAGTTGTGTTTTTTTAATAAAGAGGTCCTAGTCCCTAACCTGTTGAAGAAAACACACTAATACATTCGTAGAAACAAAAACATACATATTTTAAATACATCAATGTATTAACCCCTCATTATTTAAACATACACCTAAATATAAATATATATGTACTTACATGTGTGTGTGTGTGTGCGTCAACATACACACACACACAAACTCACACGCAAACACAAACATAAATATAAATATATATGTATATGTATATTAATTAGAAATTATATATTATGAATATAAATATATAATTTTAAATATGAATATAAATATATAAATGTATATATACATTAATTATAATTTATATAATATGAATATAAATAAATACTAATTTAAATATTAATATAAATATATATATTTTAAAATTATATCATTTGAATTTAAATATATTATAAACCAAGTATAAATTATTAAATATATATATATATATCATTTATATAATTATATATAATTATTTGTTTTATATACATCATATTGAATATTAGATAAATATGTATGCATAAAATATTTTATATATAGTTCCCTTTGTCAATACTTTTGCCACCATTATAACAAAACCTTACCAAAAAGTTGTTCCAATCCCCTAAATTACCCCAATTATTAACATGTGGGAAAAAATAACAAAAATGATGAACACACTTATTTAAGTTACTAATTCACAATATAAATCAATATAAAAACCTAATATATAGTATAATGCAAGGAATATCCAATGGAATGGGTTAAATTTATAAGAATGATTAATTTTTAGCTTTTCAATTTCATCAATTTTCTATATAAAGGATTTGAAACATAGATGGAACATAATGAGATAAGTGGTGGATTTATGCTAATAAAAGGTAGAACTCTTTAATGATTTAAAATTTGAAAAACCAACCACAATGAGTTATGAACTATCTAATGTTCTGTAGAAAAAAATATTTTTATAATTTTTAAAATAATGAAATTTTCATATATTAATGGAATGAACATGGATAAATTTTATAAACTTGTATATAAAATTAGTTACATATCTAGAATCAAAATAAAAGAAAATAATTAACTGAATAAATGTATATTTGAAATCATCATAAAATTTTTAAACAAAACTATTAACTCTATCCCTGGTAGACTCATGTTGTTCATGGGTGCTACCTACATATACATCCTACATTTACAGTTGTTTTTATTCACTATAATTTTTGTAAATATTTTATAAGATATAATTGTATAATTTATAACCTATGTATCTAAAAAAGATCTAATATTGGTTGGAATAGTTCACATTGTTTAATCTATATAGTATTCTCCTAAAACTCTATAACACCCCTCTTGAGTCTTTCAACTATCATTGATAATTTTCGATGTGATACATGAGATCTTATCAAAATATAATATACGCCCACTATGTATATATCATTACTATAAAATTTCCCTAAAAATATTATTATACAACCAAAGTCAGTAGAAACATGGTCATAGATTTTCATATATCCATGAGAAAAAAATCCTATAGCCATAGGGGCCCTATGACCAAAGACCAAGTTTCCTATTGTGAGACGCCCACTTAGGAAATTCTTATCACCATAGGTAATGTGGAATGTGGTTATAAGGAAACATAGGAATCATCAATGTAGCATGGAAAGAGTGTGGTAAGGGACTAAAGCCATGAGTGTTGTCTCTTGTGGCTATAAGTCTTTCCTATAAAGACATACTTCCATGGGTGACATGACCCATGGCTACATGTCTACCAATCTGGGACGTACCACCATATTAAACATGACACACGACTATATGTCTATATGTGAGGGCCCTAAAACCCTGAGAAAAAGTGGTATGTGGGTTTTAATCCATGTGGATAGGACCTAATTCCATAAGATACTTCACCCATGGTGGTCGGTCTATTTGGGAGGGGTGTCTACAGTCACAACCTTGGTGTATATATATATAACTTGGTGAAAGTGAGTGGTTGAAAGTATTATAGTATAATATAGAGGTTCTGGGATCAATTGGGGGGCATTTAAAATTTTACATTCTCTATGGCCAATTGTTGTATTATTTGGGTATATTACCATGCCAATATCCCCCATGAGGAGAGTGATAATGGCTATAATTTATGTCCACAATCATCATACCTAAAACTATGATTTTTCACCTATAAATTTCCATTTTTTCTATAGTGTACACATGGTAAATATTTTATCATATCAGCTTATAAAATATTACTATAATGTCCTGAACCACCGGGGCCCACTTGGCTGGTAAAAGGTTAATCTTCCACAACCCAAATCCCACCTCCAAAAGGCCATGGTATGGGGACAGGCACCAAGAATACATAATGCAAATAGAAGGCCTTTTCCTAGTGTACATATATGCTAGAACCCAACAAGATCTATGAAAAAGTGTATTGGAATAATAAAAAAGGTATGTAACATCTAGAAATGGAATCCCAACTAGAAAAAAAATACAACCTGGTGTAAGGGGAAAAAAATACATGCTCAACTAGAAATGGAATCCCAACGTGAAAAAAATTGCATAAAAGAAATCTATGATATCCTATATCAAGACCTCCAATATCAACCACTGTACATACCCTATACACCCAAGCATCACTATGATCCACCAATATCATCACAAAATTTCCCATAGTCTACAAAAGACACAATACATGTGGGAAAATTCCATGTAGGGATGTGTATAAACATACCTTGTAAGACACCCTAAAAACCATAAAGGGATAAACAAATAGATATAATAGAAGTCAACTTAAACCAAATAAAGATGAAAATGAAACCCAATATATATATATTCTCAAAAATACTCAAGTGGGAGGGAAAGGGGATATCCATCTCACATACCATCCTTGGATGATGTGTCTTCCTATAGCTCCAAAGGTCCATCATCAATGCCCAAAAGATCATGTTTATTTCTAATAAAATCATATTTATGACCTTTGCACCACTACTCCATAGCCTGAGGTGGAGAAATCTCCAATAGAGGACCCGTTCCCTTGTATGATAGAGGGATACCACTCAATAGATAGAGGACATGCTCTCTAGAATGATAGTGTTATGCCACTAGGTAGATTGATAGAGGGCACGTTCCCTTGTGAAATAGGGGGTGCCACTCAAAGCATGGAGGACCCACACCCTAACACGATAGGTGAGTGAAACCTAAAAAGTTTGATAGAGGACCCATGCCCTAGAGTGTTAGGGGGTTCCACTAAATGGGTATAGGACCAGTACCCTAGTAAAATATGGGGTGCCCCTCAATTTTTGTAATAGGTATGGGTGACCTCCACCTTGGTGTGATATGTGGGTTGCCAACCCCAAACTCTCTATAATGATCCCTCTTGATTAGGGTACTGTTTTAGTGTCTCCTGGAGAGGTGTCACGCTCTCAACACCTCACATAATATCTAAAAATCCACTATGAAGGATACCATTTCACTATACATGAAAAAAATACTTAAGATATAATACTTGTAGGCCAAAATAGGAGTCTATAGGTAGGATATAAGCAAGGTGGAAGATACTAAGAAATGTGAATGGAATGTACTAGGGGTTACATGATGTGTGAACTTACCTAGAATCCTATATGTGTCCTCTAAAGCATATGGATTAGCTGGATATATAGTACTCTAAGGAATTTAAGGGTACTACATGAGTTTTCTCAACCACTCGAGGTCTTCATATGTGCTTATGGTCATGCCCGTGTACTTTGGTCCATGCATGTGTACTTGGACATGTACCTAATCGTATACCTAGCCATGCCTAGCTACTGGTCCATGCCTATGTACCACTAGTAATCCCGATGTACACTCAGAGTACATGACATGTCTTCCTAGATGGGGTGCTGGTCATGTATAGCTAGAAAATGGACTTTCTACCTGGGTAGGGTCACATGGCCTGTAGGTCCCTCCACATGATATGTGATCCTTAACTTGGATGAAACCCTAGCTGGTATGGGAGGCTTTGACTACATGATATGTGTTCCTCTAGGTATATGGAGTGTAGTCTAAATATCTTCATGAAAATTCATTTCATAATGCGAAATCCCAATATTCTTCCTCTGCTACAGATCTCAGCATTTGACCACTAGAAATTGGTGGGGGTAGTCTCTAGCCATCAATCTTTTACTCTGATGACTTGAAATAAAAAATCCAATTGTCTGTTATTGAGTTGTTGTGACTCCCATGGGTGAAAATCCAAAACCCAATCATGATCTATATCACCATCACCTACATCCATAAATCCAAACTGATCATCTAGTAAATCACCATCCCAATCACTTTTCTTACAACCGCCATGAATATTGGGGTTCGATCACACTCTAACGTACCCCAACAATGTTGAATCATGACCCTAGGGGCCAACATAAAATAACATGAAAAATGGTGGTGATAAATTCAAAAAAACAAGGTAAAAATTTCATAGAACAAGAGTTCTTGGCCAATGGGATCATATAAACAATGATAATTAGGGTCGAATCAAGTGAAAAAATATAGATTGGAAATGGGAACATGCAAAAAATGGATAAAAATATATCAATAAAAAGATAAAAATATCCAAAATCAATCATTTAATAAAAAGGGTGGAAACCAAAATTGTCGATTCCTACCTCAAATTGAATCAATAGTCGGTGAATATTTTTTTCATTGTTGATGAAGAATACCTACTATGTTTTATACCTCTCAATATACCTTGATCCAATCACCCATTTTCCTTCGATGTCGATCCACCAATGAAGAACGTCCAAGAAATCCCCTCAAATCCTCCCAAGATTCTGTGGCTAATAATGGATATTTGTTATAATAGGGTATAAATAGAGGAATTTAGGTCATGGGTATTTAAAACAAACAAATAAATTTAATTATTTATTTTATTGAAACACAAAACCAATAATTTCCTCAACTTGATGTCTAAAGATAACCAAATATAGGTCACACCTATGGTAAATACCGTATTTTTAAATAAAACTCTATCTTAGATTTCCCATTTGAGGTCCCCAACAATCTGAAAATCCATTTCCACTAAAATTATGCATTCACATGGATTAAAATATATTAATATTTTTAGTTTATTATTTTCAGGGTCATGAGACACTCAAACACCATGAAACCTATGAAGATAAATTTAGATATATATAGAAATATTAAAAGGATAATCCATAAAAACCCGAGTCACTACATTTTCCCCTCTAGCAAGAATATTCTCCCCAAAAAACACAAGCTAAAAAAAAGGTGGAGGTACTGAGTCCTCATCTAACTATCTCACTCTTAGGATCTCTCCTACACACTCCAGTACTGCCACAACAAATGAACAAAGGTAATGGTCCATCCTCATAGGATCCTCTCACATCGATCCTCAATCTCTACTAGGTACTTCATTAAGGTGGATCCATCCTTGATGGGTAGCTCACCCCAGTCAATAATATGCGTCAGACCATGCATGTGTCTTTTTCTATGTTACCCATATAATACATCACAAACCCACTCCAACTTTGGCGGGAAGGCTAGGTGGATTGAATCTTGAACAACCCTCCATATGTTCTCAGAAGTCTCGATGAACCTCTGGGATAGATTAACTCTATGGAGAAACCATTAAAATTATTATCATGTGGAGAATATCAAGAAAACATGGTCCCTTCTTGGAATATAAGGGTTGATAATATTGATCTACATAATATTTTAGTTTATTATCAGTTATCCTCATATGCCTGTGGTTCACCAAAACCTTCTCCTTTATCTCCTGTACCATTTTTATCACAACAATAGATTCCTCACCAATCTCAGTCATGCATAAGGGTTACATGAAAGGTCTCATATACAGGGCCTCTAAAGTTTCCATGTTTATAACAGAGTGATATCCATTTTTATAAGAAAACTATATCAATGTAAAGTGATATTCCCAACTCTAAATGTAGTATAAAACATAATCTCTCAACCTATCCTCCAACACCAAGATAGTTTTATTAGTCTTCCCATCCTTCTGGGGGTGAAACAATTTACTCATACTCAATTGTATCCGAAAGGCCTCCTACAAGACTATTCACAACATTGACATAAACCACACATCATGGTTAGAGACAATAATCAAGGGTCCCCCATGAAGATGAACAATATCCCATATATACATCTACCCCAAAATCTCCACTGAACTCTTCTCACTAAAGTTAAAAAAGTCCACCGACTTTGTGAGTCAATACAAAATCATCCATATAACATCGTAACCTCTCACTATCTATAGAATCACTCTCATAAACACCATGAATATGCAATCACATTTCCACTATGGGATCTTAATAGGCTGTGTAAAACCTATAGAAACATTGTGATCTACCATCACCTACTAACAAGTGAGATGTAAAGAGACAAAATTGATGATCCTATGCCTTATCCCATCCCACTAAAACTACTTATAGAGTTACTTTTACATTTTTTTCACTTTCGGATGTACAGATGAGGGGGAAGTGTGAAACTCCCTCATCACCCCCTCCAACATCATGATTGGAACCACCGTCTTTCCCTATAAAAGGATGGCGTGCTCCATTTCTTCAAAAAAAATCATCTGGTGAATCTATTGAGCACATATAGTCATGAATAACCTCACAATAAATGTATCCTAACTGATCCTTTCTCATACGTAGAATAATAGAAGTCCCAATCATCTATTTAAGAAAAAATAAACCCCTCTCCTCCATTAGGTTCAGCGGAAAATAAGTCAACTGATCAGAAGCCTCCTCCACCAAGTGATAACAAGACTTCTTACTAAGGTAATATGAAACCACATTTCCCTTCCCAAGAGTATAGACTATCTCGAAGTCACAGTCCTACAAGAACATTAACCAACACCCATGTTTCAGGTTTAGATCCCTATGAGTAATGATATACCTAATACTCATACGGTTTGATTATATGAAAAATTTATATCCTAGAATATAGTGCACCATATCTTCAAAGCGAATACTACCACTAACAATTATAGGTCATGAGTTACGTATTTATTCTCGCAGAGTGTCAAAATATTAAACCCACATGCAACCAATACCTACCACTGTATCAAAACACTTATAAGACTATATCTAGAGGAATAAAAAACAAAACATACTCCACATACTCCACTAGTTGTATCAACACTGGAGAATTGGCTAAAAGCATCCTAGACTTCTCTATCCATCCATCCAATGGCCCGAAGGCCTTCGTTTTTTTATTGATTTTGGTAATCCACCTTTCAAGGGGTGAGGTGGAACCCTTACAAGACCTGTAGGTGTAAGTATTGCATGGCCCATAGGCCTTAGAGGAATTCATTACCCGTAGGCTTCAAACATTACATACAACCGAGAATAACTACTTGGAATTTCTCCTCCCTAGCATCTTCATTGTGAAATCAGCTCTCCACCTTCACATGGCTATCCGGCTAGGGTTTCCTGTGCATTCATAGGCTTGTCCTAATGAAAGGTTCCATACCCACTCATTCATGAAATCCGTTTAGATTCTGCTATGTTGAAAGCTCCTTGCTCCTCCTCCTTCTGAAGCTTGTTCCTTTTAGGTTGTCTGGTTTGAATTTGCACTTAAAGTGGCCTGAAGGCCTTACTGACCCGAAGGCCTGGGTGGTCCGAAGGCCTTAAAGGACTCAGGGATCAAATCGGTGGCCCAAAGGCCCATACGGGGAAATATTCCTGAGTGCTACAGTGCCAAACAGTGCATGCAACAGTTCCTACTACAGTTCTACACAGTTCCTGCTACAGCACCTACTACATTACTGCTACAATACTTGCTATAGTACTTCTACAGTACTACTACAGTACTTCTACAGTACTCATAAATTAGCCTCTGCCTGGATTTGATCCCGGGTCTATTGGATGCACTTAAGGAGTCCTCACCAACTAGGATGAGGCTCATGTGCTCAACTTCTCTAAGTATCCCTAAAACTGACCAGTCTAGATAAAGAGCTTCCCTTTCCACATCAGAGTGGTCAATAGGGATGTTACTTTGGAAAAGTTAGGCACAATCCTCTTTTAGTACCCCTTCAAGACAAGAAAACTCCACAACTTCGACCCACCCATGGCTGGATCCCAAGAAAGCACCGCATTAAGATTTATTGGGTCCATATATAATCAATGGTCATAAATAAAATTTCTTTTCATGTGAACTTTGTATATAAAAAACAAGGATTTTAAGAGATTAACATAAGGTTGTTGCTACCAGATTAATCCTAAGACCATCTTTAGATGCTTTGTATTCTCCTATGTTGTAGAGTAAATGAGTATTTCATCAATGAAGAAAATCACAAATTTGCCCATGCATGGCTTTGAGATCCAGTTCATCAAATATATAAACACCATGGGGGAATTTATCACACCGAAAGGAATCATGAAGAAGTCATAGTGTTTGTAGATATTTCATAATGATCTCTTCAAAATATCAGTCTCATAAACCCTCAACTGGTAGTAGTTGAGCTTGAGATCAATATTTTAGAACCAACTTACACCTATCAACTGGTTAAATAGTTCATCAATCCTTGTAAAAGGGGTACTTTTTCTTTATCATTACCAATTTTAGGTGACAATAATCATCACAAAGACTAAATCTCCTGCATTCCTTTTTTCCTGATAGAAACTTGAGTTTATCAAGGGGACACACTAGGTATGATAAAACCCTTCTCTCAAAGGTCCTCCAATTGATCCTTAGAATTGGGAACTCAGATTGGGCCATATAATATGCCTCATAAGATATTAGTGCGTTCTCAAGGTGAATGTAAATTCAGAAGTAAATCTCCCACTACAAAGGTAGTCCCAAATCCTACTCGGGGAAGATCTCCATAAATTCCTCCACTATCAAATGAATCCAGATGTCTGAAGAGCTTTCTTCACCAATAAATACACTTCCCAACTAATGGGTGATAGTCTTCAACCTCCTACTTACAAGGCCCACCTTCTCATCAATGAGATCTCTCTAATTCACAAAGGATAATTTCATCTAATATATCTGTAGGTATCTAACTTTCCTATGATGACATAAATATAGTCTCAAACTATGGAAAACCATTCCATACCGAAGATGATATCATAAGGTTTCATCATGATTAACAAAAGGTTCCATGAGAAACTCTCTACATGGAGTTCTAGCTCATATTATCGGTAGATAAGCGATATCTAAGAATCACACCAATTAAAAACCTCTAACAAAATTCGTTGGGTTAAGGTCATAATGGGGAGATCTAGTTCTCATAAAAGGGATACAGAAATGAAGGAGTGAATCACACCTATTTCTACGAGTACTGTATAAAGTTTAAAAAATACACAGATTATACCTCGTATCATCTCATGGGTTACTGGGTCATAATCCTCTATAGCCAACAACTGCATTCGGCCCCGACTGCCACCTCCTTGAGTCGGGAATGGGACATATAGTGGTAGTGGTGGAAGTAGATCATAAAATATAATTCCATTAGATTATCCTCCTCTATAGCTTCACCTACTCCTCTTCTAGTTCCACCTCCCTGGGGGCCACCATAGACACAATTGGGAGAACCCTCATCATGGCACTTCCTCTACCATGGTGGTCTATCCACTAGAATGATATGGGATTCCACTCAAAATATGGTTAGAGGATCCACTACATAGTGCGATAGGGGGTGACACTCAAATAATGGAAGACTCGTGCCCTACTACATTAGGGGGTTCCACAAAAATATTAGGGGATCTACCCCCTAACACAATAGAGGTTTACACCCAATAAGTATTGATAGAGGACCCATGCCATAGTGAATTAGAGGGGTTCCACTCAATGGGATGAGGACCCGCACCCTATTACCATAGGGGTTTCTCCTCAATTAGTACAAGGATTATGGGGGACCCACACGCTAGTGTGATATGAGGGCTTCCAACCCCGAACTCTCTATGATGATCCTACTAGATCATTTCTACTAGTTCAAGATCACTAGGAGAATAATCACCCTCTAAACACCTCATGTCATATATCAAAAGACACTACAATGGATACCATTTCATTTAACATGAAAAAAAGCTCAGGATAGGTTATTCATGGTCCAAAATAAAATCCCATATGAAGAAAATAATAAAGGTGAAAGGCCTAGAGAAAAGTATATAGTGTGTACGAGGGGTCACATAGAATGTGAAATCACCTCACTTCCTGGACGTTTCCTCCCCATCACAAAGATTGACTATCCATGTATACCTACATGGAATGTGAAGGTAATACACGACGTGTCTCATCTACCTTGAGGCCCATCCATGTGCTCCTAGATATTACTATGTACTTCAGGTTTTTTCTGTATACCAGGCCATGTACTTGACCATGCTCAAGTAAAAGTTCATTCTTTGTGTAGCACTAGGCATGACCGTGTAATCCCAGAGCACATGGATTTTCTTCTCGCATGGGGTCCTAGGTGTGTGTGGATATAACCTATCCTGGATACTCAGTTAGGTTCATACAACATGAGGTTCCTGCCACATGGCATGTGATCATCAACTATACTAAAACCCAATCTTCCATGGGAGATTTGGACTACATGGTGTGTGTTCCTCCTGGTACACAGTGTGTATTTTGTTTTCTTTAAAAACCCATGTTTCTTCATGTAAAATCCTAATCTTCCTCTTCTACTATAAATCTCATCTTTTGACCACCTAAAATTGGTGGGGGTCATCTCTATCCATCAATCTTGATCCCTTAATGACTAGAAATATGGAATCCATTTTTTCAATGTTGTTCCATCCCACCTCTCATGGGAGATGATCTAAAATCTGATTGTGATACACATTTCCATCACCTGCACCCATGAATTCAACCTATTCCACCAGTAAATCACCATCCTAATAATTTTTCTCAAAGCAACCACAAATCCAGGGGTTCGACCATGATCGAACCTACCTTGAAAATGCCGAACCATGACCCTATGAGCCAATGGCGAAGAACATGAATACTGGAAGGGATAAATGAACATAAAAAAATTTAATCCTTTATTTTTGAAGCATTTTTGTCCAAAATCAAATAAATTAGGGTAAAAAAGGGTGAATTTAAGTGCAAAAAAAAATATAGAATGAAAACGGGTTCATGCGATAAATAAATAAATTTAGATCAATAAGAAGATAAAAATATCCATGCGCAATATTTTAATGAAAATGGAGGAAACCAAAATTGATAGGACCTACCACAAATTATATCAATCATTGGTGAAGATTTAATTTTCTTGTGTTGAAGAAGACCCACTATGTTAGCTTCCTCTTGATCCACCTTGATCCGATCATCCATCATCCCCTGATATTGATCCGCCTACGAAGAACTTCCAAGGACTACCCTAAAATCGTCCTAGGATCATGTACCTAACCCTCAATATTTTTTATAATGGGGTAAAAATAGGGTAATTTAGGTCATGGTTATTTAAAATAAAATAAACAAAATAAATAAATTTAGTAATTTATTTTAATTAAACACACCACTAATGAAATACTAAACCTAACGTCTAATGCTGATCAGTCTTAAGTGTTTCCTAGGGTAAATCCCACATTCTAGAATCAACCGTCATCTTGGATTTTCCATCCAAAGTCTCAAAAATGTGAAATTATATTTCCATTAAAATGAAGTGTGCATGTGCATTAAAATTAATTAATTTTTTTAATATATTATTTTTGAGGTCTCTAGACACCCAAACACCATCATGAATCTATGAATAAATCCATATATATTCAAAGAAATATTTAATGGATAATCTATCAAAACCAGAGTCATTACATGTACAACATAATATGTTAGTTCCATAAGTCAATGTATATCCATGGGTATCTGTACATGTGATATGATGGAATACCTCATACTACTTAGTTGTAACCTCTGGCTCCACCTATGATGGTTTTTCTAACTTCTCATTAAATCAATTCTAAATAAAGAGTAAACATGAATGAAATATTTAAAATAATTATGAATCCTTTATGTTTTAAAAATAGTGAAAATAATTACTATAATATCATCAATATTGGATCATCATTTTGACAAGCTATGATCAACAACATCATTTGATTAGTGTGTAATCCACCAACATGAAACTGTTTAAACAAAAATAAATCAAGGAATGATAATATAAACATGAAAATTAATTATAATGACATGTAAATTGAATAATTTTTTTTATTTAATATGATACATGTTTCAAGAGGAAAACTTATTCTTAGTCACTTGTAATACTTTATTATTAGAGTTTTGTGTGGCCTCTACCAATATTAATTAAATGAGTAATGAATAATAGAAGATTCATATATTTTTTAATTTTACCCACCTTATCACTCATCCAATATTGAACTAAAATATTCCACTAAGATGTTAAAATGAATCTTGTTTCTCACTGAAGAATGTCCATAAATTTTCTATATAGAGCTCAAAATACATAGTTGATTGCCTTATAATCCTTCTATAATTTTTAACATTTGGTCAAACATACATGACCAAAATCATTTGAACGATTTCATTAGTTTCCTTATGAAATATTGATAAATGTTATAATATTATATTTATTATATTTATTATATTTTTAAATTATAAATTAAAGCATACTTTTACATTATCCTCACAAAAAAGGTGATCATGTATATACTTACATAATGTATGTCAATATATTATAGTCAAGGGGAACCTACGAGGATCTCATATCATGATTATAAATTTAATATTAATAAAACTATCATGTGTTCAAACCAGGTAATAGGTATCATTAAAATTTCCCTCTAAAAGAGTCTCAGTATTCTAGGTATAAATCCTCTTGGAATACCCCTTGTACCTCATAGAAGATAAACCTATAGAACCTACAATTATTGATCATCGATTAATGGTAATAAATAAATTTTGAATATTAATTACAAATATATTTCCAAGAAAAACTATATTATAACAAATACATGAGAAAATTGATGAGAAATTCATAGGTGGATCTAATATAATGAGCATAGAATATAAATATTTATCTTTGGGAGAGTTAGATATGAAGCTCTAGTTGTTTTAGTTTGGTGGAATACAATAATGGGGGGCCACATGTGATGCTATAACTTTGTTATGGGAATTCAAAGTCATTAATGGATGAGTAGAATATAGAGTCACAGATGATTGGACCAGATGTGCTCCTTGACATTGGAACTCAACCATCATTTGTGGTCAATAAAACCTTTTATGCAAAACCATACCTATAAAAATTTACAAATTATGAAGTTTTAACATTATTATTTCATTTTAACATTTCATATATATGTAATTTTTTTCTAAAAATATATTTAGTGATGAAAAATGAACATTTTTTTTCTTATTAACATTTATTATTTCATCTTTAATGTTATCTCTCACCCAAGGAATTTTCATATTGTATGACACCATTGTATTCTGATAAAAAAAATTCAATGTGAATCGCCAAATATTTATTTTCTTATGATCAATTATAAACAACCTCCATAAAATTTTAGCCATAAATTCCAATTTAGATCCAAATGGTCATTAAAAAAGTAAACTTGCTCAGTTTGGGAGGCTAATATGAATGAATTTTCAGCAACAAATTTATCTTTATATAGTAATTTAATAAAATTGACTAATGTAAATTGAAAATTTTAAATTGTATTCCCTTTAATTGGATTGACTAAGTTTCACTTAAATAGTAATAATTTTAACCCATTAGTATATATAACTTCAAATATATCCATCAGTTAGACTAAATAATAATTGGTTTTATTAAAATGACAATGAATTCCATAGTTTTGTGTTTATAGTTTCTGATCTATATCCAAAATGAGAAATAAAAATCCATTTACATCACAAGTTGTATAATTTCATGTTGTAGTCAGTGGTCTATAAAAAATTGGTTTAATTATTCTGAAAAGTAATACTCACTTGATTTTATATGGTTTTATACATATATAAACAAAAATTTAGATGTGTGACACTAATTTACTGTAAAATATCATGTTGAATTGAAAAAATATTATATATGTGCATGTATATTTCACAAATCACCCATTTAATGTTTCATTATGTTGTAATTGAATTTGATTAATTTTCATACGTGACAATTCTCTTTGAAATTTGATAGTGTGTATTATATTAATTATTTATAAAAGTTAATCATGTAATAAAATTTTATAAAAGGATCATATAAAATTATAAGTCCTTTAATAAGAGTTAACATATAGAATCAATATGATAATTGATGGAATGATAAACAATATATAACAGTGCACTTGAATCCATTCAACATTGCTTATATCAAAATATGGTCCCTTTATAATAGGGTCATTATGACTATGTTTAGTTTTATCAAATTTTTTATCATCATCATCAACATATGAAAAATATAAATTCATGAATTAATCCATACAACATATCTTTTTGATTGATTCCTTTGGATATGATTGTTTACACACAAACCACTTCAATGTATTCATGTACCTCTAAATCAGAAACATCCACCTAAACTACCTCAATCCACTAAGATATTCTTTATTAACTCAATATACTATCAAGTATTCCATTACATAAAAAATGATGGGTAGATTTTTTCCAAATAAAAATGTGTAAGTATTATATGATCTTTCATACACTCCAAATTGCATGTTTAGACATTTTTAATGAATATTTGACAAAAAAAGTTACCAATTTCAATTAACAGTTTAACAACACGTCTAGGATAAAAAGTATGAATAAATATATAAATCAATACATGGATTAGAACATGATTTTCATGTCTCTTCAAACCGTACAGTTTTTTTCCATTCATGATAACTCTGATATATTAGAGTAGTAACTACTAGGTTATGGGTTTCTAATGGTATTTTAATTATTACACTAAGAATTGGAAATGAATTATAAACCCAATATAAGATATGCATTAAACCTGAAAACACGCTTCCATGTAAAATGAAGAACTCTAATTTTATACCTTACATAATGGCACTAAAAAATCATCTTTATTGCATGTGATTAATGAAGACCACTAACTGGTTTTTGTCAGAATCCCCTCTTCATGGTGTATCCATGGGATGTAATTGATTCACCTAATGGTTACATGGTATCAATTCTAAAATCAATGTTTTATAATGACAATTCTAAAAAAAAAATTATCAATTGAGTATCATATTGTATATAAATTTAATAAGTACTTTTATTAAATATGATCCCACTAATATGATGACCCCTTTTAAAATAATCATACCCATTAGCAGTCCACTATCTATATTTCACTATTCTTTGGGTCATTTTATATTTTCCCCATTAACTTAGATATTTATGTTGTGAATTATCTAAATCATATAATATATGAGTCACAGATAGTTGAGAAGAATTATATTTTCCCAAATCCATCATATCTATAAAATCAACTTCATTCCTCTAGAAAAATATTTCTATTAGGTTCTCTTGGATAAGTGTTACCTAAATAAACCACCGATAACACATAACTAATCCTATTAGGTTCACCCATGAATTTCTTTTCTTAGACAAGATAATCCATGGGTACCCAACATTGGCATAACCTACTCAGTTGGACGATCGAGGTCATGAAAAATTCTATTTTAGATGGAATCTAACAATTAGTATTTTCAATACTTATCTCTTGTTATTCCATTAATTTTTTTTCATTCTTTAAATGATTTAGTTCATAATCTTATTCCATTTCTAACAAATCAACATGATTATATAATATTGACATGTAACTCTTTACACAACTCATAGAATGAATTCTCTATTTTTAATGTTCAATGAAGGGGGATTGACCCTAAGCCTTTTAAAAAATTTAATATGGACTATTTCTATCATGCCCCGACCCCAGACTTCCTCAAAGCTGTTGCAGAGTTTAAATAAAACATGGTGTGTAATTTTTTTGTAAAAAGATAAGCTAAAATCACACCCACATGTTCCACTAGAGGGGATCATTTTGGTTTAGGTCCTAGATAATCAAATACAATTATCACAATTACTTCAAAACTAAAAAAATGTCTTCATTAAGCAGTCACCAAACAGAGGGAATCAAATATACTAAACCTACAAAAGAAAATAAATTGAAAATTTAGGGTGATCATATGAATTCCCAGTAAAGAGTTTTAAAATAAAATAATATACCAATTAAAACCTTTTGAAAACATTCCTTTAAAATTATTCAAAAAAATATTTCTCTAGAAATGATATAGCACATGTATCATAATAAAAAATTTCATCTAAAAATTATAAGATCAAATTTCAAGGAATAATAATAGAGTTATAAGGAAACTTGTTCCATTTATAAGCATGCTCATATAGATTGTTTGGTGTACGGAGTAATAAGTAAAAGTAATTTCAAAATTTAATGGGTATGACATGTGGAAATGCATGTACAAAATTTAAATATAAGAGTAACACATGATCAAAGTTTCGTATAAAACAATAACTTAAATTTCATCCTTTACTACTATGAATCATAAACTAGATAATAAATCTCTAAGTGCTGAATAATTAATAAGCCATAAGCATGTACATTCTTTGATACTCATAGGTACATGTTATTTAACCAAATATATTGTCCAGTTGAATACACACTTGGTTAATTAAATCCTATGAATATCTTAATAAAACATATTCTCCAGTTGAATACACACTTGATTAATTAAACAAAATAAGGGAACATATAATGCCAGACTCTATCCAGAGCTCATGTCAAGACCTGAAATATCAATGGCTGTGCACCATGACCTGCTTGTCTTATGAGAACTTTCGATACATCGAGGGACTTTCATTAACCTGTCCCCAACCCTTTATACCGAGTCTATTACATTCCTCATAATCCAAATATATTCATATATTAAAAATGTACCATACCACTTTGAATATTTAATTTCTCATTTCATATTATTCAAAATTTCCCATACCACTTTGAAAAATTTAATTTCTCATTTCATATTCTTCAAAGTCCCCCATAAAATTATGAATAATTTAATTCATAATCCATAAATGGCTATAAGAGTTTAATTTCATTATTTATTATTTACATATATTTCGTAAATCATGCATATCAGTGTTAATAATAATACTATCCAATGCATGCCTGTGGAAATAAATGGAAAGTATGATAAGAATATTATAACATATGTGATGACAACTAATGTACAAGGGAAATAGAAGTTTTTTCACATAAAATGATAACCCTAAATTATAAAATATTATTAATAAAATACATATTGGAAATTCACCAGGGATTGGATGCATAATTAATTTAAAGTCAAACCAAATATTTCATGTGTGGTATTAAACACATAGTTCCAAACATTTATTACTGGTATTCTTATGTATAACATATCATAAGGGCACACATACTGTTAAAAATGAAAAGCATGAAATTCAACCATAATTAATACCATTTAATATATATTAAAATAAGTGATTCGTACATATGTATATAAGATTAGCAAACCCCAAATATTATACTCATGAATTCTCCATAATTTCTAAATGCATCAAAATTATAATATTTGGAATATCCAAAATTAGGGTTTAGTGTTGTGTAAATAACTTTATACAAAAGGTAGTATATAAAGATTTGTATTTTTAAATAAAAACCATTCATATTTCTAAAACAACAAGTTTTATTCATTCTTAGCAATCCTTGGAAATTTATAAATATAATTGAGGATAAAAGTTTATATGTATACACATATATTCGTAAAACTGAATATAAACTATGTATTAAATGGTTTATGCCAATAATCCAATGACACCAATATGACTTTAATATATTAGTAACATTAATTATCAAGGGTCACTAAATTTTTATAAAATTTAAAAGGTTTATTTTTTAAACATCTCATATATGTGTTTATGTAACATCGATATAACTAAATTATTTATGCGTATAACAGATTATACAAAGTATATATATATAAGGGTTTTACACCAATATTAAATGACACTTACATGTTTTTAAAATATATTAGGGGAATTAGTTAAAATAAGGTTTCATTAATTTCAAAATGTACCATCTAATAATAAGGGATATGTTAAGAAATATATCCATATATATATATATATATGCTTATGTTTACATTGACATAAATAAACATAAAAAGACTTAAACCCTTGATCGGTAGAGGGTTAAGAATACATTTAAGATCAATAGTTCTCTAGTTTAAGAGGGGATAGTTGGTCATATTCTTCATTATATATATATATATATGTAATATATATACATGTATATAATTATATTATATATATATAATCAGACCGAAGCAATGAAAATTAATATAGGACCCTTACATAATTTGAATGAGGGGAAGAGGCTCAAGAAACTTGAAGAAGGTGCTGGAGAACTCGCTGGTGGCTTGAAAAGATGAAGAACCAAGAGGTTAGGGGTTCAAGGAGATGTGTATATAAACTATATTATATAAATTATCTTTAATACCACTTGCTAGAAAACTAGAGATTTTCAGTTTAAAAGATGACTGAGGGAGAGTCTTTGTGAAAGATGAGGGAAAAGAGGGACCACCAGTGTCACGGGTGGAGAAACAAATGGAGAAAGTTGAAATACCACTAGTTCAGTTCATGAAGAGGAAGAAGAAGACATTGTGGGATAGAAAAACTAGAAAAAGAATGGACAACGAAGATTAACTGAGAGAAGATCCAGTAGTGGAGGCGAGTCTGCAGATTTTAAAAATAGAAAGATAATTGAGATATGTATAGGAGATGATCAGAAAACTATGGGAGATGCGGTGATTTAAAATAACTTAGATGATTGTGATTAGATCTCGTCTAGATACAATGGTGCAAAAAAACATAGATGTTAAACTATGGCCGCTAGGGTTAGATTTCTGGACTGATCAAATGGATAGATCACACACGACGTGCTTAAACGGCCTGGATCTAATCCGAGATGATTTTCGTCATCCCATATCGAAACAGAAGGGATTCCATGGATTTTTTATAAACCCGGCGATCCGAGCCAATGATCAGATTACTCCTTCCCCTTCCTGGTACCACCCCATACTAGGTTCGTCTTTGGGCATGCTCTTGCACCCACCCACACCGCCATGCCACCCCACACGGAGGCACTCTCTGGTCCTTGCACACGCACCCGTGCGTGCTGAGGGTAAGATATTCTTCCCGTGCGTGTGACTTAGGACACACCCTTCAAGTGCACCACCCCAAGTCCACCTCCAGGGGGTTGTGTGCGAATCCCATAAAGTCCTAGAGGGTTTCCTTCAAGGTTTCCCTTAGCTCGGTGGGGTTCTCACCTAAATTTTAACAAAGTAAATGATTATTTTTTGTTAAAAATAGGTTTTCATATACATATATAAGTTCAAAAAAATATGAATCCCATAGAATAACTACTTATTTTCCTTATTTTTAATAAAACAAAATGTTATAAACCATGGTTTAGTACTTCATAAAGTAAAACTTATACTATTTTTACAAAAATCAAAAACATATTTTTAGTTAAGCCCTTGGTTTAAACATCAAGAATTAAAATATTTATAAATTCTTTTCAAAACATTTGAAATATTTGAAAAGTATTTGAAATACATACCTAATTTTGAAATTATACTAAGTGTAGCTAAAATATTAAATCACTATCCTTTTTAAAATTTATAAAAAGAGTTTATATGTTTAAAGTTATAATTTAAATACATAACATAAATATTTTGGAAAACCAATTATACCTAGATTGTTTAAATTAAACCAAAAAAATTACCAATAGCTATAATTATAGCTGTTTGAAACTAAATGGTCACCCAAAGAGGTAATGGTCAGATTAAGGCTTCATAAAAACATTAATTAAGGTGTTTCATGTTCAATACGATTTGACGAAGATGGTTCTTATAATCCCACTGATGATCTGTACAACTGTCATGGTTTTAGCTGTGATGTTTCTTGTTTTGAATAACCTGAAGTATCTTCACTATTTATTGGGCCTTGTTGTTGTGTTAGGTGGCCTTCCAGTAGCTCAGATAGGGCTTTTAGTAGGTATTTTTTGTTACTTGTATTCTCATAGTTTTGAATCAATGTAATCAATTCAGTGTTTAATAATAATTCCTTGTGTTTATTTCATATGTTTTGTTTAGATAACATGAAAATTAAATATTCTAAAATCATAATATTATTATTACATGAGAAATAAGTTTTGAGGCATCACATTATCCCCCCTTCAACAAAATGTATCATCACCATTCTAAAATATTTTTTCACAAACATAGAAGAAAAACCAGTGTCACGTCTCCTCCCATAACCCCTCACAAAGTCATCCAACGAGGTCAAACTACTAACCCTCTCCAGGTGTATCCCTTGATTGGTTTCTGGTCTTTTGCTTTCTTCAACCCAAATAAATTGAGAGCACTGAGAGTAGCTAGGATCATCCCTATGTATAAAGCATTAGGGTTTCCAAAAGAAGGCTTTTGCAGTATGGAGATCAGCGATGTGAGAGTGGATTAGATCTTTGTAAATATCTCGAAATACATTGTGCTTGAAAACTTCAAAGTCATAGAGCACTCTGTACATAGTAAAACATAAAACATGAAATAGATTGACAGTATAGTGGTCACCCTCCAGAGAATCTTCCTGAATCTTTTCCAAAGCTTTATATTTTTCTAACAAGGTGAAACAAAGGAAAAGACCTTCGTGGTACTTCCCTTTTTTGCTTATACATTACAAATTGGGCCTCTGTAATACGATGGTAAATGTAGCTCTCTATTTTGAAGGAACGAAGGATATTTGAGCTGAGGGACACTTTATAAAGTCATTTTCAAGTCAGATGTAATCTTTCATAGGGTTGGTATTCTTCTAAGAATATATTGACAATTATAATTTATAAAAGTTCGGTAAGAAGTGATAGAAGATTGGTCGGTGAACTCATGTCTTCTATCTGAAAATTTCATGATATATGTTTTATTCAGAAATGTATAACCATATCAAAATAGAAAATTTATTTTAAAAAATCATGTTAAATTATCAATACATATAACATTATTCAGTTATAAAAATTTCATAAACCCAAGGTGTTACATAACTAATCGTTCACTCTCACAACACTAGTATAGATTTCCTAACGTTCTCCAAGATGACACTTCACCATATTCACTAGTGTTGGAAAATCCCCTAATTTATAGTCAAATGGATTTCCAAAGTGGTTCCAAATAGCTCAATCTCCTAGGTCCAGATGCAGCATGCATAGTTTGGATCAATCATATGTGGGAATCTAAATTTCCAACAAAGGAAAGAATGAAGGGTATGGTGTTGGGTGACGTCTGCTTGAACTTGATGTCTATAATGAAAACGGGTAGATTCGACCTCGATAATTTCAAAGTCGATGACCTGACCTTGAAGACTATAGGTTACGATTTGACAGAGGTATACTACTCGGAGGTCATTGTCTTGTGGTGTTTCCTGGAAGTTTATTATTGAAAATAAGTTTTCGGCTAAGGTGAAGTATCGAAATAGACCTTTATAATACCTTACCTTACATGTGTAAAAGGAAAGTTCAACATGCATCATCAAAAATTAATGAAATCTTGATCCTCAGTGAAGTTGGAGTACGCAAGGAGAATTGGATAAACGATAGAGATGTTGACATGATAAATGAAGGTTCTCAAAAGTTTTATATCCTTTGAAACATGACCAGGCCACTATGGTTTCTAATATCTCTCTCAGAAGGGATAGAAGGCTTGATTCGTCTTCCATCTGAAAATTTTAATAAGACATCTACTTAGTGAGACATAAACAATTTTTTAGTATTGTTTTAATTTTCCTGGGTTATTTAAACCAATCCTCTAATACAATTATCACACCCCGTCCCCAGACTGCCCCGAAGATGGTGCAGAGTTTAAATAAAACACGATGTTTAATTTTTTTTATAAAAAGATAAGCTGAAATCACACACACATGTTCCAATAGAGGGGATCATTTTGGTTTAGGTCCAAGAGAATCAAATAAAATTATCCTAATTCCTTCAAAACTGAACAAAAATATCTTCATTAAGTAGTCACCAAATAGAGGGACTCAAATCTACTAAACTTGTAAAATAAAATAGATTGAAAACGTAGGGTGAGAATATGAATGCCCCGTAAGGGGTTTTAAAATAACATAATATACCAATTAAAACCTCTCAAAAACATTACTTTAAAATTATTCACAAAAAATTTTCTTTAGGAATGCTATAACACATGTATCATAACACAAAATTTTGTCTAAGAATTATAAGAGTAGATTTCAAGGAATACTAACAGAGTTATAAGGAAACTTGTTCCATTTATATGCATGATCATACAGATTTTATGGTGTACTGAGTAATAAGTAAAATTAATTTCAAGTATTAATGTGTATGACATGTGGAAATGCATGTACATAATTTAAAGCTAAGAGTAACACATGATTAGAGTTGTGCATAAAATAATAACTTTAATTTCATCCTTTACTACTATGAAACATACACTGAATGATAAATCTCTGAGTACTGAATAATTAATAAGCCATAAGATTTTACATTCTCTGATACTCATAGGTACATGATCTTTAACCAAGCATATTCTCCAGTTTAATACACACTTGGTTAATTAAATCTTAAAAATATCTCAATCATGCATATTCTCACATTGAATAAACACTTGATTAATTAACAAAAATGAGGGAATGTATAATGCCAGACTCTGTTAAGACCTCGTGTCAAGACCTGAAATATCAATGGCTTCACGCCATGACCTTATTGTCTTATGAGAACTATCGATGCATTGATGGGATTTCATGTAATGACCTGAAATTTTGAATAAATATTGTTTCTTAATTTTATGTGTTATTTTATTTTTATACTCAACAAAAATGTTTCATTTGATGGCATGAGTATAATTAAAATGAGACTGTTGGCATTTAACTGTTATATGACCATTGGTCAATATGGTCGCTGTAAACTAAACGTTTCGATTATTGTCTCTAAATACAAGTAATCTTGGTTAATTATTAGGGAAAGAAGATTCGATGGCCTCGCCCAGTAGTCTTGGACCGATCAAAGCCCATCTAACAGAACTTGGGAAGGAGGTAGCACCACTGGGCTTTGCTCTGGACCAAACCCAAGCTAAACTTCATCGTGTGAAGATAGAATGGGATTGCCTTCACGATAAGTTCAAACTGATAGAAATTACTACTCGTGCGATGTTGGCCGAGCCTCCCTCGGATTCTCTCACCTTAGCACACCTTACACTTAGGTCCTATGCTGTTGCGATAAGGGGCTATGTAAGGAGACCCTAACTGCCTTGTGTAATCCTTTGTTTTAAATAAAAATTGGGATTTCTTCTTATAAAGTTTATGAATTTTCAAATGTCTGGATAAATATAGTATGCATATTTTTGGTGAATTTTAGAGAAAGGATATTTTTAAAAAAAATTTTATGTAAACCTTAAATAATTGAAAATGTGTAATGATTTTCAAAAAATGGTCTTCTACAATTATGATCAGTACAAAATTTAGAGTCTAATAAGATCAACTTGATTTTTGATGAATAGTAAATTATGAATAGTGATTTTATGATTAGGATTAGTAATATAACCAAATGGATTAGTAATATCACTTAAAGAAAGTTTTAAAATAATCTAGGCACCTTGATTAAGTAATGTGATTCAATAAAATGGTTAAATAACGGTTTCATAAATTATTATTGAAGTATTAGTTTTTTCAGGTGAATAGTGTTTTTTAATTAAAAATTAAATTAAAAATATTTAGAAAATTATTTTTATAAAATGGATTTCATTTTTTAACTCAAAGCATCGATGTTATGTTAAGGTAATTTTTGGGGTTTTTTCTAAAAAAAATGATTTTTCGGTGAATAGTGTATTTATTTAAAAATAAAATTAAAAATATTTAGAAAATTATTTTTATAAAATGGAGTTCATTTTTGAAATCAGAGCATTGATATTTGGTTAGTGTGAAATTTTGGTATTTTTCTGAGAAAGTTGAATTTTCAGTGAATAGTAAAAATACAGTTTTAGGGTTTCGATATGTTTAATGACATCATAACTGTGTCATGGTGATGTCATGAGATATTTTAAGGGTTGGCCGACCTAAGGTGATGGATATTTGTATTGGGGGCCCCATGTGGCCTAACTTAATGGGAAATATCATCGGAGAGCACATGGTTTTGAGAAAAGCACATGTGAGGTGTCCCTTGGCCATTAATGCCTTGTCCCCTCACTTTCCCTAAAAATACCAAGCCCTCCTCTCATCCATTCGACTCCAAAACCATACTCAACGAAGTTCTGGTCTCCTTACCTCCCAAGGAGTTCTCCCAAGGTGCCCCCAAGCGCTCATGGTCGAAACCTTTGAGTTTTAAGAGTTACGTTTTAAGGTAAGGGATCCGATCTCTCTCTTTCTTTTCAAGAAATCTCTTTTATGTAATTTCTTTTATGCTCCATGTTCATATGTTAAAGGGTGTTCTTTTATACTCCTCTTACTGAATTTTCATGTTCATATAATTATATATCCCCTCTTACTCTCATTAATTCGTTTTACGAAGTTTTAAGTGGCGCCGTTAGGCTGCCGAAATTTTTGTAACAGATTCTTTCTCCCTTCTCATTTTTCAAGATCTATTTTCATGTAAAGTATTTCAAGGTCCTTTTTATTATGTTGGGGTATGATCTATAAATTTATAATACTGATCTTTTATGATCATATGATGAGATACCCCATTTGATCTCTTCAATTCAGTATTTTGAAGTTATAAGTGGCACCGTTAGGCTGCTGAATTTTTAAGTGGTCCTTTCACCTTTCTCCTTTTTCAAAGTTCTAATTCCATGTCAAGTCTTGAAAGTTAATTTTTATTATGTTGGGGTATGATCTCTAAATATATCATACTGATCTTTTATGTTCATATTATTGGAGACCCTATTTGATCTCATCAATTCATTTTTGTTGAAGTTTAAGTGACGTCGTTAGGCTGCCGAATTTCTAAGGGGTTCTTTCACCCTTCTCGTTTTAAAGATCTACTTTCATGTCAAGTCTTTCAAGTTAATTTTTATTATGTTGGGGTATGATATCTATATCTATCATACTGATCATTAATGTTCATATGATGAGAGAACCTATTTGATCTCATTAATCCATTTGTGGAAGTTTTAAGTGGCGCCGTTAGGCTGCCGAATTTTTAAGTGGTTCTTCACCCTTCTCGTTTTGAAGTTCTACTTTCATGTCAATTTTTTCAAGTTCCTTTTGTTATGTTGGGGTATGATATCTATATCTATCATACTGATCTTTTATTACCATATGATGAGAGACCCCATTTGATCTCTTCAATTCAGTATTTTGAAGTTTTAAGTGGCGATGTTAGGCTGCCGAATGTTTAAGTGGTTCTTCACCCTTCTCGTTTTGAAGTTCTACTTTCATGTCAATTCTTTCAAGTTCCTTTTTGTTATTTTTGGGTATGATATATATATCTATCATACTGATCTTTTATGACCATATTATGAGATACCCCATTTGATCTCTTCAATTCAGTATTTTGAAGTTTAAGTGGCGTCGTTAGGCTGCTAAATTTTTAAGTGGTCCTTGCACCTTTCTCCCTTTTCAAAGTTCTAATTCCATGTCAAGTATTGAAAGTTCCTTTTTATTATGTTGGGGTATGATATATATATCTATCATACTTATATTTTATGTTCATATGATGAGAGACCCTATTTGATCTCATCAATTCATTTTTTGTTGAAGTTTATGTAACGCTGTTAGGCTGCCGAATTTTCATAAGAGAAATCTTATTTTTGTCTTCCTTTCATGTTATTCATTTCATATGGTATATTTTCAAATTTCATTACCATGTTCTTAAATCCCTTATATTCTGTCCCTCTACTGTTTTATGTATCATTTTTGAGTAGGTGACCCATGTCCCCTCTCTTTCCAACATTTTCTAAAACCATGTATCATAGACGTTATGCTGCATAGTTTTCATCTCAAAATGCCTCCCTCTTTATCTCAAAATTATTTTATGTTATTAAGTGAATAGTCAAAGATCTTATTTCTACAGGGGTATTCACATATATATCAAAATGTTCTATTTTAAATTTTGGGATTTACATACATGAAACCTGCTTTCCCTTTTCCGTGGGTTTAAAGTGACATAAAGATCATGTCTTTAAGGCAGTTTTTAAAACGTTATGATTATGAAATGAAACCCATTTGTTTTATGCTATATGGGTTGTTTATGAAATTATTGATGATTATATATGTGGCTCACATGATAATAAAGACATGTCAAGGGTGCACCTAGATATCGCTCCAATGCATTGGGTAAATACTTAATCTCTAGAGATGACTTTTTAGACTGATACCTTGGTGAATAACCTTGGTAATTTTTAATGACACCTTGGGGATGGACCTTGGTGAAACGAAATGATTGTAAATATTAAATGTTGCAGGCACATCTTCAAGTTATGAAAAATTTTATTTTTATTATGATATGCCTCATGATTTCTTTCTCATGCCTTAAAGTTCTTTTCATGGCCTTATTGAAGTATCTCAAGTTCACATGTAAAATGTTTCTCTTGTTTCCCTTACTGGGCCTTCTGCTCACCCTTTCTTTTGATGTATGTCCTCAGGTTATGAGATGTAGTAATGAATCTAGGATGAACATGAGGATAAGCCTTTCAAGTGTTTAAGAAGAATGTTTTATGTTTTTATGTTTTATGTTCCTGGTTTCCAAGAAACTAAACCTTAAAGATCCTCAGTTTTGTGTAATGTAATGAAATATTATGTTATAAAAAGACGGGATGCTATATTTCATTAACTTGTCCCCAATCCTTTATACTGAGTCTAATAAATTCCTCATATTCCAAATAGGGTTGTATATTCAAAATGTCCAATACCACTTTGAATATTTAATTTCTCATTTCATATTATTCAAAGTGCCCCATACCACTTTGAATAATTTAATTAATCATTTAATATTATTCCAAGTGTCCCATACCACTTGGAATAATTTAATTCTTAATCCATAAAAGGTCATAAGAGTTTAATAACATTCTTTAGAATTTACATATATTTAGTAAATCATGCATATCAATGTTAATAATAATATTATCAACTTCATGGCTATGGAAATAAATGGAAAGTATGATAGGTAGATTATATAATATGTTATGACAACTAATGCAAAAAGTAAATACAAGTTTTTTCACATAAAATGATTAGCCTAAATTCCAAAATCTTATTAATAAAATACATATTGGAAATTCATCAAGGATTGGATGAATAATTAATTTAAAGTTAAAATAAATATTTCATATGGGGTATTAAACATAGAGGTCCAAACATTTATTACTTGTATGATTATTTATAACATATTACAAGGGTATACATAATGTTAAAAATGAATAGGATAAAATTAAACTATAACTAATACCATTTAATATATATGAAAATAAGTGATCCATACATATGTATATAAGAGTAGAAAACCCCAAATATTATACTCATGAATTATCCATAATTTATAAACGCATCAAAAGTATAATATGCGGAATATCCAAAATTAGGGTTTATTGTTTTGTAAATCCATTTATATACAAGGGTGTATATAAAGAGTTGTATTTTTAAATAAAAACCATTCATATTTTGAAAACAACATGTTTGATTATTTCTTAGAAATCCTTGGAAATTTATAAATATAATTTAGGATCAAAGTTTATATGTATAAACATATATTCACATAACTAAATATATACTATATATTAAAGGGTTTATACCCAAAATACAATGACACCCTTAAGACTTTAATATATCAGTCTCATTAATTAACTAGGTTCCCTAAAATTTTATAAAATTTAAAAGTTTTATTTATTAAACCTATCATATATGTGTTTATGTAACATAGATATACATAAATTGTTTATGTGTATAACCGATTATTTATAGTATATATATAAATAAGGGTTTTACACCAAAATCAAATGACACTTACATGTTTTTAAAATATATTAGGGGAATTAATTAAAACAAGGGCTCATTAATTTCAAAATGTTCCATATGATAATAAGGGTTTTGTTTGAAAATGTAAATAAATAAATATATATGCTTATGTTTTCATTGACATATATACACATAAAAAGACTCAAACCCTTGCTCGGTAGAGGGTTAAGAATACATTTAAGATCAATAATTCTTAAGATTAAGAGGAGAAATTCGGTCATATTATTAACCGTATATATATATACACAAATTTATATACTTATATATATATATATATATAACCATATGAAAGAAAGGAAAGGAAATATAGGACCCTAACATGATTTGAATGAGGGGGAGAGGCTTGAGAAACTCAAAGGAGGTGTTAGAGAAATTGCTAGAGGCTTGAGAAGAGGAAGAACCAATAGGTTAGGGGTGCAATGAGATGTTTATACAAACTATATTATATAAATTATTTTTAATACCACTTGTTGGAAAATTGGGTGATTATCGGTTTAAAATATGATTGAGGGTGAGTATTTGTGGAAGATGAGGGAAAGGAGGGACCACTAGTGTCACAGGTGGAGAAAAAAATAGAGAATGTAGAAAAACCCACCAGTGCAGCGCATGTATAGGAAGAAGAAGACACAGCGGGATAGAAAAACATGAAAAAGAACGGACAACATAGATTAACCAAGGAAAGATCCAGCGGTGGAGGCGAGTCCATAGTTTTTAAAAAGAGATGGACAGTTAAGATCTACTGAGGATATGGTCAGATTGCTACAGGAGACACAGTGATTTAAAATAACTTGGACGACTGCGATTAGATCTTGGTTAGATCCAGCGACACACAAAAACAAAGAAGTTAAACCATGGCCACTGGGGTTCGATAGAATGGCTGATCAGACAGATCAGATCACGCGCAATGTGATCAAATGGACTGGATCTGATACCGACTGATTTTCGTCATCCCACATCGAAACAGATGGGATTCTGAGGCTCCTTTATAATCTTAGAGCTCTGAGTCAATGCTCAGATTACTCCTTCCCCACTCCCGGTACAGCCCCGTACCAGGTTCTTCTACGGGCGTGCTCCTGCGCCCACCCACGCTGTCGTTCCACCCAGCACGGTGGTTCACTCTGGTCCTTGCACACGCACCTGTGCATGCTAAAGAAAATCTATGCTTCCCATGCACGTGACTTATCACACACTGTATGTGCACAATGCCCCTGGTATAAGTCCCTAGCCTTAAACCTTACTTAATATTGAGTTATTACAAGATTACACATTGATGATCTTTTCAGGTATAGATTTTTAGAGAATTAGATCATAAAACTTTCATTACATTCCACATTTAAACAAAGTTGTTACATAAAATATAGTATTCATTTTTCCCATCAACGGAAACATATTTAAAATAAAACATGGATTCTTTCTTGACACTTCCTTGACACTATCATCACATCATGTACATTTCCCTTGACCTGTGAAAAACATTTCAAAAACATGGGATGAGCATAAAAATCTCAGTAAGGGATATAAAAATATGGAAAGGAAACATGAGTACATATATACATAAGAATGAAATCATACTTTACCCATAAAACATAAGCACTTTAACATACCTCATCAAATCATGAATAAATCATAGAAATCATAAGACATAAAGGTAACTTGAGGCATTCATAATATTCTTACGTATGGAGTAACCCTCTTGGTTACGCTTGGAATACCCATCACAATATATTCCCTAAATCTCTTTGGAGAAACCTTAACATTTAACTCCTTTGCGTTACCCAATGCATTGGAGAGCTATATCGGTCTCACCCGCCCTTAGTTTATCATGGAACCACCCATCTTCATAATAATGCCCAAGAACCATAACATAATCGTATCACATAAAACATGCATAAGGAAACATAACATTTCTGCTTTTCAATCACAAGATATCAATACAACACATTGATAAAAAAACATTATGAAAACCATTTTCAATACCAAAATAAAATCATGGTATTTAGTTTTCATTAAAAAAAAGGTATGGCTTATAGAGGAAGCCGAAACTCAAATAATGGTCACGGCGGCGGAGAAGTCATTGTCACCGCATACGTATGACAAAAACATTCCCTTTTATCGTTTAGTAAAATGCTTTGTATAAAAAAGATTACTTTTGGATAAATGTAAAAGTCAAAAGGGTTTATACACTGTATAAAAGAAGGTTGTGTATAAAACAAAATATGCCTCAATGAAAGGATATTGAGACGAAGTCCCATACAAAGACGGTATCCTTGGATTAAGGATAAATCAATTACATAATTATGTGTGACAAATGAATACACCAAATATAAGTGGATATTAAGTGTAAAAAAATCAGAGTTTATTCACACATATTCATAGAACGACATATTCAAGGAGTGCAAGTTTATCCCAAATAATCAAAATTGGGTTAAGAAGTTCCCTTGCAAAAATTCAACATCCTAACGACGTCACTTCAAAATTCTGAAAATGAGTTGATGAGAGATAAAAAGGGTATCTCATCACTTGGACATAAAATTTACATCAATAAGAACATATCCCAACATAAAAATATGTAAATTAAAAGACCCAGTAAAAGAAGTCTTTTAAAAAGAGGAGGGTGAAAGGTTCCCTTACCGACTTGGGTATCTTTCAAAACATACACCCCATGAAAGAAAGAAAATACAACATTGATGTAAATACTCATAAACTAAATTATATTACACAAAGAGTAGAATAATGGGCAGTATATATACCACTCAATGGGAATGGTGGAAAATGTATCATAAATCTCACGGGAATAAAAAGTGAGATGAAAAGTCCCTTACGAAAACTCTACAGCCTAAAGGTGCCACTTAAAACTTCCAAAAAATGGATTGATGAGATCAAATAGGGTCTCTAATCATATTAACATAAAATTTACATCAAGAGGAATATAAAATAACATCCCCCAACATAACAAATAGGATCTTAAAATAAGTGACATAAAGGAGAGTACTTAAAAAGAAAGAGAGATGTTGGATCTCTTACAAAAATTCGGCAGCCTAACGGCGCCACTCAAAACTTCCAAAATTGATTGATGAGAGAAAGTAGGGTCTCTCATAATATGAACATAAAAATTACAGTAAGAGTTATATAAAAGAAAATCCCAATCATAAGAAAGATGAGCTTAAAAGGAATGACATAAAAGAGTGTACCGAAAAAGAAGGAGAGGGGTAGGATCCCTTACCTCGTGTCCGATATGACTCGATCGTTCTTTAATCTCCTGAATAATAAAATTTGGTCAATTTATAATTTATTAAGGACCTATTTTAAAGATTATTATTCAGTTCATATCACATATTATAATGTTATAATAATTGGTCAATAAAGTGAGTTCATATCAGACGTTTTTGTCGATGTTCGGTACATGAGTAAAAATTGAACTTGTTGGAAAAGAATTTTCCATGTAGTTGTTTCCGACGCTTTTGTCGGGGCACGCGCGCATCCGTACGGCTACGGAGGAGGACGCGCGGCTTTGTTGCCCCGCATTCCCGCTTTCCAAAGGCGGGCGACATTCGTTCCTTATTCAGGCACGTCTTCTCCTTGATCGAAACGGGATGATGGGATGTCGGTTCTTCCCTCCGTGGATTCCTCCTCAGAGCTCGTCACCTAGTTCGGGTCTCCCTCATAGATTTAATACGTAGATCGTGAAACTCTTCCCAGTTCCATGTTTCCATGGATGCGGGTTAATTACACTGCTTCTGTCGGGACATTCCAAAGGGTCCAGTCAGGGCAGCAACCATCAGTCGGGGGAGTAGTCACGTTGAGGCATCAGTAGCGTGTCTGGATGCTGGGGAACCTGGCATGTATGTCTTTCGTCCCTGGTCACAGGGCTTCTTGAGGCCGTGGAATCCCGAGGCATCCCACATCGAACGCGGGGAATTATATGCCATAGACACATATCTGAGGTTTTCCTCAGCTTCCCATGTTTAACACAGGGTGGATAGTGGATGAATGGAGCAGAGGGGAGTGAAATGGGACCATCGTAGGGGCGACGGTGGAGTTGGGCTTGAGCCTTGAAGAGGCTTCCTACGTATCCCCGTGGCAGGGAATCAAAGTCCGCGTAGTTCGGGATGGTGCTGGTAAACCGGCATGAGGGTGGACCTTGGTCCAATGGGCATTGTCAGCGAACCGACGTGAATGTGGACCTTAGTCCGATGAGAGTTGGGCTTGGACCTCAGGGAGGATTCCTACGTACCATGCCTTGACATGGATCAAATACCACGTAGTTCAGAGGGGTTTCATCGGTGAACCGATGTGAAAGTAGACCCATGGGTCCATTAGTGGTGGGCTTGAACCTCAGGAAGGTTTCCTATGTACCATGCCTTGACATGGATCAAAGTCCTCATAGTTCAGGTGAAAATGGGGGCTTGGCACACCGGCAAGGAGACGGTTTGGGACAAATATTGTTGGGCTTGAACCTTTGGAATGTTTCCTACGTACCATGCCTTGACATGGATCAAAGTCCTCGTAGTTCGAGTGGAATACAGTTTAACATCGTGCGGGACGGGGGTGAACCGACGTGGATGAGGTCGGAACGACCGGATGGTGGGTTTGAACCTCGTAGAGGCTTTCTACGTACCATGCCTTGACATGGATCAAAGTCCTCGTAGTTCGGGTTGGTCACAACGGCTTGCCGTCAGACTGGAATTGTAGTTTGACGTCGTGCTGGACGCGGGTAGAACTCGACATGGTTTGGATAATGGGTGGGCTTGAACCTCGTGGAGGCTTCCTACGTACCATGCCTTGACATGGATCAAAGACCTCGTAGTTCAAATGGGGCTTTGTCGGCGAACCGACGTGAAGGTGGACCTTGGTTCACTTGTGGTGGGCTTGAACCTAGGGAAGGTTTCCTACGTACCATGCCTTGACATGGATCAAAGTCCTCGTAGTTCGGGTTGGTCTTTGTCGGAGAACCAACGTGAAGGTGGACCTTGGTCCACTTGCGGTTGGCCTGAACCTCGAGAAGGTTTCCTACGTACCATGCCTTGACATGGATCAAAGTCCTCGTAGTTTGCTATGGAATGGGTGTCAGGGTCGGTGCTCACTCTAAGCCCACATGAGTCATGCTCGGTGTGAGAAACAAGAGGTTGCAAGGACCTGACGATCACGTCGCGAAGGATGCGTCCGTGAGAAGCAAATAGGGGCTTACGCGTTAGGCGGCCCATGGTGTTGGGACTTACTCTAGGATGGAGGCCCAGGGTCGGTTCACAGTTTAACGTCATGTGTTGAGGACGTGGTGCTTGGCAGTTTAACGTCCTGCAGCTCGGACGAAGGGGGTTCACTCCGCACCCCTAGGACTTACATAACCGGTACCCTCTGGTCCTTGGGGAAGGGAAGGTACCAGCAAGGCCATGGCCAAGGGGGGTTGTGGTATGAACCATCAGGGGGTCCACGTTAGCGTGGCTATGCGAAGAAGAAACAGCCGTTAGCGTGCCTATGCGAAGAAGCATTAGGCGAAGCAACGCTACGGGTGGTATTGTCCATGGGATTTTAAAATCACATCGTGCAAACCTGGAGGGTCGCACGGGAAAAGGAATTGCTAAGAAAAGGAGTGTGCATCGGGAAGTGGAGTCCCTTGGCCTTAGCACGGGGCATGAGTGCGGATGGAAGGTGCTTCGCGAAGTGGAACAGTGTTCGCGGAGCACTGCCTCGCGAAGAATGGGTGTCTCGCGAAGCAGGGTCCTGCAAAGCAGTGTGCTTCGTGAAGTGGAGTGCCTTGGCCTTAGCACAGGGCGTGGGTGTGAATGGAAGGTGTTTCGCGAAGTGGAATAGTGTTCGCGGAGCACTGCCTCGCGAAGAAGGGGTGTCTCGCGAAGCAGGGTCCTGCGAAGCAGTGTGCTTCACAAAGTGGAGCGATCCTGCCTTAGCATAGGGATCACTAGTATGAGTTGGGTGTTTCGCGAAACACAAGTGCTCCGCGGATGCCCGGGTTCCCTTGGGAATCCCCTTCCTTCGTGAATTCCCTTGAGCTTCGCGAAGGGAATCCCTCTCGGAAGAGGGGATCAAAACGAGACAAAGGAGAGTTGTCTCGCAAAGTAGGAATACCTCACGGAGCTCATGATTCTTGGGGAAAAGCGTGCTTCGCGATTCGAGATAGGAGAAGCCGAAAGGTCGGATTGTCCGTCCGCGGGACTCGGGGGGAGGTCGGTATTTATAGGGAAGGGGCGCCGTGAAGCAGAACTCGCGTGCCGCCTCTGGTGCTTTGCGGCGCGCTCGCGAACGTCAAATGTGTTCGCGGAGCATCACCGCCTCTGGAGCTTCGCGGCAGCTCGCGAACGTCAAATGCGTTCGCGGAGCATCACCGCCTCTGGAGCTTCGCGGCGGCTCGCGAACGTCAAATGCATTCGCCGATCATCACCGCCTCTGGAGCTTCGTGGCGGCTCGCGAATGTCAAATGCGTTCGTGGAGCATCACCGCCTCTAGAGCTTCGCGGTGGCTCGCAAATGTCAAATGCGTTCGCGGAGCATCACCGCCTCTGGAGCTTCGCGAGGCCGCGAGGGTCGAGGCGCTTCGCGGCAGGGCTCCGCGAGGGTGCTTCGCGGTGGGGCTTCGTGAGGAAGCACGCCTGCATTCCTTTTTTGCTCCTTTCTTTCGGGCCATATTTTGGAGCCAACAAATTCCCCCCCTCATACTTGGATCCGCGGAGGGCAAGGGTCAAAGTCTGAGGGAAAATCGCCAAAATTGTTGGAGGTTTGTGATGCCGCGCCGCGAAGGGTGCCCGCGATGCTGACTGGGACCGCGGATCCGAACGCGCCATGATGCTCCGCGCGGGGGAGGCGCGCCGCGATGATCCGGAGTCGCAGCCTATAAATAGGGGGGGTCGACCTTTTTGTCCTCACGTGCCTTCCTTGTCTTTTTGTGCTCTCGACTTCGCGAAGCTCCGCGTACTCCGTGACAGCCCTCCGCGAATTGAGCTTCGCGGCGAACTGCAGGTCTCTGGATCCGCGTCCGCGCTAAGCGAACATCTACTTGTCGGCCTTGGCCGGGCTTCGTGGCTTGCTCTCGCGACCGATCTTCGCGATTCAGCTTCGCGATTCAGCTTCGCGGTCGAGCTTCGCGATCCAACTGAATTTTTTTTTTCTGAGGGCCAGAGTTAGAATGGCCCATCAAGAGGCTGTATTGGGGGTACTTGCAGATGCTGCCCGTTAGGATGAAATGGCCAACTGTCCAGGCCTGGGGGAGATGGTCCGAAGCCATTCGGACCACACTTCTTTGACAGATCTGTTATCAGAGGGTTAGAAGGATTATCCGCAATGCAAGAAACTGCCACTGTACGGCTTCGGGCAGAGGGATGACGTCTTTATTCCTG
This sequence comes from Viscum album, assembly GCA_963277665.1. Classification (NCBI taxonomy): domain Eukaryota; kingdom Viridiplantae; phylum Streptophyta; class Magnoliopsida; order Santalales; family Viscaceae; genus Viscum; species Viscum album. The sequence continues at coordinate 1,279,244,775 of OY728130.1, forward strand.
AGGCGAGTAGGGATGAACGAGCTTGCTGGTTCAGGAGCGTACCATGCCAACACCAATGGTTCAAGGCGGTCGATGGTCACGCAAAAGAGAACTTCACACCCGTCACTGCTGACTGTCTCTACAACCATGTGAACGACATTGACAGGAGGCCACTGCAACCGGAGATGTCCCCTCCTCTCTACCGCACCATACTGAAGGCAGATTTGCAGGATTCGAAGAAAGGATGGTCCGATGAGTGGGACCTATGCCAGGGCGGCAACTTTACCGATGACTAGGCCTGGGCCTACTGGTTAGGCGCCTCATGCGAGGATTTCGGGGCCGATCTGAGGAGAGTTGGGTTGTATGAGGCGGCGTGGGCCTCCCAATTCCACATTTACCAACCAAAGCAACTGATGCCGGAATTGCTGAGCAGATGGTCGTCCTGGACCAACACTTTCCACCTGCATCACGGGGAGGTGGGCATCAGCCTGTGGGATGTCCACCAGATTTCTGGGGTCCCGATCTTGGGGGCCAAGTATGACGAATTCCTCCCCGTCATTAGTACGTGGGAGGATACGGAGCAAATGCCGCGACTGGCCTTGGCGCTGATGGCACTTGTCCCTGGAGAGGACAAGGAGGCAGTGAGGGATGTCCATTTTAGGAGATGGTTCAAATGCTTCCTGAACTTCCCAGAGAATCGAGAGTTCCCTCCGAGGCCTCAAACTTGTTCGAGAGCGGCCCAACGGGGCAAGGGGCACTCGTACTGGCGGGTCTTGGAGGACATCCAATGGAAGACTTGGGGTTTCAGTGTCAGCACTGAACAACAGCTGATAGTCAGGATGGCGTCCTTCATCGCGGCTCTCATTTGTGGTTGGATCCTACCGGTGAGAGATACAAGCATGGGGGTGCGGCCCAGCTCGTTTATCATGGAGTCGATGTTGGCCATGGGGCAGTGGATCAATCTGGGGATTCCGATGCTCACCAAACTGTACAGAATGCTGTGACACATTAGCGAGGGAAAGAAGCCGCCAAGGATATGCGGGCCCTTACACCTCCTGTATGGGTGGATCGCAACGCATATCAGGGGGATTTATGAGTATCCAAACCCCATTTCGCCGCCGGGATCGAACTTCCGCCCCTCCATCCTGAATGCAGTCGGGAGATTCCCGTTCAAACTGACTGTTCCAATGGTACTGAATCGGGTGTGGAGGGCGTACGCGTTTAATTTCCACCCCCTCCCCTTGCTGACGGGGGTACTTAATGATGACGGGCAGGGAACGGAGGAACATCGAGCCTTCCTCCTGGCCTTTCGAGGTGGAGTTTTGGTGGCCCGGATAGATCGTGAGCCACTCTGCGAACCGTACACCCCGCATCAGTTTGCGAGGTAGTTCTGGTGCCTCCAGCGGCTGACCCCGCAGGTCTACTGGGAGGTGCGTCACGAAGAGCACCCGTGTGTGATGAGGTAGCTGTGGCTCATGTTCACATGGGAAGAAATGAAGATGTGGATTGCGTTGCCTCCATCCACCGCTGCTTTCAGATTGGTGAAGGAGTACGCCATAATTTGGGAGGCTGCTTACCCAGGAGAGATGCTGAAGCAACCAACTATTCGTGTCGGTGACGGTGGGCCTCCTCTGTCTCAAGGTCGGGGTCGGAGGGCTGCTCGCGATAGCGGGGCTGCCATGGCGGCGAGACCCGCACCGGCCAAGGGTATGGCAGCAGTGGTGGATCCGGTGATTCTGGAAGGGCAGGGTCATCCAGAGGGGCGACCACCGAGGGGATTTCGTATGATATCCACTCAGGCTCCGGGGAAGCGTCTGCGTCATATTGACATGGCAGAGGATGCCGTTGTCCCGGAAGCTTGGGACATTTGGGATGTCAACCGGCAATTCCTCAGTCTACCTGAGATATGGGCCCACCTGAATCACCTAGGGATGGAATTACCGGGGATAGGCCCAGTTCGGGTGGGATTCATGGCGTCTTCGGTGGAGGCAGAACAATACCTGACCGAGCTGGAGGATTACGTCCACTCCAGTGGTGTCCCTCGCCCGATGACAGATCGGGTGAGGGTACTGTTGAATCAGACGGTCCCTCCACAGTTATCGGCTGCCGATCTGAGGGAGCGCTTCCCCTTGCAAGAGGAATCAGAGGACTCCTCTCGGGAGGATGAGGCTGGAGGAGGGAGCCCGTTGGAGGAGGGCGAGGTCGGAGACCAAGGCTCAGAATCCGACGACTTTGCAGAGGCTCTCGAGGTAGCACTCCGAACTTCTCTCCTTACGATCCATTCTTGGGTCACTATGGACTTCTCACCAATGTTTGAGCCATGCAGGAGGAACTTGTCTGCAGGCCTCGTTCTCGCTCTTTGGCGGGTGATGATGCGGGACCTTCAGAACCCGCGCCTATGGATGCGTCCAGCTCCGCATCTGGTGCGACCAGGGCGCCTGAGGTGGCTCCTTCGGAATTTTCAGACCTTACAACAGTATACGGAGGGCCTCGTCCCGGAGTCCCATCAGCACCAACTCAAGAGCAGGGCTAGGAGGTCGATCTCTGTAAGTCTCCTCTATCGGTCTCCTCGTTCTCATATGTAGGCCATGCCAACTAACGTTTGTGTCCCTCTCTGTCGTACAGTTCTTCTACTGGCGTGGTCTACTGCGGCAAGACTGGTCGGGATGTCTGGTGGTGTCCCTCCTAGGGGAATGTTGGTGATGGTGGTGATAGTCCCCCCATCTTCTCAAGCTGCGACGCACACCATCACTGGCGGGACCATCAGCAGGGTCGTACCCGAAGTCATTGAGGTGGGCTCCGAGGAAGAGGATCAACCGGTCGGTCCCAGTCCTGTCGCGCCTGCTTCGGCGTCAGGTGTCGCACCGGATTCAACACCAGATGTAGATCCTGCCGAGGATTTCTTACAGGCCTATCCCGCGTACGAGCCATCCAATCGCACAGACTGGGACGAAACGACCTCCGATGAGGAAGACTGCAGCATAGTCCGTCGCCGGTCGTGGAAGCTGATCACGCGCTTTATCAAGGACACTCCCCAAGTGCAATGGCTGGCTGAAATGGATAGACTCCACTCGCGGTTGCGCGAACTGTGTGCTGGGGGAGTGGATGCCCAACGTTCTCACGCGCTCATCCGAGATCTTATGGATGAGAAGATCCGGGAGCATGATCGTTGGCTCAGCGTGGGCTGGCAGTAGAGAAAGGCGACCAGCATCAAGAATCTCCAGGAGGCTGAAGGTGAGGTCCAACAGATGCAGACCCGGGCAGACGAGCTTTCCGCCTCTCTTGACGCACAATCTGAGCTGGTCTCATGGTTGAAGGCCCAGCTGGCAGAGGCAGAAGAGCAGATGAGGCAGACCTCTAGAAAGATGGCTACCGTTCAAGCCGGCATAGAGAGGGCCAAAGCCAGTACTGACGAACTGCGCCCCGCCACTGCTGAGGAGGAGCGAGAGCTGATTCAGCGGCAGCAAGCCTTGGATGCCGAAAGTCAATGGGTGGTGGAGCTGCAACACTCTTTTGATGGGCTCAACCCGTCCATGGGGGGAGTAAACCCCCGGGTATTGTAAGAAACCCAAAAACCTTTAATTGGTACTTTCGTTCTTCCATTTTTTTTCTTTCTTTGTTTTGAATGCTGTAGCGCACACGATTTCCACTGTTTGAATCGCCTTGTTATATCCCTACAATGTTTGCGGGACGTTCGGTGACAATTCCCCAAGCCCACGTGGGTCGAGCCTGATGTGAGAAACAGGAGATAGTTTCCCTTTCATCCCACCTAACATGGGAGTGGGGATCATGCTCCGGGCATCCGGGATTCGGATTACCAGTCCGGATTTCTGAAAGACGGGAGAGGCTTGATCAGAGAAGGAACTTTCAGGATAGCCGAATTACCGTTTCCTCAACGTGCTCTTATGCACGAACGGGGCAACGCCAGGGGTGCTGAAATCGGTCCAAACAGATGAAAATGGGAAATGTGAATCACGATACCCAAGATTCGGAGTGCTGTGGGGATGGCGTGACAATAAGGGACAACCGTTAAACTCGAAGGAGAAGCGGTATCCTTACTGCGTTAGCCTATAATGGGGACAACAAGTGAGGGTTGACCGTTGACCACATTCGAAACACGATACCATGCCACAAATGTTGTTGATCAATCCTTCGGGACGTTGGCCCAAGGCAGCTGGCAGACCATAGGTCAGACATCCATACTGTTAGGGGATCCTTCCAGACATGACCCGTCTTCCGGAATGTTGGCCCAGGACGGTAGGTGAGCCGATGCAGCAAAAGACCAGGCCGTTAGGGGGTTCCTTCAGACATGAAAAGGGGACAAGGGTCCGAATAAGGGGTACGCAAAGCATGGAATATAGAGTGATGGTTTGTTGGAATGGAATCCAACACTTAGGTAGTTACACCACCGTGGTGGGAGCACACCAGACGGGTGCATCGGTCTGATCATGGATCATTCCTTCTTTGGGACAGGGCCTCTCTGGCAAGGGGGTCTGTCACTTCCCAATGAGATCTCGGGGCATCCTGAACTTGTTCAGGGTATAACCACAGTTTAGTGTCATGCGTTGAGGACACACAGACTCCTATAACGTCATACGATAGGACGTGGAGCAAAAGGAAAGATCCCAGGGAGCGTGTGGCGCGGTATATATGAAACTGACGTGAATGAGGACTTGGGGTCCAAATCATACCACATACCCCTGGAGGAAACTCTTCAGGTCGAGGGACCAAGAGTGAGGATTAGGTTGGGCCCGAAGCAGAGTGGTTGGGCGTTCCTACGTACCCCATGAGGATGGTAATCAAGCCATACGTAGTTCTGAAAGCACAGTTTAACGTCATGAGGGACGATGAGGAGCCTGGCCGTGTTGGTACACATCCTGCCAAAACTACTAAGCCCACGTGAGTCGTGCTTGGTGTGGGAAACAAGCAGTAGTGGTGGGAATTTCCTGACAAAAGGGGCAGGTTATGGCAAAGGGACGCTCGGTGAATACCGGACCAGTGACACTAACACGATCATTTAGTGCACCTAGATGCGCGAAGAGGAAGAGCCGAGTATGATGGAATTCCACTTGAACATAAGAAAGTGGAACTGTGTGAATCATAGTGCTCGCGATTCAGACCACGATGATGGCGGCGTGACGATGAAGGATAACTGCTGACCATGTTCGCAACACAGCATCATGTCGCATTGGCCTAGAATGGGGACAGACAAATGAGGGTTGACCTTTGACCATGTTCGAAACACGGGACCATGTCACAAATGTTGTCAAATATCTGTAGGGACGTTGGCCCGAAATGATTGGAGGTCCCTTAGGTCCAGCATTCATGGAGATCCCTTAAGCCTAGTATCCATGTCGTCCGAGGGTCCTTTTGGATGTGGAAGAGGATGAGGATCCAAATAGCGAGCTCACGAAGCTTGGTCATTTGATGAGGGGAATGTCCCTATGAAAATTCCACACTTCGGACTCTTTGTCGAAACACATCTGAACACAACAACGAGATGTATTAGATAGGGGGAGCAGATTCCTTTCCCATGGGGAGATCTTAGTTTAGGGTCATAGAATTCGGACCAAGGATAGGTAAGGGGAGAAGGGGATACATGTCAAGGTGGTTACAAAACCTGACGTGAATGAGGACCTAAGCCCTAATTTCCATGCGTTCTCTAGGGAAGTGCTTGAGTCGAGGGACCGAACACGAAGGTTAGGCTGGGCCCGTGGGAAAGTTTCTGGGCGCTCCTACGTATCTCATAAAGATGAGAATCAAGCCGTACATAGTTCTGGATGGTGGCACGGTAAGGTACCAGTGCCAGGGGAAAAGGGAAGTGTGGGCATGGCCCTTCCACTAAAAGAAGCGGAATTTGATAAATCTTGTTTGTCCTTTAAGGTGAATGGTTTTTTTTGTGAAGCGACAGACCTAGAATAGTAGGTCGTGATGTCGCCACAAGGATCAAGTTGTGATGGGCGTTGAAAAATGGCATGGAATGTGACCAATACCCAACGTGACGTATTCTACAATGAGGTCATCACAATGCAGTGCCGTTTTTCTTCGTGCGTCCAGGACGATAATGTCACAGTTTAGGGTTGTATGATAGGACCAAACATGCATTTTATCGTCATGCAGCGCAGACGTAGCAGAGACGATGCCAGGCGGGAAATGTGCGCAGTGTTATAAAACACAATTGACGGAGACATGATCCCACATCAAGTTGTACGCTAATCGGAGAGGGAGACCTTAGGCCAAGGGGCCTATATAGAGGTAAGTGGTGAAATAGGGGAGAGACTGGCTCCCTAATTGGGCTATACCCAAAGACAGGGCGTCTGGGCGGTCCTACGTATACCATGAGGATGGGAATCAAGCTGAACGTAGTTCCGGATAGATCTTAGTTTATAGTCTTAGAGCTCGGACCATGGGAGCCTAGAAGGACGCCGTATTGCAGATTTGTCCCCTTGACATGCAAAGGTGCACTGAGGGATAGCGCCAAAAGTGTCGAGATTCCACCTGAACATGATGGGGTGGAAAATGATGTGAATCATGCAACCAACATTCGAGGACTGAAGGCTGGCGTGACGACAGAGGATTACTGCTGACCATGTTCGCAACACAACATCATGTTGCGTTAGCCTGAAATGGGGACAAACAAATGAGCATAGACCTCGGACTATATTCTCAATGCGGGATTTTATCGATTTGTTGTCCAAAACCCTAAGGGGCGTTGTCCCGTAACAGTAGGAGAGCCCTTAGGCGTAGTATCCAGGCCGTTATTGGGGGGTCCCTCCGGGTGTGAATGGTAATGGAAGCCTGAATGGAGGGGAACACGAAGCTTGACAAGTGGAAGGAACTTAATCAAGTTGAATCTGACACTCTTGGTCCTAGACCAGAGTACTCTTAACACATGGGTTGGTAGCTGTCTCTAAGAGGTGGGGCTGGACCCGAATCCTAGACATTCAGGTGGTCCTACGTATCCCATGAGGATGGGAATCAAGCCATACGTAGTTCTTGAAAGGTACCTTTTAATGTCATGTTTGACAAGGAATAGGAAGGCTAACTCTCAGAACGGGGGTGCGCGTGGTGTAGCTATTGCAAACCCGATGTGAATGAGGACATAATCCCACACTACGCCACGTAGTCCCGTAGTCGGGGTCCTGAAGGTAGGACTAGAGAGGTGAATTTGCTGAACTCAAGCTGGGCCCGGAGACAAGGGGTCTGGGCATTCCTACATATCCTATCAAGATAGGAATCATGCTGAACTTAGTTCCAAATGAGAATCTTAGTTTATGGTCTTAGAAATCGGACCGTGAGTGGTGACCATTCCCAAGTAAGCACAGATGTCAACCTGACCCCTAAGCCTACGTGAGCTAAACTCGGTGTGGGAAACAAGGGGGGTATCCTCATCGCAATACTTGGGGTGAGTTGAACGGACGTTGGTAGAGAGTCCCGAAGGACACCTTCGACATGGCTTGTTCCCCCAACACGCAGACGTGCATGGAGGAAAAGTACCAAGGGTTCCGAGACTCTACTTGGACACGGTGAAGTGATGAAGGGTGTGAATTGTGCACCTAACATTTTGGGCAAATGGGTCGGCGTGGCGAGAGAGGAAAACTGTTAACCATGGTGGAAACGCAGCATCCATCGCATTAGCCTGAGGTGGGAACAACAAATGAGCATCGACCACTGACCATATTCGCAACGCGGGATTTTATCGATTTGTTGTCCAAAACCCTCGGGGGCGTTGGCCCATAACGGTAGGAGAGCCCTTGGGTGAGGTATCCAGGCCGTCATTGGGGGTCCCTCCGGGTGTGGAAGATGATGGAAGCCCTGATGCAGGGATGTACAAAGCTTGGAAAGCGGGTGCAGGCGTGTCCGAGTAAAGCTTGGCATTCCAGGTAATAAACCAGAGTACTCTTAGGCACATTGGTGAACCGCCGAAAAGGGATCGATGAAACAGCTCAGTAGGGAGAGGTACATGGCGTGGTCATTACGAGACCGACGTGAATGAGGACATAATCCCACACCACACCATATAATCCTCTCATGAAGGAAGGGCTGGCCAAGGGGCCAAGATGGGATGAAGATTCCCGAGGGATGGGGATGGACCCGAATCCTAGACATTCAGGTGGTCCTACGTATCCCATAAGGATGGGAATCAAGCCACGCGTAGTTCTCCAAATGTAGTTTAACGTCATACGGGACGAGGGGGGGTAATATACACCTAAACAAGGGAGGTGTACAGTATGGTGAAGAAGCCGTCGTGAATGAGGACATAGTCCTACACCACACCATACAATCCTGTAAGGGAGGACCTAGGTTGTGGCCTGGAAAGGCCAAGGGGCCTGATGGTTAGGCACTGGTCAGGAAGGCCTGACCTTCTTGCAGATTAATATCTTGCAATGAGGACGAGGGTCGGGGATCCAAGAAGGCCAAGGGTCCTGAGGCTGGGCCTCGTAAAGGAGGGTGTACGACATAGTACATGATCCCAACATTATTGAGGACATAGTCCCACACCACACCGTACACCCCGGGTGAAAGATTGGGTGGAGGGGCCCGAGAAGGCCAAGGGGCCTATGGTCAGGCCTCAGTCAGGAAGGCCTGACTAGGTTGCAGTTTAACATCTTACAGTAAGGACGGGGGGCCATGGACCCGAGGAGGCAAAGGGGCCTGAGGCTGGGCTTCGTAAGGGAGGGCGTACGACATAGTACATGATCCCGACGTGAATGAGGACATAGTCCTACACCCCACCGTACACCCCTATGGGGAATCAGGTCAGTGGGCCTGATCGCTAGCACCGCCCCGGGGGAAGTTTGTCACCTCGGGATGGGGCAGAATGAATCACTGCACTCGATGTCTGGGACATCACGGGGTGGACCCAAAGACCCGGGACACTATTGACCATGTTCGAAACACAGTGTTCCTATGGTAACCGGATATGGAAGCAACAAGTGAGCGTCGACTGCTGACCAAATTTGCAACGCGGGGCTTGTATCGGCTTTTTGCTTGAAAACCCTCGGGGGTGTTGGCCCGTAACGGTAGGAGAGCCCTTGGACGTTGTATCCAGGCTGTTCATGGGGGTCCCTCTGGGTGTGAAAGACGATGGAATCCTAGTCAAGGAGTGGATGAATCATAATTGTGTCCATCCATGAAAGAGGCAAACATCTCCATGGGGGATGTATAGCCGGGTCGAGGCTTGCTTGATGTGAGTTGGGGAAAAAGTGTGCACCCTACCATATCTTGACCGGAGGGGAAGATCTTGGCTTTTGGGCTGGGCCAACGGGCGAAATGTCTAGGCGTTCCTACGTATCCCATGAAGATGGGAATCAAGACATACGTTCTTCTTGAAGGCCATGCAGTTTAGCGTCGTGCGGTGAGGACGTGGGAGGATAGAAGAACGGGAGTGGGTACATGGTGTGACCCTCACAATCCTTGTGCGAGCGGGGTTGTATGAGCGGGGCTAAGAAAGCCTACTCCTACTGCACAAAGATTCTCCAAGGAAACTACCCCCAGGGGGGAATATTGAAAGAGAAATGCTTGGGGTTGGGCTCAAGACGAGGCGTCCGAGCGTTCCTACGTATCCCATGAAGATGGGAATCAAGCCATACATAGTTCTTGACATGAAGTTTAACGTCATGTGGGACGAAAAGAATCTCATTTGGGGATATGTATGGTATGACAAGTAATCCGACATGAATGAGGACATAGTCCCACACCATACCGTACAATCCCGTAAGAGGGTAAGTCGGGGAAAAAATGAGGGGGCCTGGGGCCAGACCGCGGTTATGGAGACCTGACCAGCTTGTGGTTTAACATCTCGCGGTGAAGACGGGGGCCAGGGGCCCAAGGAGGGCAAGGGGCCTGAGGTTGAGCCTCAGTCAGGAAGGCCTGACTGGCTTGCAGTTTAACGTCTTGCAGTGAGGACGAAGATGCAGTTTAGGGTCGTGCGGGACCATGTTGTAGTTTAGGGTCATGCAGGACCCCCTCGCAGTTTAGGGTTGTGCAGGACCACATCGCAGTTTAGGGTCATGCAGGACCATGTCACAGTTTAGGGTCGTGCAAGACCCCGTCGCAGTTTAGGGTCGTGCAGGACGATGTCGCAGTTTAGGGTCGTGCAGGACCACGTCGCAGTTTAGGGTCGTGCAGGACCACGTCGCAGTTTAGGGTCGTGCAGGACCACGTCGCAGTTTAGGGTCGTGCAGGACCACGTCGCAGTTTAGGGTCCTGCAGGACCACGTCGCAGTTTAGGGTCGTGCAGGACCACGTCACAGTTTAGGGTCGTGCAGGACCATGTCGCAGTTTAGGGTCGTGCAGGACCACTTTTGACCTAGGAAAACTATCGCTTGAGGAATTTGGCATTGGTGGGAGGGGTTATACGCTCTCCATCTGTGGTCACCAAGGAGTATGATCCATTGGGGTAAACCTTATGGATGATATAAGGCCCTTCCCATTTGGGTTCTAATTTGGGCGGTTTCCTACCGGGAATCATTGGCGCTCGAAGGGCCAGTACCAGGTCGCCCTGTAGAAAAGAGTGGAGATGAACCTTCTTGTCGAAGGCCCTCACTATCTTGTCCTGATGCCTTTCCAGATTGTGCAGGGCATGGAGCCGGTTTCCGTCCAGTGCTTCCAGTTCAGCTAGACGGATCTCGGCTACCTCATCTGATGTCTGGTGATCATAAACTGCAGTGCGTAACGATGGCAACTGGATCTCAATGGGTAGGACGGCCTCAGCTCCATACACCAGGGAATATGGGGTCACCTGGGTAGAGTTGTGAGTCGTCATCCAGTATGCCCAGAGGGCGTTGGGGAGCTTGTCCAACCAACTTTTCTTGTTCTGACCAACCATCTTCTGCAGAATGTTAGAGAGGGTCTTGTTAAATGCCTCGATCTGTCCATTCGCCTGCGCGTGGTAGCGGGAGGTATGGTTCGACCAGATGTTGTACTTGGCGTACAATTTCTTTAATTCAGGCGCTCAGAAGTTGGTGCCGTTATCGATGAGAACGGCGTGAGGGACCCCAAACCGGTGGATAATGTTGGAGCTCACAAAGTCGATGATGGAACGGGCCTTGACATCTTTAAGCGGAACTGCCTCTGCCCACTTGGAGAAGAAATCCGTAGCAGTCAGGATGAACCTACACTGGGGGGCTGTTTCTGGTGGATACGGTCCCACTACATCAAGCCCCCATACTGAAAATGGCCAAGAGTACTTGGTGGGGTGGAGGGGCTCCGGCGGCCGATGCAGGAAGTTGGCGTGAACTTGGCACACGTGGCATATCTTGGCATACCCAATGCAATCGTGGATCATAGAGGGCCAAAAGTACCCTAACCTCCGGATTTGATGGGACAGCTTCGGCCGAGCTTGATGGGCGCCACAGGAACCGGCGTGAACCTCTTGCATAACTTGAGGTATATCTACTCCTTGGATGCAACGGAGGACACCATCGAAACTCCGCTTATAAAGAATCCGTTCAAGACTGGGGTCGCTCTGGAGGGTAAATTGCAGCCCGTGGCGTCGGATTCGCTCGCGCTCGGCCCGGTCGTCCGGGAGGCGACCATTTTGGAGATACTCGACAAAAGGTGCCCTCCAGTCAGGAGTGGCTTCAATCACTGCGTCTGACGAACTTGGGACCCCTGACGTAGAGGGTCCGGCAGTGAGATGACTTACCCGCAAGCCATCATTGTCCTCTTGGGTGACGGGAGCAATAACTCTCCAGTGTGCCACATGTATGATCAAATCATCTTGCTCGGGTTCTGCGAGCGATGCGGCCAAGCCAGCCAAGGCGTCTGCTTGGCCGTTCTGCGACCGTGGGACATGAGTAACCTCTGGTCGAGAAGAGAATCGGGCCATTAGGCAGAGGGTGTACTCCAACAACGGTGCAAGCTCCGGCTGCCTGATGACGTAGTCGCCATTAACCTGTTTGATTACCAGCTCGGAATCTCCCTTCACATGTAGATGGGGAACATGGATCTCAAGGGCCAACTCGAGGCCGGTAATGAAAGCCTGGTACTCTGCCTCGTTGTTCGTACAACCTTCTGACAACAGGAACGAGTATGGCAGGACGGCCTGCGCCGGGGTAATGAAGACAATACCCAGGCCCACCCTGTTGAGCTTGGGATCGTTGAGCCTCCTACCGGTGGGGCTCCGGGATGCGCCGTCGAAATGCATTTGCCAACATAGGACAGCATGATCGACCGATAGGATCGTCTCGTCAGGGAAATCCAGGTCCAGGGATTGATCCGCTGAGGTTGGACGGGCAGCTAAAAAGTCTGCCAATGCCTGTCCCTTAATGGCCTTATGAGGTACAAACCTGATATCAAACTGCTAGAGAATCACTGCCCACCGTGCGAGTCGGCCAGTCAGCATGGGGCGGTTCAGGATATACTTCAGTGGATCTACCCGGGAGACCAATTGCACCTCATGGTGCTGCAGGTAATGTCGCAACTTCTTCATGGAGAATACGAGCGCAAGGCAGCTCTTTTCGATAGGGGAGTATCTTACCTCCGTATCGAGAATCATGTGGCTGAGAGAGTAGAGACTGTTCTCAGTACCCTCGTTATTCTTCTGGGCGAGCAGCGCACCGAGGGATTTCTCCAGGGTGATCACATAAAGGATCAGTGGCTTTCCGGAGATGGGTGGCATCAAGACCAGAGTTTGGAGCAGATACGGCTTGATTTCCTCAAAGGCAGTCTGACACTCCTCATCCCATTCGTAGGTGGCGCCTTTCTTCATGAGCCGGGAAAAAGGCTTACACTTTCCGGCCAGATTCGCGATGAATCGGCTTATATAGGCTAAGTGTCCTTGAAGGCCTCGAAGATCCCGAATGTTGCTCGGGGGAGGCATTTGGCTGATGGCCTTGATCTTCTCTGGGTCGATCTCGATACCTCGGTATCTGACAACAAAGCCCAGAAACTTCCCGGAGGTGACTCCGAAGGCACACTTCAACGGGTTCATCTTCAGGTGATGGGAACGGAGGAAACCGAACACTTTCTCAAGGTATTTGAGATGGTTCTGGCGCTGACATGATTTGACTACGAGGTCGTCCACATAGCATTCCACCAATGTCCCGAGGATCGGTTTGAATATGCGATGAATGGCCCTCTGATAAGTGGCACCTGCATTCTTCAAACCGAATGGTATAACCTGGTAGCAGAATGTACCTTGGGGAGCCCTGAAGGCAGTGGGCTTCTTGTCTTCGGGGGCCATCCGGATCTGGTTGTACCCGGAGTATCCATCCATGAAAGAGAGGGCTTGGAACCCGGCTGTGGCGTCAATCAATAACTCCGTCACCGGGAGTGGGAAGTCATCCTTTGGGCAGTGGCGATTAAGATCGCGGAAGTCGATGCAGACTCTGATCTGCCCATTCTTCTTCCTGACTGGCACAATGTTGGCAAGCCACTTTGGGTATTGGACCTCCTTAATGAAGTTGGCTTTTATAAGCTTGTCAACTTCGGCCTCAACCATAGCACCATGAGAAGGGTGCATTTTCCTGGGGGGCTGCTTAAACCCATGGTGTTTTGCCGGGAGGCCCAGACGGTGAACGGCTACCTGGGGATCTAGTCTTGGCATCTCGTTATAACTCCAGGCAAACACATCACGGCGCCGTTTGAGGAAGTCTACATACTGCTGCCGCTCCTCGGGGGACATGGCTGCACTGATCAATGTGGGTTTCAGATCTACCTCGCTCCCAAGGTTCACCTATACCAGTTCATCAACTGTGGTAGAGACGCCTTCTTCAAAGGCGGGGGTAGCATCCTTCAGGTCTTCCTCCCCACCCGTAGGGGGACTTCCCGCGACAGAAGATACTGTCGGGCTATCGAAACCCGAGGGGCAGCTGGTGCCGGCTTGGGCAGCGGCGGTCATCGCATCGGGAGACTCACTTCCCATTGAGACCGTAGAAATGAAGTCATTCGATCCTATCCCATCTGGCCTTCGGCCTAAGGGCCCATGTTTGATAATATTAAAGCAGTGGTGACGTGTCGGCCTGAGTCGGTGGATTCCAGCCCAGCGGAAGAGACACGTATGGCGTACCGCTGTCGTCATAAGCTTGACGTCCCAGTACCGTACAGGGGTAGGAGGTTCCGGGATGACCTGAGCCTGGTTGATGTAGGAGTACGAGGTGATTTTCCGCCGTCGCTTGGACACGGGAACATGCCTTCCTTGCGTACTCGAAACAACAAAACATTGCCCCATGTTAGGGGTCGTGGCCTCCAACCGGTGGATCAGAAGGATGTAGGCGTCATCCATACTTGCCCAAGGATCACTTGTGACCGGGGCAGGTCCATCCTCACTTACTAGGATTTGGTTACCCTTACTTTTGTAATAACCTACATCCAGGTAGCGGGCCTCACAAGAAGCGAAAGGGGACGCAACTCCTTGGAGCACTCCTACTCGACCGTTGAGGGAGTACTTGAGGCACTGGTGATACGACGAAGGGACCGCTGCATGAAGATGGAGCCATGGACTACCCATCAACGGTTTGTAGGCGGTGTCCTGAGAGACGACCATGAACTCGGTGCTGGAAACTAAGCCACGAACTGAGTCTTCAGGAGGATCTTGCCGACTGGGGTTTGCTCAGTCATGTCGTACCCCTGGATCCTGAGGTCAGAGGGAGTCAAATCACCTTCAGACAGACCCAGCTTTCGCAACGTCTGGGTCGGAATTAGATTGATTCCAGAACCTGTGTCAACGAGACAGGGGCGGATTTTCACACCATTAAAGTGGTCAGTGATGTACAGCGGGCGAATGTGCCCCTGTATAGGAGGGTCCTCATCTTCACCGGAGAACGAGATAACCGCCTGACACTCAGAGTTTTCAATCACCTCGGTATGGAAGGCTTCTGCAGTTGCTACCTCCGTCTCAAACTGGAGGGGGCTCCTTAAGGCCTCGGCAAGTGTCTCGCGCATTTCGGATGACAGGCGAAGGGCCTCAAGGATGGAGAGCCTCGCTGGGATACCATCCAGGTGCTTTAGGACGTCATACTTTCATGCCAAACGCGAACCTCTTCTTACAGGAGGTTTCTCGTCACTTGGAGACACAGGGGGTCCTACTGGTTGGACTGGCGATCGGCTAGTACTGGGTACATCCTGTTGCCTACTAGTTGAAGCCTGGAGGATTGTCGCCGGACTAGGACTGGGAAGCAGAGGCTGGCCTGTAGTCAAGAAAGACTGACTGTGATATGAACGAGGCAGCTCTCCCCGATCCAGTAGCACGAACGATGGTGGAGGTGGAGCCAAGGGCGTTAGATGGGGTTGCGCATGCTGAGATCTACGCTGAGCATGCTGCCTGGTCTCAGTAGCATGCACGACTTGGCCAAAAGTGCCTGCTGATGTACCTCGATGACCGGTGCGATTGCGATCCCACTGACGTTGACGTCGGCTGGGAACCTTGGGGAGGTCTTCATGGCGTTCCCCCTCATCAGGGGTCATATAGGGCTTTACCAGCTCCACGGTGTTGACTGAAGCGTACCCCTGACTGTCGCTCGAGGAGTCTTCCACCACTGGGAAGATTCTGGTAGGAATCCCCATTTCAGGGGGCATAAAATCACCGAGAGTGCGGGATGACGACGGCACTGGGGGTGCGCGTTGCTTCTTCTTGCATTGCCGCTGCTTGCCCTTTTGGGAAGAGGTCGACTGCGAAGATGATGCGGAGGCACCGACTACTTCTTCTGAAGGATCTGACTGCTTCAGGCGCGCCCAGATGATACCGTGGGCACGGACGACAGTTTTTCGAGCCATCCAGTCGTCGTATTTCCGGGATCCGCGGCTGGGGACCTGCTGCCACTCGCTTTCGATGTTGCTGCCGATCTCTGATCCTGCAAAGACACCCGCCACTTGTGATGGTGTCGGGCCCAACTTGACTATGTTGTTGTTGACCTGGTCTTGAAGCCAGTCCTTAAACACATAGAATTGCTTGAGCGTGTGCCCCAGAATCCGATGATAAGGGAAGTAGTTGGGGTGATCAGTGAGATTTGCCTCTGCCGGCCTTTTGCACTCGGGCAGAAGCACAATCCCTTGCTCTAGATCACTTCAGAAATAGTCAGGGACCTGATTTTCGTTAAACAAATAAGTTTGGTGCCTTCTTTCCGGATAAGGGACCCTGGGGGCCTGGCCCTGACGAGGGGCCAGAGGGGCCTGCCGAGGAGGCGGCGCCTGATTGTCCCGCCTAGGTGGCGGTGGCGCATTGCGCGGGGGAACCTGTCAATTCTGGGGTGGTCGCTGCTGGGCAGGAGCCTGTGCTTGAGGTGGGGGACCTCTGCGGGGTTGCGGGGGTGGTGCCGTCGGCAGTAACTCCAGCTTCCTCGGGGATTCTATTTGGGCCACCACAGCGGGTTCAGCCCTAGCGGCCCTCCTGGCTGGGATCATGGGGGCAACAAACGTGTCTGACTAGCCTGTTGCAGGGCTTCCTCGAGGCACTGAGCCTTATCTGAGAAATCCCTGAACCCTCCAGGGTAGTTCTGGGTGATCAGAGAGGGTACCAGCTCTGTCTTGATGTTCCCCACACACATCGTCATTAATTTCTCCTGAGTCAGTGGCATATCGAGGGAATACGTAAGTCCCTTCCACCGGGCGATGAAATCGGCAACCCGCTCATCAGGCCTCTGCTTTCACTTGAAGAGGTCCGCAATGATGGTCTTCCGCGTGGTGGAGCTGAACTGGTATAGGAACTGCCAGCGGAGATCCTCTCAACCGGTCACTGATCTGATAGGGAGCTGGCTGTACCAAACGAATGTCGGACCTTCCAATGATTGTACAAAACATCGGAGTTTAGCGGCTTCTTGCTGAGCCGGGGTCCCCAGCATGGGGCCACACCTGGAAGAGAAATGAGCCAAGTGATGAGGCGGGTCCCCTGTCCCGTTGAAGGGCGAGAAAGTGGGGTTCCCAAAACCTGGAGGTGCGGGAATATCATCCACCCACACGGGATAAGGCTTTCCATCCGGTGGGACCGCCACCTGCCGCGTTTCTAACGCTTCAAGGCAGGCTGTGAGTGCCGCAATAATATCATCCGGGCGGGGTTCCCTGTCTTGATGGGGATCCCTAACCACAAGTGCATTGATAGGTTCTTCAACACGGTAGACGGCTTCGGCCGCTCGTGGGTCAACTGGCTGGACGACCTGCGGGGAGACTGGGGGAACCCAGACCGGATTCTTCGAGTTGCCCCGTCACTCAGGGGGGTTGGCGAAACGTATCGCGCCCTCTTTCCATACATCCTGGCTTCTGCCCTGTCTGCGACAGTATCATGATCAGGGTTGCCCGGAGGCATCTCACAAGGGGAAATTATTCATGCCCCTGCTGCCCCGGCTTGGGATTACCATAGTCGGGTCACCGCTTTGTGGCACGCTCAGCCAAGAGTTCGTCAACCAGACTCTTCTGCTCGGCAAGCTGCTGGCGTAACATGGCCTTCTCGGAATCTTCATCCGTTTTCTGCACAGAGGCGGACGGGTCAGAGTGCATGATAGTTCCAACGTGCTCCTTACCCTTGTCGGTGTTTTGACCGAGTTCCAGCGACTCGGTGGGTACGGGGAGGCCCAGCAGGTTCCTCTGCTGACGGGTAACTCTCCCTGATGGGTCCAGCAGTGGCGGTACGCCCTCGAGGGGTAATTCTCCATCAAGGAGTTCGAGCTCGTCTTCCTTGTCCACGATGTCGTCCATGTGGACCGCAACGCCTCTCAAGGGCATGTCCTCGATGTCGCATAGCGAATCGGGCTGCCGTCGGATAGGGTCAAAGAGGAGAGCGGCATAGTATCCCCAACCACGGACTTGCACATGGGCGGTGGCTTCCCTGACGATTCTGCGGAGTGCTTTAAAACTCTGAACGCATTTTCATTGAAGGGCGCTCTGGCGGCCTGGCAACTCAGGGTACTGGGCCACAAGGAGTGCGGCCGCATCGATCAGGCGGCACTGCTCGCCGATTTCTTCGAAGTGCTCCCTACTTCTGGGGTACACCACCCGTTCGTAATGGAGGAAGAAGTGCGTCGCCCATAGGGTTCGACAAAATCACCCCACTTCTTCATGGGTAAGAGACTCCAGTACGCAAAAATTCAGCGCCGCCGTCGGCCAGAATTTCTCTGGGAAGTAATCTGCTGCAAGAATACTCCAGAAGCTCCTGGGCTCGGACTCGGGGTCTGGCCCTGTGTTGCCCCACTCGTCAACCGGGGGTAGCTGAGGGACCGGTAGCCGCACCGAGGCGGACCTCTTGGATAGTAGACTTGGCGGCGGAGAATACGGTGAATGAGCTGACTGGCCGCCGAACTCCGGGCCATCCTCCAAAGAGCGAGGTGACCTGGCCACGATGTCACGGTACGATGGGCTAATAGCCATAGCTTCCGGCACAGGAATCGCAGCTACTGGTGACCGGTCATGTTGTCGCTCTACCGCTATTGGCCCCCAAAATAGCTCTTCGTGATCTCTAGTAGAGGTAGAGGGCGCTTCTGGTGACGATGGTGGCGATTGTGAGGTCGAGACCTATGGAATTCCCAGAATCTCTTCCTCCTGGATGTACCTGCGGAAGGAGATGGGAATCTGGTGGACCTCATGTTCCAGGAGAATCAGGCTAACGGGTCTGGTTCCTGCCCCAGTCCTTGATACGGAGGAGCGGGGAGAAGACTCCATGGCTGAGTCGCATTCTGCCTCATAGTCGGAGAAGCGGGCGGGTTTGATCTCCACCCGGGCTTTCCCAGGACTCTTCTTGTGGCGGCGACGACCTGCTCTCCTACCCCGGGATGGCTCTTCGGGACAGGGTTGATCCCTATCATGGAGTCCCGGGGCGGCGCTGGCGCCGTGGCGGAGAGGGCCCCCACTCGAGATGGCAGAGGTGCGAGGGTCACCGGGGCAAATGTCGAAGGGTACATGGGGAGGACCCCCATGAACAACACCCGTGTAGGCGGGGCCTCTGTTGGAATTGGAAGGAGCATGGGGAGGACCTCCATGGTCACTGCGGGCGGAGCGAGGCTGGCCTTCACTCCTCGAGTTGCTGGGGCGAGGAGGACCTTCGCCAGTTGCAGAGAGGACGTAGGGAGGGCCCCCACGTTGGAGAAGGACCAGATGGATGCCTCCTTCAGATCGGCGATCAGGGGCAGGAGGATGGACTCCATACCCCGTATAGTGGGTGTGGGAATGATTTCCGCACTGGGTGTCACTGCCGTGGGGCATGTCTTCCTTCGGGATGGGGGTAGCACGAGGCTGCCTCCATGACGGACTTCAGAGCGGGGAAGGCCCACGCTCTGTGAAGTAGTGGCACGGGGAGGACCTCCGTACGGGGTGACATCACCGCGGGTTAGCTCGCGGTGATCACCACTTGGGCCGGCAACCCGGAGATTCAACCCAGCCTACCCGTGGGGAGGTTGGGGTCTCGATCCTGGTTGGTTAAAAGAGTGCCCCTGCTTAGTGTATGTGGGGGCTTCTTGATGCACGTCGGCGGTGGCTCGGGCCACTATAGCTGTCGACGTCAACGCACCTAGGCGAGCGTCCTCGGCCCGGGCCCGGCGCTGACGTCGGGTCAGGCGAGTTGGTGCAGGTGGTGCAGGGGCATGGCCTGCCTGCTCTTCCTGCGGAGCCGGATGGCGGCGCTGACGCGGCCGGGCGGGAGCTCTTGCCTGGAGCCCTTGGGTTGGGACCTTGAGTGGGCTGAGCCGGACGGCGCCCGCCTCTTCAGCGTAAGGCAAGGAGTTGTCAAGGCGTTCCTGGGACAGGCTCCCGAAATGGTTGAACATTGGGGTGGGGAGCAGGGTCTCCCTGCGCGGCCTGTTAGGGCGGCTTTGACGGCGAGGCCTGGACACCTCTAGGTCCAGGCGGGCCATATCCATAGTTGGGATGACCCCTTCCTCCTCGTACCTGCGCACGAGGTTGTTGATCACCCTTCGCTGGATGACCTTAGATGGGGAAAGGGGACGTGGGCGCCCCGTATTCCACGATGTGGCAGCCGTCGTAGCAGTAGCGGTGCCATGTGGGGTGGCCGTGGCGATGTTTCCCCTGCCCCGCGTAGGCTAGCGGGCGGTGATCGCGTCTCTGTAATAGCAACATGGTTCCTGAGAAACGAAGGGATCACCTCATCAGCACTGAGAGGAAAAGGATTGACAGCTAGTGCCCTAGTGTCCTTCCATTCTCCATGTCTGTAAGAAGGATCCATGCCAACACGCTGCAGAACGGAGTTCCCCATGTTCTACTGCCCCGAATTCCGGTGAGTTTCATGACAGGCCCGCTATTTGCTTTGCGGGACCAGGCGCCGGATATCTGGATCCGGTGACACGTCAATATACTGGTGTCTCGAACGCTACTAATCTCCATACTGAGGAGAATAATTTCACGTCGGGTTCACCATTTCTGTTTCCGACGCTTTCGTCGGGGCGCGCGTGCATCTGTCCATCCGCGGAGGAGGACGCGCGGCTTTGTTGCCCCGCATTCCCACTTTCCAAAGGCGGGTGGTATTCGTTCCTTATTCAGGCACATCTGCTCCTTGATCGAAATGGGATGATGGGATGTCGGTTCTTCCCTCCGTGGATTCCTCCTCGGAGCTCGTCACCTAGTCCGGGTCTCCCTCATAGATTTAATACGTAGTTCGTGAAACTCTTCCCAGTGCCATGTTTGCATGGACGCCAGTTAATTACACTGCTTCTGTCGGGACATTCCAAAGGGTCCAGTCAGGGCAGCAACCTTCAGTCGGGGGAGTAGTCACATTGAGGCATCAGTAGCGTGTCTAGATGCTGGGTAACCTGGCGTGTTTGTCTGTCGTCCCTGGTCACAGGGCTTCTCGAGGGCGTGGAAGCCCGAGGCATCCCACATCGAACGCGGGGAATTATATTTCATAGACACATATCTGAGGTTTTCCTCAGCTTCCCGTGTTTAACACAGGGTATGCCGCGAGTTTAACGTCCAGCAGAGACGGATCAGCCCGATCAGAGCATTAGCTAGGATGGATCGGTTTGAGGGATTTCTCTTGAAGGGATGCCGATACCGGGGCCAACCCATAGGCGGCTGTGAAGAGTGTACCGACATGGTCGCATCAGGATATGATGGTCCGGGCGAGGATCGGGGTGGATAGTGGATGAATGGAGCGGAGGGGAGTGAAATGAGACCATCACAGGGGCGACGGTGGAGTTGGGCTTGAGCCTTGAAGAGGCTTCCTACGTATCCCCGTGGCAGGGAATCAAAGTCCGTGTAGTTCGGGATGGTGGCGGTAAACCGGCATGAGGGTGGACCTTGGTCCAATGGGAATTGTCTGCGAACCGATGTGAATGTGGACCTTGGTCCGATGAGAGTTGGGCTTGGACCTCAGGGAGGATTCCTACGTACCATGCCTTGACATGGATCAAAGACCACGTAGTTCAGAGGGGTTTCATCGGTGAACCGATGTGAAAGTAGACCGGTGGGTCCATTAGTGGTGGTCTTGAACCTCAGGAAGGTTTCCTACGTACCATGCCTTGACATGGATCAAAGTCCTTGTAGTTTAGGTGAAAATGGGGGCTTGGCACACCGACAAGGAGACAGTTTGGGCCAATGATTGTTGGGCTTGAACCTTGGGAAGGTTTCCTACGTACCATGCCTTGACATGGATCAAATTACTCGTAGTTCGGGTGGAATACAGTTTAACGTCATGTGGGACGGGGGTGAACCGACGTGGATGAGGTCGGAACGACCGGATGGTGGGTTTGAACCTCGTAGAGGCTTCCTACGTACCATGCCTTGACATGGATCAAAGTCCTCGTAGTTCGGGTTGGTCACAACGGCTTGCCGCCAGACTGGAATTGCAGTTTGACGTCGTGCTGGATGCGGGTAGAACTCGACGTGGTTTGGATAATGGGTGGGCTTGAACCTCGTGGAGGCTTCCTACGTACCATGCCTTGACATGGATCAAAGACCTCGTAGTTCAAATGGGGCTTTGTCGGCGAACCGACGTGAAGGTGGACCGTGGTCCACTTGTGGTGGGCTTGAACCTCGGGAAGGTTTCCTACGTACCATGCCTTGACATGGATCAAAGTCCTCGTAGTTTGGGTTGGTCTTTGTCGGAGAACCGACGTGAAGGTGGACCTTGGTCCACTTGTGGTGGGCTTGAACCTCGAGAAGGTTTCCTACGTACCATGCCTTGACATGGATCAAAGTCCTCATAGTTCACTATGGAATGGGTGTCAGGGTCGGTGCTCACTCTAAGCCCACATGAGTCATGCTCGGTGTGAGAAACAAGAGGTTTCAAGGACCTGACGATCACGTCGCAAAGGATGCGTCCGTGAGAAGCGAAAAGGGGCTTACGCGTTAGGCGGCCCATGGTGTTGGGACTTACTCCAGGATGGAGGCCCAGGGTCGGTTCAAAGTTTAACGTCATGTGTTGAGGACATGGTGATTGGCAGTTTAATGTCCTACAGCTCGGATAAAGGGGGTTCACTTCGCACCCCTAGGACTTACATAACCGGTACCCTCTGGTCCTTGGGGAAGGGAAGGTACCAGCAAGGCCATGGCCAAGGGGGGTTGTGGAACGAACCATCAGGGGGTCCACGTTAGCGTGGCTATGCGAAGAAGCAATAGCCGTTAGCGTGCCTATGAGAATAAGCATTAGGCGAAGCAACGCTACGGGTGGTATTGTCCATGGGACTTTGAAATCACATCGTGCAAACCTGGAGGGTCGCACGGGAAGAGGAATTTCTAAGCAAAGGAGTGTGCATCGCGAAGTGGAGTGGCTTGGTCTTAGCATGGGGCATGAGTGCGGATGGAAGGTGCTTCGCGAAGTGGAACAGTGTTCGCGGAGCACTACCTTGCGAAGAAGGGGTGTCTCGCGAAGCAGGGTCCTGCAAAGCAGTGTGCTTCACGAAGTGGAGTGCCTTGGCCTTAGCACGGGGCGTGGGTGTGAATGGAAGGTGTTTCGCGAAGTGGAACAGTGTTCGCGGAGCACTGCCTCGCGAAGAAGGGGTGTCTCGCGAAGCAGGGTCCTGCGAAGCAGTGTGCTTCGCAAAGTGGAGCGATCCTGCCTTAGCATAGGGATCACTAGTATGAGTTGGGTGTTTCGCGAAGCACAAGTGCTCTGCGGCTGCCCGGGTTCCCTTGGGAATCCCCTTCCTTCGCGAATGCCCTTGAGCTTCGTGAAGGGCATCCCTCTCGGAAGAGGGGCTCAAAACGAGACAAAGGAGAGTCATCCCGTGAAGTAGGAATACCTCGCGGAGCTCATGATTCCCGGGGCAAAGCGTGCTTCGCGATTCAGGAGAGGAGAAGCCTAAAGGTCATATTGTCCATCCGCGGGACTCGGGGGGAGTTCGGTATTTATAGGGAAGGGGCGCCGCGAAGCAGAACTCGCGCGCCGCCTCCGGTGCTTCGCAGCGTGCTCGTGAACGTCAAATGCGTTCGTGGAGCATCACCGCCTCTGGAGCTTCGCGGCAGCTCGCGAATGTCAAATGCATTCGCGGAGCATCACCGCCTCTGGAGCTTCGCGGCAGCTCGCGAATGTCAAATGCATTCGCGGAGCATCACCGCCTCTGGATCTTCGTGGTGGCTCGCGAATGTCAAATACGTTCGCGGAGCATCACCGCCTCTGGAGCTTCGCGGAGGCTCGCGAACGTCAAATGCATTCGCGGAGCATCACCGCCTCTGGAGCTTCGCGGCGGCTCGCGAACGTCAAATGCGTTCGCGGAGCATCACCACCTCTGGAGCTTTTCGGCGGCTCACGAACGTCAAATACATTCGCGGAGCATCACCACCTCTGGAGCTTCGCGAGGCCGCGAGGGTCGAGGCGCTTCGCGGCGGGGCTCCGCGAGGGTGCTTCGCGGCGGGGCTTCACGAGGAAGCGCTCCTGCATTCCTTTTTTGCTCCTTTCTTTCGGGCCATATTTTGGCGCCAACAGTAGTTATAGGTAAATCATATCCAAAATAGTATTGATGTTTAACATATCATATATATCCAGTATATATTCATTTTATACTATTCCAGATCATTTGGATATAAAAAAACTAAAAGCACCGTTCATGGAGACGGTAGGCCGTACGTACGCATGAACGCTACTTTCATTTTTTGTCATATTAATGGAATTACAAAAAAATGAGAGAGATATATATTATAATTCCATAATTATATCCATCATTTAGATGTAATATATTACATATATATATCCATTATATACATGTACTTATAATAGTGCATAATATTTGGAGATAAGAAATGAAATGTACCGTTCATGGAGACCGTAAGCCATACGTACGCATGAACGCTGCATTCATTTTTTTTGTATTCAATGGAATGAAATAATAATGATATAAAGGTATATTATAATTACAGTAGGATATCATATGTAATACCATTAATTCCATCCTTTATATGTCCCACATATGGCATTGACGAATCAAATCATTTCGAGGGGGCGGTAGTCCGCACTTCTTAAAATGAAGATATCGTGCATAATGGAAACCATAAAGGTATGACATAAATGAAAAATACATAATCTTAAGGAAAAAACATATTATATATCATATATAAATATATTGACATCATAATGGCCACCTTTGAAGGTGTTAAAAAAATATTGAACAATCATCGTTTCGTGAGGCAGTAATTCGCCATCCACAGAAACAGTATGTTCTTTAACCATTAGACTGAGGTGTGTGAAAGTGTAGCTCGCATCCTTATTATAAAAACATATTATTATATTTAATATACTTGTTTTGTTATAAAAAAAATTAATAAAAAGAGTTTAGGGGTTTGGAGAAGCAAAATAAAACAAAAGAACACAAGGGAAGACATTTCCTTTAAATCGGGTAACTCTCTTTGATTTGAGCTCAAAGGCTTCCTTGGAAAGGATTATTCCCAAAGTTAGGCTTCAATGATGAATAGAGGGATGTGTAAAAACAAAATGGTCAGGTTTTGGCCGAGCCAAAGGCTTGAGAGTTGTGGGTAAGGTGGTAGAGGTGGGGGCCTTTTATAAGAGGAGAGGAGGGGCACTCTTGGAAAGTTATAAAATGATACTTTATTATAAAATGATTTTCGGATTTTAAAGATCCCAAAATTATATATTTCTAGGATAAGGTGACAAGAGTTCGAAATACACCCATCCAATAGGGTTTGACATGTGTAGGTCTTAGATTTTACATTATCTTATCATTTTATTTAAATCGTTAAATAATGAGGTAATCGCTGCATCATCATGGTGTCATAAATAAATTAATTTATTTAATGTCTTAAAATTATAAAAAAACTATAATGATGTATAAAATCTTTTTATATTTCTAATGAATATTTATATTCAAAAATATGACTTGTATAACCCCATTTAAAAATTGTTTTAGTAAAACGACTCATGTTTGTGACATTTTTATTTTAACTTTAAATAAAAAGTTATTTATGTCATTTTCCTACCAAAGTGGCTCCATGTGGTCTCCAAGTTGACCCATGTATTGTATTGGTCGGACATGACACATTCAATGGGGGTAGGACATGTGTCTAGGTCATTTAATATTATTAAAACATTATTTTTACCTTAAATTACACTAATTACCTTTAATCACGATTAATAAAACTTAAAGTTACTTTTCACCAAAAATTATTTTAATGTCATTGAACCACATTTTACTTATTAATGACAACCATGTATGTCGTATTTTTGAAAATCAAATCACAGAAGTGGGAAAGTTTCATTTAAATGAAAAATCAATTTCTTTAACTACCACTTAGTGGTTTCGCTATTCATCTAAAATTGAAGTTTTTCAGAAAAATACCAAAAATTCACCCTAAGCTATATTTGATATTCCAAATTCAAAAATGATGTCTATTTTAAAAAATTAAAAACATAAAAGTTGCATTAATTAATTTAATAATTAATTTCCGCTGTCAAAACAAATAGCTTGTTTTTAAGAAACAATATCTATTAAAAGATTGACACTAGTTTAAGTCCAATTTCAAAGTGAAATTAATTCCAATGACCACTATTGGATTAAATGGTAAAAGTATATTCTAATTTCACTTTAAAAACAATTCAAAAAATAATATAATCATATAAATAAATTAGATTAAAATGAGTTTTTGAATTAAAATACAACATTTTTCACTATTCATTAAAAAATGAACTTTATCGGAAAATTACCAAAAATTTACAAAAAGTAAATTTTGATGTCCCAATTTGAAAGAAGAATTTTATTTTGTCAAATATAACACATAAAATTGTCAAAAAGTGGACTTAAAAGAGGTTCTCCATCAAAAGGTGGTTAATCGACCTTTTAAAGAATATGAGAATTTTTACGCTTATAATTGGATTCATTCGCATTTTTAATCCTCTAAAATTTATTGTAAAAAGTAAAAATATTTGACAAACATATATAATAATTTTGTAGTTAGTTCTGTTCATTCCTGCCATTACAACGACTAGGTGTTAACTACCATTTAAAATAATATTATTTTATTATTAGAGTGCAACGTAAGATTCCCAAGAAACTCGTTGTTGCGTATTGGGTACTCCATCGAGCATAGCGTCCCCTTTAAAGTAATATTAATATTTTATTCAAAAATATGGATAAATGTGAAAATGTCATATTCTTTATTTACATGGGGTGTTACACCTGGGCCATTGCCCAGGTGTTGTGTGAGAAGCCCATCAAGGCCCCAAGGGATGCCTTCAAGGTGGCCCTCAGGTATGTGGGGTACTCACCTAAATTTTAACAAAGTAAATTTTTATTTTTTTTTGTTAAAAATAGGTTATCATATACATATATATGTTTGGAAAAATATAAATCATCTACAATAAATACTTATTTTAAATATTTTTATAAAACAGAAAGTTATATATCATGGTTTAATACTTCATAAATAAAACCTTATCCTAGTTTTACAAAAATCAAAAACATATTTTTAGTTACGACCTTATTTTAAACATCGTGAATGAAAATATTTATAAAATATTTTCAACACATTTGAAATTTTTGAAAATTATTTGAAATACATACCTAATTTTTAAATTATACAAAGTGTAGCTAAAATATTAAATCACTATCCTTTTTAAAATTTATAAAAAGAGTTTATATATTTAAATTTATAATTTCAATACATAACTTTAATATTTTGGAAAACCAATAATAGCTAAATATTTTAAATTAAATAAACAGAATGACAAACAACTATACTTATAGCCATTAGAAACTCAATGGTCACCTAAAGAGGTCATAGTTAGATTAAGGATTTATAACAAAATAAATTAGGGTGTTTCAAGTTCAGACGATTTGATGAAGATGGTGTTTATCACCCCACTGATGCTTAGTATAGCGGTCATGGTTCTGGTGATGATTTTTTTCATTTTGACTGACATGAATGATATTCACTATTTACGGGGTCTAGTTATTGTTTTAGGTGGCCTTCCAGTAGCTCTGATGGGGCTTTTATTAGGTATTTTTGGTTAGTTGGATTCTCTTAGTTTTGAAACAGTGTAATCAATTCAGTGTTTAATAAGAATGCCTTGTGTTTATTTCATTGGTTTTGTTCAGATAACATGAAAATTAAATAGACTAAAACCATAATATTATTATTACATGAGAAATAATTTTTTGGGCATCAAAATTTCATATTATTCATTATATGTAATTGAATTTAAATATATGATATTATACAAAATAGAAACATTTTATATTTCAATTTTATTATATAGAAATTTTCATAATCCTAATGTCACATATTTAATTATTATTTCAACCATGGTCAAATTAATCATCAAAACATTTGTTTTATATGGTTTAAATAATTCCTTTTATAATGAATTTAATTTGAACAATCAAAATTAAATAATTTTTAGGAGTTCATAATTTTAATCATAAAACCATTATATTTTGGCCTTATTTTGTAATTTATAAACATTCTATAATTTATCTTATAATTTTCACACAAACCATTTATATCTAAATAATAATTCATGCAATATAATTTTTAAAATGCATCTAAATGTTAAAATTTAATATTTTGGATATTTATTTATGAAATTTTCATTAATTAATTAATTAATTCATTATATGAATTTCATAATTAATCAATTTATAAGAACTTTTATAAATTAATATAATTTTTAAAATACCTTTCTTTATAATTTATAAAAAATTTATAAAATATAAAATCCAATTAGTAATTGAATTTTATGAAAAAAACTTTTCAAATTTTCCCTTCTAAATCATATTTAATGAATTCCCAATGTTTGTAAGAATAATCAATATAGGGTGAGAAGTATAGAAAAAAAATAAATGGGGAGGGATTACGTGTTATTATATATAAATGGATTATGATATAGAATCTAATTTAATATTATCTAATGCTCTCAGGTCTATATAAGAATCAACCAACATTAACTTATTTATAAACAAATTAACTGACTCCTAGTCTTTCATAGGATTAACCGAGCATGAACAGACTATAAAAAATATATTTGATAATGTGTAATATTAAACCTAGAAAAGAATGTTTCTCAAGGTATTATCCCCATGCTCTGAAATTTGTGTTGGAATCACTAACTTTACCCTGTGTAAAATTAAATCACACTACAATGGATTTTGAATAATTAAATCCAATTCTGTATAGAATTAATTTGATGAAAATATATGATTAATAATTAAAATCATTGTCCGGTAAACTCTTAATTCATGTGGGATTTCCCCTATGAGATTAATATAATACTACATGATATTAACACAGTGTGGAAACCCTTATGTAAAAAGAAGCTTGGCTCCCATGTCAAAATAATATTACTCTATCTATCCCTGGATAAGGTGTGAAACTTATGATACATATCCTACTTGACGTTAAACCAACTGTATCATAGGATTAATTCATATTGTCTTAAAACTAATCCCACATCATATTAAAAAATTAACTTTTACAATATCACCTCAATTGTAAATCAGTTACGATAGTATGTTTTTTAGTAGCAATAAAATATCTATTTTAAATCATGATTTTAATATTCAAATTGAATGACCCGGTTTTTATAGCACTGATGGGTTTATATGTGTAGTCTAATAATTAAAATATGTGTTATAAATGAATTAAAAACCCAATCAAAGATCTCCATCATGAAAGCTGAAAACACATTATTGTATAAAATAAAGAACATTGTTTGTGTACCTTACACTCTAGATCTATAGAAACTGTATTCATCAAATGGTATTGATGAAGACCACTAATGGTTATCCATTATAATCCCCTATACATGGTGTTTCCATTTGTTAAAAATTATTCACACAATATTTGTATTGGATCATTTATTCACTCAGGACATGCTAGTGTATCCTGTAGAAAATGATGAAGAAGTGAGAGATATTCCAGAAGAGGGAGAATATTTTTGACCAAGGATAGTCAATGATTGACACAAAAAAATCATGGACTTTTCCTCCTTTATTTAATCACTCCAAGACTCTCCTTGATCCCATTCATTTACTCACGAGTTTTGTAATGAAATTGTAATGCCTCAACCTTGCATGTAAAAATGTATCTTATTTCCTCCCATGATATTCATCTTAAAATACTATTATTATTAATGATATCTAATGGTAGATAATACAACATTAACACATTAATATTTATATTCCATTCAAGGCCTTCCATGTAAAGGAATGGATACAATATATCTTAACTAATGATATTCCATAATCACACCCTACAATTGGACGAGGGGAAGTTTCATGTTATCTTAGAAAATTCCATATGATATGCCTATATCATTTATATTTAGAGTTTAAGTGTATTACATACACAAGGTGTATAGGTAATATCTCCTTGATTCTCACTTGTTATGGGGTGTGGAAAAATCAATTGTATTCCTAATTTAAAATATTGTTATAGTGGTAACCTAAGGTATTATATAAGAGAGGAGTTCCCAAAAATCTGTTTTTACTTGTTTGTTAGTTAAATAAATAGGGGTTTTTTTTAAATTTGATATTTTTGAAAAAAAATCAATTAATGAGGTAAATATTTTAAATAATAATGGTTATAATGGTGATTAGGATACAGTCATATTTGTTCTTATAATGCTATCATAGTCCTAAAGTGGTTTGGGTCTCACACCATTAAGTGACAAGTTCCATATTTCTAAATAGATTCATATAACACATTAGGATAAAGAATACAATAAAGAATAATCTGATAGTGATAATTTTCTAATCAAAATCTCTTCCTATCTATGTAAAAATTTATTGAACCACTCTTAAACTACCATAGATAAACTGTATTGGGTGTTGTTGTTCCCATGAAATCCAAGAGTATCTTTCTACCCTCACATAAATGCCAATTATCTCTAGACTCTCACCTCCTAGTATCACATTATCATTAAAAAATAATTAATAGGAGGAGAAAAATTATTAACTATCAACTTAAGAAGGAATAGTAAAATAATTTGAAAACCTAAACATAATTTCACTTAATGTATTAAATAGTCATTGGGAAATGAAATCAATTAATTGGAAATATGATTCATTCATTAAATCATGGTAACTCAATCATTATAAGAGTAAAAATACCCTTAACAAAACTAACCCTCCATGAAAAGGATAACTGAGATAAATGGGAAAGGATAATTAATTTAAAAACTAAGAAAGAAATATGATGAAGAATAGAATTAATAGAAACATTGGGTTCATCATGATATCTCTTAATGAACAAACTACCCTTTTTTGTGGAATCATTGTTATTTTAAAGATATGTAGTTCCCTCATCTCCTTAATCTAGTCTAACCCCCAAGATCCTCAAATATTTGAAATCATAATTATTTATTTTCTTCTACAACATTAAAATATATGAGAAATATACAATTTCTATTTTCAATTTCCTTATTTTAGAAAAAAATAAAAATCATGGAATTTAATTTTTTTTATTTTATATTATCAATTTAGAAAATAGTGATTTTTTTCATTTATAATACATTGGTAGCCCAAATCATCTGCTCTAAGTCTAGATTAGTTTCCCAAAATACATTCACGATCTTCCTTACACTAAATTATTAAAGGAAAATTATCATATGTTTAGGTTTTATAAGGTAATTATCTTATGCAGTGTCAATTATCATACATGCCTCATAAATTATCTTATGATTGGAAAAATTACATTGATATATTTAAAATATTTTACTCCCAGATAGATGAATTCTCTTATGAGTGGGTGAAATAACTTACATGAAACTTGAATAGATATATTCTCTAACATAGGTTCCTTTGTACGATAATAATATTACACAAGGAAGAATAACATTCCAAAATTATGGATCCCTTTAAATCCTTTTACATGGATCATAATTCTTATATGCGTAAGTGAATTTTCTTACATGAAGATAATTTCCTTATCCATTTTTTAGATTCAACACTATTTTTATAAAACTTCTTCAAATGCGTTATAATACTTTAAAACATATTTGGACATCCTATGATAAAATGACCAAATTATAGTGTAGTATTTTTTCTAAAAACTAAAAATATGAAATAAAAAATTTAATAACATAATTTAATCTTTTTAATTATTAATTTCGAGATTTTTTTAGAACCAATAAATGTGATAATGTCATTATAAATGATAAAAATGGTGTAATTAAATCATTAAAATTTAAAGTTTATTATATTAAAATATTGAATGCTTTAATTCCCCCACACTTAACTCTTAAACTCTCACACAAGAGATATTTCAAAAGAATAACTAACAAAAATTCAAACACTAGCCAATGTGAGTACCATTTTTCCACATCATGTTACTCAATATTACCATGCCTCTTAAATGATATTAACAATATTTTCTTTATTTAGTATATTCAATCATCATTATCATGTAAATTTTATTTAATGTAAATAGAAGTTACAAGGTATCCAAGGCCCACCAAAGCAGGAGAAAGAAAGGAAAATAATAAGGGGGTATAAAATGGTGAAGACCAAGGGAATCACCTCTAATAATATTAACTCCTTACGAATTTAGACTATTAATATTATGAAAGAGTAAGAATTCAACACCATGAATGTCTAATGAGGCTAAGTACTCCACTACCTTATTTCCCTCCCACCAGGTATGTGACAACTTGATATTAGCACCACAAAATACGTGACATTTTCTAATGGTGTAACTAATATACAAAGGAACCTTTCCCACAACATGAAGGGCATCGTATAGGAGTATCGTGCCCGTTTCTTTTTCCCTAATGTCCAAACCTCTCTCCCTACAAATTTTCAGACCATTGTACATGGCCATGGATTCTACCTGAAGGGTTGAACCCTGACGAAGCCCGATTGAGAAGGCCAGAGTGACTGACCCACTATCATCACAAACAACCCAACCACCATAAATACTACTTGAAACATAGGAACCATCACTATTGATCTTTAAGCCCAATGAAGGGGGGGACCAGCATACCCAATTACCTACTTGATTGATGTTATCCTGAGAGGAGTGGAAATGACTAGTAAAGAAGCACTACAAGAATGGATCATCCCTCTAGTTATCCAGATCCCTATACATTTTGATGAGCATTATTTTAAACCTAAATATTATCAGGAGTCTAGTCGACACTACCCCACCATAGATCCACTTATTACATGCTTTCCATATGCACCAACAACCTGCCTGCAATATTATGGTACAGACAGACTGCTCCATACCTCCATCACCCGATCCATGATACCACTGATTGTGGAAGGGCTGACTAGCCATACTCGGAGTAGAGATAGTAGTATATTCCCTAAAAAAGATCTAGACCTCATGAGGCCACTTGGTTTCAAAAAACAGATGGCCTGATCTCTCCACCTTATGCTTCTTACAACAAACACATCTAGAAACCAAGCAGATACCACAATGCATAACATTATAATCGATGGTAAGTACTCTATTATCGATCCTCCATACAAGGAAGTTCAAATTGGTGGGTATACACTTGGCCCAAAAGATAGAATTCCATACCTCCCCATGTTCCTATATGAAGTTGGTTCTATGATAGTCCCACATCATGAACTGGCCAGAGGAAGAATAAGTGAAAACACACCTATCCATATTTGGGGAAAGCTCGATGAGTTTACACAAATCATGTTGGCCACTATTTAGGACAGACTTAATAAACCCCAGGTACTGGTGGGTTTCCTTGAAAGATATATTATTGGTTGTGAAAATGGGAAACTAATGATCTCCCCACTCTAATTGTGATGCTAGAAAGAAACATTGCCTCTACCAATGATCCAATTAGAATGGAGCCTGAGAACATCAATGATGGGCCCAATCTCAGTCCAAAATAGGGAATCCCAAACTTCCAAAGAAGCCTGGTCTTCAATATAATTTCCATGCAGGGTGTACCCCCATAAGGTACGATTCTCCAAAAGTTCCCTTGCTAACTTAGAATGCATGCCAATAATGATGTACTATATGCTTCTAACTTTAATCCCACCCTCAGTAACTGGCCGAGCCATCTTCTTCAATGAAACACAGTTCCTATTTCCCTCCACTTTAGGGTCCCAAATGAAGTTGGAAATAAATCTATCAATGTTTTTAATGACACATTTAGGAACCTTGACTGAGGAGAGAGCATTCATTGGGGTGGCCAATAACACACTATTCACTAGCACAATTCTTCCACAGAATGACAAGAATGTATTTTTCCAATTAAAAACCTGATTGGTGATTCTGGTAAGGAGAGGATCAAAATCATAGATATAAATCCTTCCTGAAGATAAAGCACCTCGGGTATTCCATAGTAATATCCTATCTCTGCATGTCCAATATGTGGCTAAGAGTATCAATCTGTCTCGAAGGACAGTTGCATGGAATGTAAAAACTACTTTTGCTTTTGTTAATACTCTAGCCACTCAAATGATAGTATTCATCCATCATCATAATCAAGACATGCAAAGATCTACTAGAAAAATTCATAAAAATCATAGTATCATATGCGAACATCAAGTGGAAAACCACTAGTGACCCCATTATTCGATGATATGAAAGGATATCTCTATTGATCAGGCTTTTGTGGATGAGACAACTAAGGAAATCCTGGGTGATGATAAAGATACTAGGTGAAATAGGGTCCCCCTATTGAATACCATGGGTAACCTTAATGAAGCCAAATGACATTCCCATAAATGATACCGCAAACCCAGAGGAGCTAAAAAATTTGAAAATAATGTCAATATTACAAGGATAAAATCCCATACCTAAAAAAATTTGTTGATGAAACTCCATTATGAATGATCATAAGCTTTGTTCATGTTGAGCTTGATGAATTTTTTAGCACCATGAGTTTTGATATTGATATACCTAATCATCTCCCAGGCCAAGGAAATTTCCCCTTGGATGGATCGCCCCTTCACAAAATGATGTTTCTCCATGGAGATCCACTTGGGAAGATAAGCAGACAACCTAGAGTTTATAATACTTGCGATAATCATGTAAGGTATGTTACATATTCTTATAGAATGGAAATAGAGGATGGAAGTAGGATTTTTGGACTTGGGGATAATCATAAGGGTAGAGGCACTTGAAATCCAAGGCATGTGACTACCTTGAATGAAATCTTAGATAGCCACTATCAAATTAGTTTTAACAATCTCCCACAAGGCTCTATAAAATGAGGTAGAAAATCCATCCAGACTAGCCACACTATCAAGATTTAAATTCATCATAGCATCAAAGAACTCTTTCTCCTAAGGAAAGTCCCCCATACCGTCATTATCCTAGGGAGAAACACTACTAGGGATAATGTAAAAGAGAACCGTAGGTTCACTCAGATACCCCTAGAAAAGTTTTAATTCGGGCATGCGAGAATATACCTAAAGTGTGAGTTAGCCAAGGCACCAATGGAATCTCTTTCATCAATGAAGGACCAATCCTCCACTCTGATATTCAGTTTAACAAACTTTCTCCTCTCCTTTATGAAATCATGGAAATATGAAGTATTTATATCACTGTTTTTCAACCACTTTGTCCTTATTGTCTCCCTAGAAATGCACTCCTATTTCAATAGCAAGTCCACCATGATGTATTTTTTACCCACAAGATCCTCAAAGACATGATCATCCCAAACTTCTTCCAGAGGCCTTTCAAGGCGTTCAACATCCTATATGGTGTCAACTAAGTCCTTGTCCAAGGGATGAATATCCCATGTCTACACCTGTAGCCTACTCTTGAGGTGTGCCAATTTTTTATGAAAAGTAGTCCATGAGTTCCCTTGGGCTGGATCGCTCCAGGTCATTCTAACAATGTCATAAAAACCAGGAGTGTTGACCCACAAATGAGAAAACCCGGTGCTCACACGATTATCATTCCCATAGGAGAGACATTTTAGAAGTGGGGAATGGTATGAAATACCATGAACTAGATAAAACAATATGGTGTCAGCATACATGTAAATAGCCTACATGTTGGCCAAGAATCTATCTATGAGGCTCCATAATCTACAAAGATCACTTTGGTTGTTGCACCACATAAAGTTATCCCATGAATAACAAAGATTGATAATACTTTTGCTGGCCATGAATTGTTTGAATTCTACATTGGCCCTTCTAGTGTAAGTACATATCCAATTACTCTCATCCGGGTCCCCCATGACATTAAAGTCACCAACCACAGGCCACAAGAGATTACAAGGGTTGAAAAACATGAACACATTACACAGGATCACCCTCCACTAGGGATCACATCTCCCATAAATTAAAGAAACAAGAAAGGCATGGCTGCCATGGGTCACCCTAAAAATAATGAACTAATCTACCGCCCTAACAAGATCCACCTTGAAGGTCCTATTCTAGAAGATCCAGATGTTCCTATTACTGGGATCTGCATGCAATCATCCCTGAATCTTGCATTTCCTAGAAAAATTACCAATCTTTCTCGAGTGTTTTTGTGCTCAAGAATACCAACTCGTGCAAGATTTCTCTTGAAAAACTCAGAGGAACAAAAGCCTTTTTTAAACAAGGATCCAATACCATAGGTATTCCATATAATTATTAGAATCATTGATCAAAAAGGGTTTTGGGATTGGCTTTAGAACTCATAGCCTTGTCAAAGTGGCAGTACAGACTCACCTTCAAGCTTCTTGATTGAAACTTAGTACAGAATCTATTTGTCTTGGAAAAGAAATTTACTGGGGATAAAGGGGGGGGGGTGGATGGATGTGATTAGAAAACCTTTCACACTTTCTTTGGGAGAAAGAATATATGCACCTTGCACCATCTAAACTTTGAGAAGTGTAGTCCTCATATGGTCCCAGAAATTGAGAGGAGGATGGGGTAGAAAGAGGTTGAGCTACTTGTGACCCGAGAGAAGGAGGCTAAAATGTTGGTGACCCCCGAGAAGAAGGAAGAAAACCCAAAATGCCCTTGAAGCTACCAGAAGGGCCCAGAGAAAAGGGAAGCAGACCCAAATTTACCTCAAAGCTTCCAGAAGGACCTGTATGCATAGGTTGTCCCAACACCAGAAGACCAGCGTTTTGAAAAAACCCACCGAAGAAATCCATAATACTAAACCCAAAAAGCTTCAAGCCAAAATTAATAAAGGACACAATGTAACCAACCTGAACCTAAGGCACCCATATAGGAAGTAGAGGCACTATATACCGACACACCCCTCGCTCATCCAACATCTAATCTGAGAGCATCACTGAAATAGGACTACCATCCGAAGACCCTTCATGCTAAAACTTCCCCTGAGTCCCTCCTGAGGTAGACTCCGTAGGACGGGTAGGGTGGTTGTTTGATTTAATTTCTAATTGAGGACACCCATGACAACATACCTATCAGAGATGATGACAAACATGTAATGAATTCCCCTGAAGCATGCAAAGGGACTAGAAGCATGATAATACAAGATTATAGAAAAAAGAATCCTCCACCTGAAGAGAAATATTCTCTAGCACTGGGTGAGAGAGATCTAGTTCCACACAAATACGATCAACCGAGGTATCTGCACCATACCTGGTTCTTGAATCTGAGCAAAGAAAATTTCCAAGGGAATCACCAATCACTTTAAAGAAGCCTTCATTATGAAGGAGGATTGTAATCCTATGGAGATTAACCTAGACTGCCACCGATAGGCTTTCTTTGCCCCTGTTCACATACAAAGACCATATCATGAGGCTAAAGGACCAATAACCAATGGAGCGTGGAGGATGACACCAAGACAAGATGAATTTTTACTTAGTTCCAAATATAAGGCATAAAGACAAAGAATGAATCAAGGAGATCTGAACCGGATGGTTGAGACCCCGCGACCCCACAAAGCACTGGAAAACAGGGAGGGGCAGCTTCAAGGAACCAAAGAAATAAATCAGTGACCCCTTCAGAAAAACTAATGCCACTATGAACTAACCCACAATAATATCAAGGATGATCTAGGATCCATCACGTGACACCAGAGATAGATCCACATAGATCTCTAGGAAGTAGGCCTGGGAAGCAGAAGATGGATCACCATAGAGAGAATCCCTAAATGAGAGGCCATGAGCTTCACAACCCAGGAGTGGGGGAAGAACATGAAGTAACAGAGCCTGAGACCCACCCAACACACAATTAAAAGACAACCTAGGGGAAGAGAGTGGCAGATCAGACCGCGGAGGCCCCGACACAGTATCCAGAGAGGAAGAAGCATAACAAGATCCCAGATCGAAGGATGCCAGAGATGAATAATATGTAATCATCTGTTTCATTTAATAATACCTTCCCCATTACCTTATTCATCATTTTCAACTTCACTCCTTTTATGTTTTTAAGAGATAGATCACAACCCTTATCATTTCATTAGTAGAAAACATTCCTTTTCTCAATTACCTTTAACAACTTATAGTTTTTGTTCTAATCTTGAAGGTTGAGAGGGATTCTGAATTTTCTTCTAGTGGGTGGTATTTTTTACTTCCCCCATATTAGGAAGTATCGCCCTTGTGGTTTATGTTTTCTAAGGAAATTCTTCTATTGATTTAGTATATTTTATTAGAGATATCCTACTAGAAAACAATGAAACAACAAATTTTATTGCAGATCTCAACTTCCATACCACCCTAGTTATCCTCCAACTTTTTATTCATCTTCTTGGATAGTCCAAATCAGATATTTTCAACATCAATGACATGATTATTCAACATTTCCCCATTTTGTAGCATTTCTTCATCTTTTTATTTAGATCTAGTTATGAAATATTTGTTATATAATTCTTGTGTAGATTTGATTTTTAAAGGGAAAGAGAGTTATATTCAATTTCAAATAGTGGTAGACTAAAATTCCCCACCTAAGATGATATTAAATAAATCAATATGATCTTTTTTACTCACAAAAAACATCACAAAAGTAATTCAAAGACTCTATTTAGTGCAAGAATATATTAAAAAATATCCCCTTCTATCCCACTTTTCCCCCTCCC
Source organism: Viscum album (assembly GCA_963277665.1). NCBI lineage: Eukaryota > Viridiplantae > Streptophyta > Magnoliopsida > Santalales > Viscaceae > Viscum > Viscum album. The sequence continues at coordinate 1,279,283,040 of OY728130.1, forward strand.
CTACACTTAATCTCAACATAGATCATGAATTACCTTATAGACCTTGGTATATACGGACATTTTCCTTGTCATATGGATAATTGAAAAATTAAACCATCGATACTAAGGTCTACATGGGAAAATTTTTAAAGTATTCTAAAAATAGATTTCATTATAAAAAGGGGCTTAATAATAAAAATAATTATTCAATAATTTATAGCACAAGGACATTTAATACTCTAAGTTTTTTACTACTCAATAAGTTTTGGTTGTTTAAACATGTCTTGGTTCTCCTAAGAAAATATAATTGTAATGAAAATATTAAAATAGGTATAGAATCCTCTTAGGTAAGTGATTTAAAATATAGGACAATATATCATGGCCTGAAATTAAAAAATATGTGGTCCTTTCATGAATTTACCTCACTTATAATTTTAAAAAAAGTTTATTTCAATATTCATATAAAGTGAGTAGAATGGTAAAATCTATTTATTAATATTGGTATATAGTCAATAGTTTCAGGGTAATTAAAGTGTAGCTCAACAGGTTTTTAAACACACTAAAATTTAATAATAAAACAAAAAAATATTTGAAAAACTAAAATTGGAAATCCTAAAATACAAAGCTTCCATCCGAGACACTTAAATTATTAAATATTTGAAATTCATTGAAACCAATTTTTCATGTAAAAGTATTTTAAATTGAATTAGACTAAAAAAATTATTAAGGAGTAATAAATCATGATGTTTCTCATTGATAAACGAGTTAGTGGAGCATGATCTCCTCTATTGGTTCTTGAGGTATATTTCCATTTAATTTATTTAGCCTATGATTATTAATAGTGAATGGTTTATTATTTATATATTACACAATATTTATAGTACCAAAAGGGTACAAATTAGTGACTATAAAATGACCTTACCATCTAAAATTAATTTTATTTAGAATCATATTCATCCTTCTCCAAGAGCCAGTATTTTCATTTCATTGTAAATTTTAGTGTTTTCAAAGGTTTATCTTCTAATTTATTTTAATTATGATATTAATCATCTCTTATCTTCTACAAATATTTTTAAACCCATATAATTTTCTTTCACACACAAATATTCTTAGTGTTTCAATTCTATAAGTAGGTAACAAATCTTTCCATAGATAATCTAATATGGACTCATTCTAATGGCGATTCTGAAGGCTATCCTATAATTCCATAGGGTTACTTTCAACCTTTTTCTCTAGTATTTTCTATTTGGGTTTATAACATTCCCCATTATTCCCTTTATCCCCCTATCTATCACTTTGACTTTTCCATTTGTTTATGGATGGTATAGTGTGGTTATCTTGTGATGTACTTCATATCTACTCATAAAAGCTTCTGTGATTAAATAAAAAAGTGTGTCCCTTGATCACTGATAATAGATTTAGAAATTATAAACCTAAGTAAATAAGTTAGTTCTGAAGAAATTACACACAACCTCTACATAATCAATTTTGGTGGCCTTTTCGTCAACCCATTTTTATGTATAATCCACTACAATAAAGATATAATAATTAAAAAAATACATGGGAAAATGTCCTATAAATTATATTCTCTAAAAAAAAAGTTCAATAAATATGAATGGTTTTTGGGGAATTTATTGTATTTTTAATATATTTCAACCAAGATGAAATTTTTTACATTTTACAAAAAATAATTTGAATATTTAAATAAATAAGTATAAAAAATTTTAGATACTATGTTTTTTTGTGCTATCCTTTCAGGTCCAAAGTGGCCTCCATAAGGAAATGTGTGAAAAAACTCAAAAATAGATTTTATTTCATTGGTAGGAAATTATATTATTATTACATGATCATTATATATTTTCCTAATATATGCATCTTATCAAATCTAAAATCTAGATTTATATTTAAGACTTTGAACTTGTTGAGAATTTATATGAGATGATACCTGAGAAGTTACCAAATGATTTACCATGTCAACATAAAAAAGCTACCTCTCCTTTAACTAAATAAAAATTATACCCTATGATGTTATCATTCAATGGGTATTTATTTTGAACTTATATTTTAGCAGTGTTGAGTAGTCTTCTCAACTAATCGACCACATCTTTCTCAACTCCTTTCTTGTATATTACCTCTAGGTTGAACTCTTAATGTATTAAAATCCATTTGAATAGCCTATTCATTGAATATTACTTATTAATTAAGTATCTAAGTGTTGTATGATCTGAATATATAGTGACTTTGGTTTTAAGAGAATATGATACAAATTTATCCAAGATAAAAACAAATTCTAGTAATTATTTTTTAGTGGTTTGGTAAATGAGTTGAGAAACATTCAATGTTCAGGAGACATATTAAATAACTTGTTCTATTCCTTAAATTATATGGGAAAGAGTTTCTCCCATAACCTGATTTAAAGCATCATAAAGTAACTCAAAATGTTTTCCTAATTTAGTGGCTATAATACAGGTGGAGTTATCACCCAAATATTAAAATCATTATAGGTTTCCCTAAACCCATCATTAAAATAAAATCGATAATCATTAAAAATTAATATTGAGGGAGTAGATAAATATTATTGGAATCCTTGATAAATCTCCCAAAGAACCTCTCAATACCTAAAAAATATATAACATGTTTCTCATTAGTTGGGTAAGGAAAAGAATTTATCACTTCAATTTATTTATACACTTAAATGCCTTTTTATAAAATGATATGACCAAGGATAATTCCTCTATATAACGTGAAAATAAAATTTTAAAAATTCAAAACAATATCCTTTTCAATGAAGGTTTTCATAAATTTTTCTATATTTTTCAAACAATGGTAAAATAATTTTCCAAAAATAGTGAAATCATATAAAATATATCTAGACAGCCTTCATTGTGGTCAGAAAATATACTTACCACACACCTTTAAAATATAATTTGTTCATTTAATATAGAAAAGGGAATCCTATTTTAGGAAAATGTTTCCCAAAAGGACATATAAAATAGGTACTCTCGGGTATTCTTGAGCAATAGGATCCTAAAAATAATCAGAAAAACTATCTAAATAGTAATAGTTTGTTTTTATTTCTAACATTAATAACATTTATTAAAAAAATTAATGGGTAAATTATCCTTCATAGATGATGGGTTTAACTTCCTATAGTCCATGAAAACTATCCAACTAAATTGGGTTGTAACAGGTAACAACCCATTTTTCTTATTCTACAAAATGGTTAGTCTTGTTTTCATGGGAACTACATAGATGGGGCTGACCCACTATGAGTGAGATATGGGGTTGATGATGTACCAAAAACTTTTCTATTTTCTTTTTTTCTATCTCTATTATTCTAGGATTTATCCTCCTTTGGTACTTCCTAACAGGTCCATAATTCTCTTTAAGTAAAATTCTGTGTGAGCATATTTTGGCATTAATTCCTATAATATCACATAAAATCGACACTGTTTATTTCACATTATATTTTCAAATATCAATTAATTTATTTTACTTGTTAAGGGTGTATTATTTTATATCACGATTGGTAAATTTTCACCTTCTATTAAGTATACATACATCAAATCAATGGGAAGTGGTTTCAATCAGGATTTGGAGATTGTTCAAAAAATGAAATCCAATTTGGGTTTCTAACTTCCACTATTTATATTTCCTTTACACATGATAAAACATAAGTTTCCTCATCATTAATAAACACCCAATCCATTAAGGTATTTAAGAGTTTCCTCTCCCTACAAACAAAAAATAGAATCTTCTGAATTATGAAAATGTTTATTCTATATATAATTTTCTATCATTATGTGTTTTCCTAATTCTAAAAATTTATATAGAATATCCAAATATTAAATGGGATCCATCTATTCAATGTGGGAAATTTTAAAGAGTGAATAATCATCTAAATAGTACCTAATGAAGTCAAATATTTTAAAGTGGACTACATTGTTTACAAACTCCGTAGTGATTTATCATTCATGAACAAATATAATAGTCTTGGATAACTTAAATAATGGCCAAAACAGAATTATTGGTGATTGTAATGAGATCCTATCATCCTCTATTTTCCCTAAATTAAATTAATCGTGGAAAATCATGTCTTATTCTCTAACAAGGACATCATCCTATTCTCTAATTGTAAAAATAGTTGATCTAATTCCAATATGTACAACCAATCTAGTTGGATTAAAGTATCCTATTTGGAAATTTGTAAATAATGAATGTTGTATATCATTTATAAAAGAACCAACATAATATAAACCTTATGAATAGTTACTCGTCCAATAGTTCAATGGATGAAAAATGTCCTAGTATCTTGATTTTTTTAGAAATTGTGGGTTTATAAGGGTAGATACACTTCTTACTAAATTGATTATATCATTCCCTTAAGTCGCTTTTTCTTGGAGAAAATTTTCTTAAGGAACTCCACATACTTTGGGATTTGATTTAAAGCTTATAAGATAGGAATATTAATTTCCACTTTCTGTAAAGTGTATAGAATTTAGCATTCAAGTTTTTCTTCTTGGATATTTTTAGATTGAATAGTCCTTTATGGTAATGTAAGTATGAGATTTTTATTCTCTCTTTGATATCTTTTCTATAGTGTTTCTGGTCTTTTATTCCACCTTGATTCATAATTATCTTCTTCTTTTTTACCTTTTTCTAAGAATTTAATGAAATTATCCAAATTTGTTTCATAAATTTATTGTTATTGGTTTTGTTCATGTTTTTTTAACAGTATATTTTATACAAGGTTGTGTTTTTTAGATTAGGTGTTGTATAAGGTGAATCTACTTAATGATTCTAGTGGTTATTATGCCCAAATTTCCCTTATGATTAGGGATTATTTGATCAAGTAATTTTCTTATATTTATAAACACATTTTTGAATATTGATTTTAACTCTTTTATTTCGTTCATAAGCTAATTCACCTCTAAAAATTGTTGTTTCTACATAGTAGGTTATTCATTGGTGAAGGGTTGTTCATAAGGTTGGTTTTAATGGAAAGGATGTGGCCATTAGTAAGGAGGTTGGTTATAGGGATATTTATACTATTTATATAAAGGTGGTGGGTGATGGAATTCATTATTTCATTTCTATTATGAGGGTTTTGGTTAGAACTAGTTCAGATAGGGTTTTCTGGTTTTAACTTGTTTATTTACCAATCCACATTTGACTTGATGGTTTCACATCCATGCTTTATTTTGTTGTTACAATTTACTCAATAGAAAGGATTATACAAATATTTCTATGACCTGAATGTCAGCACACTTGTAATTTTAATGGTTATTTGATTAACATAAAACATATACCTTAGTTGATAATTATTGCTCACTGATTTTTTTAAAGGAATATTTGTTACCAAACTGGTTAGCTCTTTATGTTTATATACTAATAAGGGTGATGGATTATAAATTCTTACCACATGGTTAACTATTGTTCCAATACCATTTGTGACAAACTACTATGAGTTATATGAAGTATTTTCAATCAATAAAATGGAATATATTGGTGAATTTTCTATCATGGATCTAATAAATAAGGCATCCAATAAGTTTTTATCATTGTCCAACAAGCCTTGGTAAAATAAAACAAGGAATTTAACATGCTATATTTATCAACATGGGAAGATGGAATAGATATTTTTAAATCACTCACATTACTCATAAAGAGTTCCTTATGAAGATATTTTTAAATCCAGTTTTGGATCACCCTTGATTGTAATTTGCACAACCATTCCTTGGATACTCCTTCAAGTGAAAAAAGGAACACTCATAACTTGGATTCCTCCTTGGCTATTACCATTGGTTATAAGGTTGATAAGACATAAATAAATACCTTCATTTTTCCAATTATCTATAATCTTATAATGAAAAGGAATTTAGGAACTAGTTGAATTAATATTGTCTTAAACTCAACATCATTTTGAAATACTGGCATAAAAATTTGGTTATGATGATTAAAAAATTGATTGACACACAAGTCTCTTATAGTCTGGCTAGGGTTATTAGACATATTTTTAGGCTCATAGTAAACAATTTGAGTTTAAATTGAGTATGTTAGATTTATTTCTTTAAAATAAAATTATAAATTAATATTTATAACTTTATCTAGAGATTTTCTCGTAATTTTGAGATTTTGTGGATAAAAGAATGTGTTAAAAGTATTACTTATGAAATTATAAGGGTTTTATTTGGCACTTCCTACCAAAAAATGATACCAATTTTTATCACACACATTCCATATTGTGTGTAAAAAAATCTATTTCTAGGTTAAAATATATTAATAATGGTAAGATAATGTTGTATCCCATAGAAGAGTGCCCAGATTTTTTTTATCACTTATTGATTAGTTAAAGAAAACGAGATTCTTTTTAAATTTTTGTGTTTTTAAAACAAAGTAGTAAATTAGATAAATATTTTAAATAAAAATAATTAGAATCGTGATTTGTCTAGGGTCATATTCCTTCTTTCAATTATACTATATTATTAAAATATTTTTTTATATATCTATGTCAACTTAAAAGTTATCTTCCTCAATCGATTCATTAAACACCTTAGGGTGATTCTTATTATAGATATTGATATAATAGATAACTAGTTGATTATCCACCCTTCCTATTTGTTTTAAAAGTTATAAATCTGATCTTAATATACCAAGGAGAAACCCCAATTATTTTTTGGTTTTCCTAGTAAATCCAAGAGTAACTTACTTCCCTCATATACATTTCAGTGATTTCTAGATACTCACCTCACAATAACCCATGATCCTTCACAAAAAGATTCACTATGAAAAGGGAGGTTATTAATTATCAAATTTAATAGTAATAGTGATCAATTTTTAAACCCTAAAATTTTTTACGCAAATTGTTAAATAGTCATTGAGAACTAAAATCAATTAGTAAGAACAAGGTTTCATTCATTATATAACTAGGACTCAAGAATTCAAAGGGTTAACCATCCCTTCCTTAATTACTCTTGAATTAACAATCCTTTAAAAGTATATAAAAGATGAATGGATAAGGATAAATCATTCAAAAACTAAGAAAAATAGAAAATAAGATGAAGAATGAAACCAATATTAGTAACACGTTCATCATACCAGATCCTAATTAAATAAACTCTCTTTTCTATGGACTCATGGTTGATTTAATGATCTGTGGTTTCCTCCACTCTCATAAATTCAAACCACTGTTAGAATTATACATTTTAAATATTAATTATTCCTTTTATTACATGGTATTATTTCTATAATAAATCCATATATTCCTTTTTTTGTTTTTTTTGTTTTGTAAAAAAATATCAATAACGAATATCAATTATTTTTATTTAATGTTCTCTATGTGGAAGATAGTGGTTGTATTGTTTGGATACTGATGTAGAATCCCAAATCCTCAACTCAAAGTCTAGATACATTCCGAGAAATATTCTTCTAAACTTTCATTTAATGAATTATGTAATGTAAATTATTATATGCGGAGGCACTGTAAGATTAATTATCTGGTGTAGGGTAAATTTTCCTATGATGCATAGAAATTCTATTATGAGCATAGAAACTCTATTTCCAAATTCAAACTATTTCACTCATACATATATGAATTAACTTATGTTTCAGTGAAGTATATTTTGGGTATCTATGGATAAATTCTCTTATGGAGCTTCTATTATGATGTAAATTATCTTACATGATATAAACTAATTAGATAGATTATAACTCTCTTAAAATCCACTTATGTGTCCCACAATTAACCTATTCATAATTGAATTTTATTAAATGTGGAAAATTCACTTATCAAATTTCCATCTTCCTCCCAATGATTCTCAAACTTCTTAGAATGCATTCAAAGCCTTTTAAATAATCAATAAATATCTAATTATAACATCAAAACACTAAAAATTTAGTGTACGCTTTATTATAAAAATTCCAAAGATAAAATAATAAATTAAAAATAAAGTTTTAATCCTTTGAACAACTAGATTTTATATTATTCATAAATCAAAGAAATGTATAAATTTAATTATGAATAAATAATATGGTGGGATTAAATAATTAAGACTCAAAGTAAAATATAGGAAAATATTATATTTTCATCCCTTTTCCAGGAACCTTTACCATTTTAAAAATGTGAAGGAATTCATATATATTTGAAATTTTCATCATATATTGTGGGAAAAACATTTATACATTGTTTCCACCTAACATATTTATATGTAGAGATTTTATCAATCACATTTCTTATAAATCATTTTAATAATTAACCTTTTCTATATATTTTATCATATCACCCACAACGATCCATATAGATTTTTCATAAACATTATTTTAATTATGCATACATCTAGGTTGTGTATCTAAAAGTTGTCTTTCTATTATAATAATTCTATGAAAATACACTTCTACTTCTTCCAATTATGATAATTATTTATTTACCCAATATAAATTTGAGTCATTGCAGGGGAAAAAATATCCTCAAATTCATACACTGTGTGAATATTTTCTTCAAAAAATTTCTATAACAATTAAACCCATATCAACATTTTTTGTGTATGAAAATATTATCTTATCTAGTTAAATGACACTTTATCTTTTCTAAATATATATTGAGGTGGAAGAAAATTATTTTGAATAGTGTACTGCCATTTTTTCAATGTTTCACCCATTTTTAATACGTACTAAATTTTCAAAAAAATAATTAAAATCATTCCTTTATACTTCATTCGGAAAAAAATTCATAAGTAGGGATGTCATTAAGTTTCCAAAAAAAGTAGCATAATGTGTGAAAATTATTTGAGAATCAACATCAAAAGTCATCACATATTTGGTCTAAATTTCTTTTTGTTCATAAATTAAGGGTGAAATTAAACTTAAATCTTATAATTGGGGATTCTTTGTATACAAGAAAAGTTTGTTTCATGCATAAAAATTATAGAATATTATATCTTACCAACACAATGGGATATAAACAATGATTTTCTCCAATCATTGACCTAAATAAATTAAATACACCAGCTGCTAAACTGAGATGAACATTATTAATTTCTTATGAAATCTCCATGTTTCTCTTTATTGGGTACCCAAATGAGTAAGGAAATATAAATTATGGGGGGGTGAATTTTATTTCCTTAAAAGTTATCACATTGTAAAATATAATGAAGAATTTTGTGTAAAATGAATAAAAAAAATTCAAACATGAAATATAAAATAGTGAATAAATGAATATAGAAGTTTTTATAGTATTTCAAATAAAATTTTCTTTTTTATACTCTTAACATATCTCTACTAACTGAGAGAAATAGAAAAACTATTAAACATACTTTTATATAGGGTGTATAATGAACCAAGTATTTTAAAAAAGGTTTAAGAAAAACCTTGTTTTTTACAAATCATAATATAAACCTATACATTTTAAATAGAAGCAAGTAGAACCCCAAATATTTTAACGGATAACAAAAAATCTATACCTTTGACCAGGTTCAGTTCCAACAAGTGATATACTATATTTTTATCAAGTGAACATAACTAACATTTCCTTTTAATGAAGGTAAAATAGTTTGAACGTTTTTATTATAACCTGGTTAAAGATTTACACAACAAAACAACACAAAAAATGAATATATATATAAAAATTAACTAGAAAAAGATATAGGAGGGAAATCTAATGTAGATAAAAAGCATCTTCAACCATTTAAAATTGAATCTGAACAACATTTCTTCATGTGAAGCAACACAACCTCAATAATTTGATACAACATTTTATGAATAATGTAGCACGAGAACTTTAAAGTACACTTGTAATAAAGTAATTATGTGTCTATTACTGCTTAAAGGATTCAACCCTATATATAAAAAACAACCAATAACTAATTTTCTTCAACACTATATCCTTGATATTCATCACACAGGGTTTTATAATTCTTCATCACATTCACCAATGGTTAAAGTAAAATAAATGTAAAAATATTACCATTACATCTGTTTAAGTGTTGTGTATTTTCAAAAAATAATTTTGAAATTATTAATATATAAAAAAAATTGAAATAACTCTTCATATTTTTGTTAATGTTTTTAAATAATTTATAAATTAATAAGATAGATAAAATCAAATAGATAAAAATTCAGTAAAAGGAAACATGAAATCAAATGTGAAATAGAGTATCACAACACATAATAAATTGGCATAACCTGATGTATTTATGTTGAAAATCTATAATTTTTTGGCACAACACACTCTCCAATTTTTCATCAAGGAAAATTATTATGATCACGTATAGATTTTGATAAATGAAAATCATAAACTCAAAATTTTAATACATATAATTCATGAAAAATACTTAATATATATATATATAGTGTAAGATATATTATAACGTATATGAAGATATATTTTCATAGGGTATATATTTCATAAGATAGAGATTTCATAAGACAATACATTTCATAATATTTAACTTTTGTAAGATTGAATGTGTAAGAAGTATTTCCACATATGAAAAAGTTACTTCTCTGAAAATGCAATCTCCAAAATGATAAGTAATATGTGTAAGTTTCATTTGTAAAATGTGCGTAAGTATGTTTTTAAAAGTCTCTAAGAATGATTATAAGAAACATAAGTGTTGTTTATATAAAACACATTATTGATTATAATGTTTACATATGGGCCATTTAATATTTGTGTGTGAGAAATATTTTTTATTTTGTATGTGTCATTGTAGAATTAGAAAAAATTTATAATAGTAAAACTGAAAAAATTAGCACAAAAGTTTATAAAAACTAAATAGGGAATAATGATAATAACATAGAAAATATATCAGATTAGAATAAAATCATAAAAATATAAATTAAATATTTTTTATAGCTATCAAAATAAAAAACAATAAGAGGTCAAGAGACCACACCAAAAATCTACTCTTGTTAAAAATTTCTAAACTAAACATCAATTAGGGAAAAATTACCCCTCTTTATAAGTATCAAAAAGTAAGAAAATATCCCCCTAAATTAGATAATCTTATCATTCTACCTCTATTTTAAAACACACAAGTGTTCTTTATAAAACTAAAAATTTCTCATATAAAAAACACTATAATTTTAACAAGTTAAATAAAAACATAAATAAACCCTTCATGAAATCATGCTTCTAAAAATATACAAACAAACAAAAATATTAATTTTCCCTAAGTGAATAAATAACAAATAAATAATCAAAATAGTAAATATATAGTGAACTCTTCGGACTATATAAACAAATAAAATACTTTAATTGATAAAAACAAGTTAAAAAATATTCAAATAATTATGGAAAATTTTAAAATAATTAGAAAAACATTTGAAAATAATTAAAAAAAATATTTGACAAGAATTAAAATGTTTACATTTAAAGAACATTTCAACATACCATATAATAAAACTAGAATGGGTATGAGTTAAGGGAATATTAAAAACTTACTCATTCATGTAGACCAGATTAGGTCCAACCAAATTTAAAAAATAACCTTTAGGAACCCATTTTGTATGAGATTTAGTCTTTTTAATATTGAAAACATATTTAGTTAGAAAAAAACGTTTTTATATAATGGATTGAACACATAGAAAAGATTAACTTAAAGAATAATTTAAAAATAATCTCAACGATGAAATCATTGATTTTATCCTTCATCACTTCATTATTTTTAGAAATATAATTTTTTATATTTTAATTTTATAAAATCTGGTTCTTATTTTCTTTTTGTAACTTTATTATGATATTTAATTACCTTTATCATTCATGAGAAATTATTTTAATTTCCTCATGATATTTATCATAGATTTCACTTCACTTTTTAATTTTAGTTTTTCCATAGTCAAAATCAAATGAATAAAAACTAAATTCAAAACTATCATTACTTAAGTCTATAGCTATTAAATAATAATTATTTGAATTTCTCAAATAAAAAAATGTTGAATATGTTACCTTATAAATATTCCCCAACATTTCAAGTTAACCAATATCCTCACTAGAATTAGATTCGTCTATCAAACTCCAACCACTAATAAATGATTTTTTTGTTTTCCTTCCTCATTCCCTCTCTCTTATTTTTCATCATTGAGAATTTACATTTGGAATGAACCTTATTCCTACATTCATAACATATAATATCAAAAAATTTATTAATTTTCATATATATAATTTTGAAATTTTTCATGCAATTATTATTTTCTATCATTTATTAAAAGCTTGGTTATTATGTAAGAGTCCTTTAATTCATTTTCACAGTCGATTTACATCACTTTTCTTAGAACTCCAAGAATTTGTATTGTCATTAAAAGATTTTGAAGATATATGTTTTGATGATTTGAAATCCACTCCCTTATTTTATTCATTATCTTTACATTCATTATTCTTTAGCTCCAATTCATATTTATTTGGTGATCGAATGATTTCATCTTTGGTATACTCATTAAACTATTTACTTTATTCAATTATGACTTTCTTGAAGTGAAAAATTCTAGGCAGTGCTCAAAGTTTTATTTTAATAAACACTTTATTTTTCATGGTCTCTCTAATAGTTTTCTTGTTTTTTATAATCTTTATAAGAACATTTTATATCTCTCCAAACCTTGTATGATCAAACATCCATAATTATAGAAATTAATCCATATGAATAGCTAGCTTAGTTCTCTAAAATTCTTCAGTTCCTTAATGAGTGACTTAAAAGTCCTCCAAATATATAAAGTAGTTTTGTAAAAGGAAATATGAATATAAACACTTATACTATGAGAATAATAATTATGATTCATAACATTATAATTCAAGACATATTTGGTAGCATTATTACTAATCAAGGTATCTATATTGAATTTATGTAATTTATAAAATCTAGACATGATATTCCAATATTTAATAAATAATTTTTTCAACAATACCTCCATTCTGTCATTCTAATATCAATAATACCTCCATTTTAAATGATATAGTCTAAGAGGATTAAAACACTATATATTCTAACTTAAAATTATTGAAAGTAATCTTTCCCTTGGTCTTGTTAATAATTTTGATACATTTTGACAATAAATAGACCAATAAATGATAATCAGGGTAAAGATATCCAAATAAGGGCCTGCTATGGTCCCAATTGTTTTGTATAAGGAAAATAAAAAAATCATTAATCTTTAGTGGTGTGACTCCTATTACAATTTTTTTGTTCTTTAAATTATTATTAAAATATATAAGAGGGGGTGTCTTGTATTTCCTTAAAATAAGTCAAAGTATAAAATATAATTTTGAATTTTGTAGAAAATGAATAAAACAATTCAAACATAAAATATAAAATACTAAATATATAAACAAAGGTATTTATAAAGTAGTTCATATCCAATGATACTACATCTACTCTTTACTTCCCTATACCCAATGATAGAAAATACACACACAATAAAATAGTCTTTTACAAAGGGTTCATACTAAACCTAATATTTTTCAATAGGTTTATAACAAACCAAGTCTATTATAAAGGGAAAAAAATAATTCATTTTGAATGGGTGAATAATTATCTATAGAATATTCCATAAGATATTCCTTTTACTAGGTTCAAGAATGACCTATTTTATAATAATTTTTTATCAGGACATTATAACCCTTACTACCTATTAATAGATGAAAAACCATGTGTGAATTGTGTTATAACTCCATCAAAACATTATAAAATATAACAATACAACATAATGAATATTTTAAAAAAATAAACTAGATAAATTTGTAAAAGTTAATGTTTGTGTAGATGAATAGTTTCTCCGAACCTTTAGAATTAAATTATAACATGTAACTTTGGGTGAACCAACATAAACACAATATTTTGAAACAACCTTTTATGACCAATATATCATAATAACTTTAAAAAACTTCCATAATAAAAGAACTAGGTGTCTCCCACTACTCAAAATGATTCACCCCTTATTTATATACAAATTATATATAAATAAATTTATTTAACAGAATTTCAATGATCTTCATTGCAAGGGTTTTTTCTAATTATTTATCAAATCCAGTTATGATTAGAATAATATAAACATGTAAATATTATTGTTACCTTAATTTATGTGTCATTAATATTCACCAAATAATAATTTCTACATTATTGATACACAAAACAATTTGAAACAATTTCACATAGCTTCATTAGAATTTTTATGTAACTTATAAATTAATAAAATTGAAAAAATTAGATAAATTTGAAGTAAAAGGAATTATGAAAACAAGTATGAAAGATGGGTATCAAAATGAAAAATACATTAGTAAAACCTCATATTTTTACACTGGAAGTCTAGAATGTGTTAGAAATTCATTATGTTGAATTTTTTATGCAAGGTGAATTTTTTGAAAACATATTGCTTATGATAACTAAAAATTGTAAACTAATAATTGCAAGGCATATAATTTATGGAAAAAAACACATAAGTTATGTAAAATATGTAAGATAAATCACAATGCATAATAATATAGATTTTTATATGATATATTTCATAAGATACTAATATCATAAGAAAATAATTTTGATAAGATACAATTATCATAAGATATAATGTGTAAGAAACATTTTTGTGTATGAAATAGTTACTTTATCAAAATCTAAAAAACAAAATAAACAGTCTATATGTGTAACCGTCATTTATAAAATGTGCCTTATTGTAATTATAAAACTTTTTATGGGTGATTTTGAGAAATGTTAGTTACATTTATATACAAAATATGTGTCATTTAAAAGTTTGTGTATTATTTATTTATTATTTTCATATGAGTCATTCTCTATACCATGTGTGTATTAATACAGACTTATAAAAATTTTATAAAAATAAAACTCAAAACCATTCCATAAAAAAATATAAATAAATAATAAATAATAAAATAATATAGAAAACCCACCATATCAGAATAAAAAAGCATACAAATATGAAATAAATATATTTTTCAATTATAAAAATAAAAAATAATAATAGGGAAATAAGCCACTCCAACAATCTTATCAAAATCCATCCATGTTGGGGAGTATGAAAGTTGGGTTAGTTTATTGATGTTCTAATTCTTCTTTGGATTCCATATCATCAATTTTAAAAATTTAGATGACCTAAAAAACATTTTTAATCTATTATTTAGTGGAAAATACCAAAATTATTTAATTGGAACCCTCTTTCAATTTTTATAAACTCTATTGACTAATTTGGAAATTTATGTTTTAATCAATCCTCTTTCCACTTATACATCTTGAAAACAATACACATATCAACATTAGCATCCTCCCTTTAAAATAAAATTTAATTTTTTAGAAACAAATCCAAATTATTTTCTGTAAAACCAATATTTTTAGTCAACTGACATGTATTATAGATTGAGTTAGAAGTCATTTCACCAATAAGGACCCTTTTCAATAATTAAAGTAACATATAGAAAAGAGTGCATGTTAGGTGATTCATTGTATTCAAGTGAAATATCTTGAGGATAAATTAGAACTTACTGAATTTTTTACAACCAAGGAACAATTCAGTTCAGGAATCATCATTGATTTGAATTATTTTTTATATTTCCTCATTGACACCAAAACAAGTCTTACTCTCATTATCCTCCCCAATCTCCACTTCAATTCCTCTAGATAATAATTCTTAACTAATATCATTTAAAATTATGATAATGGGATCATATACTATAGGTTATACTTTTATATGAATAATATATTCATGGTGGAATGACTTGTAGTAGTCTCTATGTCAATTCCATAACTTTTAATTCTTTAAAATACACTTAATAATTGAATGATATATCACAATATCTCTCCATTTACACATTTACTATAGGTATATCAGTTTTTATTACTATAAATATTTCTCATTAAGGTGATGAATAATTTTATACTTATGATATAGTCTTTAGAAAACCAATTTTACAATTCAATACAACTCTTATCTATATATTTCAATGATCCTATAAAAATGTATTAATTAAAAAAAGTCAATTAAAATTACAATGAATAAAAAATCATATATTTAATTTCAAATTAAAAATATTATAAATATTTTACACAATTGAGTCATATTTCAATAACAACATTTTATTTGATATTTTTGGAGAGAAATCATTATATTCAATAATTGTATCTATTGAAATATAACATAATTGGATTAGTAAAAAAGTAATTGTTAAAATCATAAAAATGAAATGTTTAATATTTAAAACATCATATATAACTAAAAGAGGTAGCATTAAAATAATAAAACATCAATTAAAGTTAGTTAAAGATATATATTTTCTCATTGTACGGTTTTTAGTGCCTTGTTTCTTCCTATATTGGTTAAATATCAACTAATAAAACTATTTCAAAAAATATTATTACAATACAATTACCGATATATTTATTTAAACCATAAAAAATTAAAAATTTCATAATTTTATAAAACAATTTCATAATTTAAGATTAAAATTGTTTAATATTTAATATAAATTTAAGAAAATTAGTTTTTATTAACTAAAAAACATTTAATTTACATGTAATATAATATTAACATTCAATATACATTAAATTTTATTATATTTTTAAAACAAGTTATATTTATTACATTCAGTACATTTAATAAATTAAATGTATTTAAATTTTTTTTTACATTTACATTTAATAATTAATATAACTTTAATAAAAAATTCATAGAACAATCAATATTTTCAAAAAATATAATACATCAATTAGAAGATATATAATAAAAATAAATAACATTACAAAAAAATATTTATGAAAAAAGAAACAATTTTCATTAACTATGGAGATGAAATATGTGTGAATAATATACATCAACTAACCTCATTACATTTTTTTATTTTTTAAATAATAAAAAATAGTAATCAATGATTTTTTTTATTATTTCTAAAAATAAAATTAAAATTTTTAAAAAATGAAATTATCACTCCAATAAATATTTATTCATTTTATCTTAGCTTAAACCAACATTATAAAAAACCTAAAACAAAAACAAATACCTATGCTGAATACAATGAACCAATAGAATAAAATATCTACGCACCAAATTGAAAACAAAACAAATCTAAATCAACTAAATTAATAATCCTAAAATACAATTTACCTAAATAAAGAATAAAAATATGTGAAATTTATTAAGGAAAATGGGGGGATATAGATAAGAAGGTGGGGAGGTAGGGTATCATGGAACTTCCACAGCTAGTTGAGGAAGGAACAATCTGTTAGGGGTGGAGGATGGGGTGATGACATGGTATTAAGAAAATAGACGATGGATTCTAGGGGAGAAATGGAATATAAGAGGGGGGGTCATATATAATGTTTCATGGGACAAATACATGTCTAGGACTCAACCATGGAGAGTAGCTCATAGTGGTTGTGGTGGCGTGTGATCAGGAATTCCATATGTGAGTATGTAGGGAGGTGAGTGAACTAGTGAATAGTGAGACATCCGGTGTGGATGCTCGGGTGTAGAAATGTGAGATAGTGAAAAAATTAGGGATTAGGGGGTTAATAGATAAATCTCTAAGATAATCTTTCACTAATTCTAAGAGGATTTTTGCAGGGACATGGGATATGGAAAAAGATTCACAAGTGATCCAAATTCTGGATTCACTTTAGGTAATGGGAAATAAAGATCAATAAACTTATTTTCTATCATCATTACTTCTTGTAATTGAATTTCAAGGTAATATATATACTTCTTTCATTTTTATTATTTATTATAAAATAATTATGTGCATTGTAGCATCCCAACCTAATTCATTGGATTGATATGAGATAGAGTGCCACTAACCTTGGGTGGCATACCTAAGACATCAAAGGTAAGAAATAAACTCCAGGAGATGAGAAAAACACTTGGTGGATGATTTTACCATTAATGATAAATAACATGAAAATATAAAACTTAAAAATTCAGTCCTATTTTATGATTCATGTTTATTAAAAATACAACTCAAATATAAAACAAAAACAACTACAATATTAGAGTGATAAATAAATAAGGAACACCAACTAACCAATACAAAGAAGAATATGACTCAAAGAAATTAAAGGCATGATCCAAAGAACCACTCAAAGTACTCCAAGATCCAACACAATCTTCCATTCCCATGGTATCAAGATGAATTACTTGGTAAATAAGAGATCTTATATTTCCTTGTATCACAATATATGACATCTGAAAATTGACTAAAGTTCCAAAGAATGATGTGAGTATAAACTCAATAGTCATTCCTCATAGACTTCCCAACACATGAAACCAAGATAAGAACATGTTGTCTCATTTATATAAATCATTAGAAAACATTAACATACTTTCTATAAATCCATAAAATAAAACCAAGGGAAAAAATCATAATATATCACATTAACATTTATTCATATTTGGTATAACCCTTTCTATGCTCACCCATACAAAGATCAGATGCAGCGCAAAGAGGATTTAATAGAGGAAATTATCTTGATGATTAATAGTTATGATTTTATTCAGCAGGAAGATATCCTGTTATGGGAAGGCTCTCAAGCTGGCCTGCTCAATTCCAAAAGTTTCTATAATCACCTGTTAAAGGGTGAGGTTAGTTGGATTGGTTTTTTCAATAAAAACTGGTTGTTTCCCTCTAGATTTTCTCTCATATGGTGGTTTTGTCATAACAAAATCCCAGTGGAGTCGAACATTCAAAGGGTCGGGATCTCCTTATGCTCGAGGTGTGTGATTTGTGGCCAGCATAGGGAGGACATTGACCATTTGTTCCTATCCTGCAATGATTATTCTTCTCTATGGCAGGAAGTTCTCAGTATTTTCGAGTTGGATCGCCCCATTACCCCTTTGGTTATTCAGCATATCCAGAGCCTGCTAAAAATACAACAATCCAAGCAGCTCAATGCACTGATGCAGCTGGCCTGTTCTGAACTGGTACACGTCATTTGGAAGGAACGAAACAATGCCATTCATCCCAAACAGGGTTCAATGCAGCCCAGGACTTTAATACTATCCTGGTGGCCACGCAAAACACTAGCTCATGGATCAAGGAGTTTCGTAATAGTTCGGTCATAGAATTCATGATTCTCAGAAGATTAAGGGTTGTGGGCTGCCACCCCAAACCTTGGGGCATGCTGAAGGTGATGTGGACTACCCCCTTCAATGGTTGGTTGAAATGTAACACAGATGGAGCTTCCAAAGGTAACCATGGACCAATCATATATGGGGTTACACTGCTAGAAATTGGGTTTTTCCCAACACTTCCATACCAACGGTTTTATCAAACCCTTTGGTAAAGAAGATTTTTACCAACAGTTTCATAAAACCGTTGGTAAATCAAGTCCTAAGCAACCATTACCAATGGTTTTCTTTAAACCGTTCATAAAAGGATGTCTTAGGGTACCTTTTACCAACAGTTCTAAAGAACCGTTGGTATAAGTGTGGCCTGAAAATGTTTACCAATGATTTTTAAGAACCATTGGTAAAAGTTCCCCCTAACTTAACAGCAGTCCCTCCTCTCCCCCATTCTCGATACAGAACCCTAATAGAATCAATTCCCCCTCTCTCGACGATCTAGGAGATCCTTCGGCTTCCTCTTCCTCCATCCCATCCAAGATGCTGAATCTCCTACTGAATATTCATCCAACCCATTTTAAATTAGGTATTTTCTTAATTGGTACCTTATTTTTATTGAAATTTATCTAATATTTTAGTTTTTAGTTTTTAGTTTTGATTTTGATGTGTATATGTTTTTGTTTTTGTTTTGATTTAACCTATATGTGATGAGGTTGTATCCATCTATCCCATCCACAATACTTCTCAACTGCGAGACTCCTTCCAGCCAAGATCCATCTTCAATCAAACAAAATTTTATTTCACACTTAAAATTAGTAATTGTTACCTTATTTTTAGCATTATTCCTCTTTTTTTGGTGTTTTATGTTTTGATTTAGGCTAAATTAGGGTTGCTGTCTATGGAACCCTTGGATTTGTTTTCTGTTTTTTATTCTACACTTTAAACATGGTAACGGTTTTGTTTAATGGGGAGATATGGTACTTCTTGTGGACTTTAGTTTAGTTGAAAATTGGATTTGGATTTTGACGTAGGGGTGTCCATAAGGGTGGGGGTGTCTAGAGGGGTGGGGGTGTCCGGGGGGATAGGGGTGTCTAAGGGGGGGTCCAAGGGGTGGACGGGGCTGCCCAGGGGGTGGGCGGGGCTGTACAGGGGGTACAGGGTGTCCAGGGGGTACGGGGGTGGGCGGATGTCCAGGAGGGGTGGGTGGGCTGTCCAGGGGGGTGGGCGGGCTGACCACGGGGGGTAGGGGTGTCCAGGGGGGTGGGCGGGCTATCCAAGGGGGTGGCGGGGCTGTCCACAGGGGGAAGGAGTGTTGAGGGGGGTGGGTGGGCTGTCCACAAGGGTGGTCGAGCTGTCTAGGGGGTAGGGGGTGTCCACGGGGGTGGGCAGGTTGTCCACAGGGGTGGGCGTGGCTGTCCACGGGGGTGGGCGGGGCTGTCCACGGGGGTGGGCGGGGCTGTCTAGGGGGTGGGCGGGGCTGTCCAGGGGGGTGGATAGGCTGTCCACAGGGGTGGTCGGGCTATCCACGGGGGTGGTCGGGCTGTCCTGGTGATGTGGGTTGTCTAGGGGGTCAGGGTGGGGGGTGTCTTGGTGGGGGAGGGTGTGTGGTGTGTCCAGGGAGGGGGTGGTCTATCCAGGTGGTGGGGGGGGAGGGGGGCTGCAGGGGAGGGGTGTGGGCTGTTCGGAAGGGGGGGCTGTCCCCGGGGGGGGGGGGGGGTGCTATCCAGGTGGGGAGGGGTATGGGCTATCCAAGGAGGGGGGGGGGTGCCCAGTGGGGGGTGGGGGGAATCACCATTTTATAAAATAGGTAAAATGTTTTTCTAAGTGGTTTTATTTGGAACTGTACAAAGATAGATCCCATTTTTATTGTATTTTAAAATCTCATTAACATATTTATACTTAGTGAATCCTTTATAAGTTTGGATCCATGTTTGAGCATTACCAATAATATCCCATAGCTTAATACCATTTTCAGATTGTGTACATATCACTAGATTTTTTAATGAGTTCACTTCTTCCTTCATTAATGTCTTCCAAGGATGTCTTAATAATCTAATAGCCACATGAATTTTTTTCTTGTCTTAAATAATGTAATGTATTCCCGGAATAGTCAATTAATTTTTTACATTCTAGTAAACCATGTTGATAACCTTCATGATTATAGGATATCAAAGGTGGGTGTGGTGAATATGGATATAATTTTAAAAATACATATTGAATTTTGTTTTT